>PVKU01003148.1:0-191326 GCA_004027475.1 Anoura caudifer
TCCACACACCCACCCACCATCACCATCCACGCACCCACCCACCCATCTCGGCCACTTAATGGCTCTGTGACTTGAGGTGAATCACTTTCCTTCCCTCAGCCCCAGTCTCCTCATCTACGGGGGCCATAACACCCACATCACGAGACTGTCCTCAGGTCAGTCACACGCATGGGCCCACCCCCCACCCCCCGCTCAGCCCTTTGGACACATGAGGTTGACTCGCCCCAAATCGCGTAGCTGCTGCGTGGAGGAGCCGAGACTTGAACCTGCCTTGGGATCCAGCCCTCCCCCTGCCCGCCCCCCCGCCTCCTGCGAGTGGCCCGAGCAGCTCCCACCTCGGGGTTGTCCACCAAGTAGTCGTGGACGGTTTCCAGCACCAGGCTGGGGGCCTCGTGGGCCATGTTCTTGATCTTCTTGACAATGTAGCTCAGGTGGGTGGAGTCTGAGCCGCTCAGGTCTCGGAGCATCTTGAAGCAGATCGCTAAAGCGCACGGTGAGGGCGTGTGAGGTGGGTGGGCTGCGGGAGGGCGGGGCCCTGGCGGGGCTGTGTGGGCGGGGCGTGGGCAGAGCGGTCTGCAAGGGAGCGCTGGGGCACCGGGCGCGTTCCTGGGCCTCCCGGCTGTCTGGTCCTCTGGGGTTCAAGCTCCAGGTAGCGCAAATGCCCCTCTGTTCCCATCCGTTCATCGATTCGGCTGGCTTTTCATCCATTTATCCGTTCATCTGTCATCCACCTACCCGCCGATCCGTTGTCCATCCACCTCTACATTCACACATCTGTTTGTTCATCAGTCCGTCTGTCCCTCCACTCATCTGTCCATCCTTACACTCATCCACCAATCCAACCGTTAATACATATATCCATCCGTCCACTCATCATTCTGTCCGTCCATCCATCCATCCATCCATCCATCATCTACTCATCTTCCCATCCATAAAGCCACCATCCATCCTGTTCTCTCTCCACCTATTCGTCTCTCCACCCAGCCAGGCAGCAGCCACTGCCGCTCACCCTGGGCGGTCAGAGGGCTGGGTTGGGGGCTCAGAGAGGAGTCAGGGCCCAGCTCTGTCATGTCCTGAAGGGGCCTCCAGCCCTGGGGGCCCCGCCAGCGGACCCTGGTTCTGCAGGGTGGCCGCACTAGCGGCTCTGAGCACTCCGAGGGTGGGGACAGTAAGTCCCGACCGAGAGGGAGGGGCGGGCAGGACTGGGTCCCAAGGGGGGCGGTCCGGGGCCCAGGCCGCGGTCACCTGCACTGCAGGCTTTCTCCAGGAACTCCCTGTGCTCCTGCGGCGCCAGGGCGGCCTGGCTGCTCTGTGACTTGCACAGGAGGATGGTGGTGGGGTGGGCCGCCCTGTCCCTGCGGGCGGAGCTCTGAGGTGCCTTCCTGCAAGACAGGTCCCTCAGGGATTCTGAGATGCGGGAGGAGATTCTGAAATGGAAAGGGGGTCCTGAGTGCCCGCACCTGGGGGCAAGGGACACTGAGAGCACCCTGATTGGGTCGGGCTGGGTTCCATCCTCTCTCAGGTGTCCACCCTTCTGTTCAGTGGACTGAGAGCCTGGGGGCGGGGGCGGGAATCTTGCCGCTTCAGAGGCACTGTTGAGTGGGACGGGCCGGACATGGTGGGTAGACTGGAGGGCTCAGCGTAGGGCATCCAGCCTCCAGCTCTCGCCTGGACTTGGAGGGGGACCCAGGCTTCTCAGGACCACGCGAGATGCCCCGGCCACCACCTGTGCCTGCCAGGGCCTGGGACAGAGGCCAGAGTGCGTCCGGAGCAGGTGGGGGCCGCAGCATATTAGGAGCGCGTCTCAGTAGCTCACCCCGCCACGTGCTCCACCACGTAAGAAATGTGTCAGGTCACATCGCTCAAAATCCTCCCGTGGTTCCCCCCCAAAAAAAAAAAAGCTACGAGAACTAAAAAGTGAGTTAATCGAATTTGCAAGTATAAAGTCGGTATGGAAAAATCAGTCCTGTTTCTATAAGTTAGCAATAAGTAATTGGGGGTTGAAATTCAGGAGGTACCATACATAATAGCACTAAAGATGATGAGATATACAGGTATAAACCTAACAAATAATTGCAAGATCTCTCTGCTGTAAAGTATAAAATAACGATGAAAGAAACCAAGAAGACTTTAACGAGAAAAGACATACCACAGTCATGAATTGGAAGCCTCCATATTGTTAAGATATCACTTTTCCCTAAATCTATCTGAATATTTACTATAATTCCAGTTAAAATCCCAGCAGGATTTTTTTTTTTGTGTGTGTGTGTGGTAATCAACAAGTTGTTTTTAAAATTTACATGGAAAAGTAACAAACGACTCCAAGCTTTGTTGCAAGCCTACAGTGGGATGGAATCGTAGAAACGTGAATAAACAGGACAAAAACGGAGTCCAGAGAAAGATCCGCACGCACCAGGCCAGCCGACTTTTGGCAAAAGTGCAGAAGCAATTCGATGGGGGGGGGCAAACAAGTGGGGGGCAGCTATTGGGCATACGCACGCGAAACCTCCCGGTTTTGCCTCAAGCTGGGTACGAAAATGAACTCAAAATAAATCATAGACCTAAAATTGTAAAGCTTCTAGAAGAAAATATAGGAGGGAATCTTCATGGTCTCGGATGAGACAAAGGTTTCTCAGATGCACACCGAGAGACTGTCCATAAATGAAACAAAACTCGCCCCACGGGGTTTCGTCCGCATGGAGAGCTGCAGCTTTTGGAAGGCCATCTATAACAGAGAAGAGCGGCTGTGGGCTTGGGGGGGGTCTTTGTGGACCCCCCACCCGATAAAGGCCTCCACCCGGAATACAGAGAGAACGCAAACCAAACTCACTGAGAACCTGTCAATATTGGGCAAAAGACTGGAACGGCCACGTCCCCACCCCCCCAAGGGGATAACAAAGTGGCGAATATGCTGGGCACCCGTCCCCAAGAGGGAGAGGAAGCAAAGGCCCGGCGGGACACCGCGACCCGGCCACCAGAACCGCATCGGTCAGGGGATCGGAGGGCAGCATGTGCAGCGGAGGGCCCAGTGTCGCCGGGCGCCTCCTGCCACGCGGGGGGAAGCCACGCGGTGCGGCCAGTAGTGGGGGGGGCAGCTTGGTGCATCCGAGGCAGCTGGACCTGTGTTCACCATCCCCCGAGCCTCTTTCACACCTACACGCTCACTTCAGTGCAACGGCAGCTGACGTTCACACCACACTCTGCACACGCATGTTTAGAACGGTGTCATCTGTGGTGGCCCCGTGAGGGAGACACCCACGTGTCCTTCAAGTGGCGAGGGCCAACTTGAAGGGTTCAATCCGTGGATACCGCTCAGCGCTAGCAGGGACCGAAGGGCCGAGAAGGCCACTGCGCAGTGGTTCCTCAGCACGTCATTAGGGGGCAGAAACCTCCCCCTCGAAGCCCCGCAGGGCAGGCTCGGCCCTCCCGGCCTTCGTTCATTCAGGGGGTGCTTCTTCATGAGCTGGGTACTGCCCAGGGAGCAGAACGCACGGAAACCCCTGCCCTCAGGGTGCTGCCATTCTTGGGGGGAGACGAGGAACAGACAAGGAGCTGTGCACCATGTCAGCTGGGGACAGGGACGTGGGGGGCGTTGAGGGGGACTCGATGGACCAGCTGTGGGGGTCAGACTTTAAGAAGCCTGGTTCAGGGAGGCTGGCTGGGGACAAGCCCAGGGCGTGGCTGGCAGACTGAAGAAATGAATGAGTGATGAATGAATGAAGGCCTTCCGGGAAGAGCGCAGCTCCCCCAACCTCCCTTCTCTACCTTGCCGTCACCTCCGCCGCACCCAGTGGGGGTGGCCTCACAGCAGCCCCACGACCTGCCGGGACACAGAGAGGCCCGGTGAGTGTCCCGGGACCCACGGCCTGGTGCCACGGGGTGGTGCCGGTTCAGAGCTGCGCCCTGACCCCGAGGCCCGCATCCTGGAGAGCGCGACCTTCCCCACCAGGCCTGGCTGGCGCCGACTCAGTGCCCGGCAGGGTCCTCTGCCCGGGCCAACCGGCCACAGACACCGCTGCCACCTGCTACCTTTTCCCAAATCCGCACCCCTGCCCCACTGCGACCAAGACGGAATGTGGTTTGGATACAAGGAAACAGCCAGAACACAACTGGCTGCAGACGTGGCGAGGAGGAGACAGGCCTGACTGCCCCCTCGGAGACAAAGGCGGGCCCATCAGAACGGAATCCGAAGGTCGAAGGTCGAGGCTGTTCCCCAGACAGCGCACAGGGAGGGGCTCGCAGGCTCCGCTGGCTCTGAATTGGAGTCTGGGGGCCGGGTGTCCCTGTGCCCCAGGAAGGGCGCCCTCCAGCCTGGGGCTGAGGGGGCAGAGGAAGGTGGGGCTGCCCTTGGGGCCCCCCAGGGCACTCTGGAAACTGCTTCCTCCCTCTCAGCTCCCTCCCCAGTGGCTCGAGGCTGCCGGACCCCTCCCTCCCCGGGGCCTGGGGGTCTGCCCTGGAGCCCCACAGGGAGGCTCTCTCCCCAAAGAGGGAGAGGCCAGGGCCCCTGTGGGAAGTGGGGCATTGGGGTCCCCTCCTGGGCTCCCACAGGCCCTGGCTTGGCACTGGCTGACCTGGGGGTCTGGGACAGAGCCGATGACAGTCTGTCAGCTGTGGAGTGGCTGCCTGCCTTTTCCGAGTGCTTCCGGTCCATGTTCGGGTGCGGTCAGGAGAACCCACAGGCCCTGTCCTGGTGCCCGGCAGGGTAGCCCTCTCTCTGGGCCTCCCCCGCCCAGTCCTGCCAGCCCTGACCTCACCCTTGAGGTCACAATGGTGTCGGCGCCCAGGGCAGCTTTCCAGGGACAGTGTGGTGAAGCTGGACACGGTGGTCTGGACGTAGCCCATGCACATGTGCCCGCGCTGGTGTTCCCGGCGTGGCCTCGGACCTGACCTGCCGTCTCTGGCTCCCAGCAGGGCCCTGAGACCCCTGGGGCCAGCCCCCACAGACCCTGGGCTGCAGCCTCGGGAGACCCTGAGACGGAGGGCCCGCCAAGCTGGGCCGGGACTCCCGGCCCGAGAAACCCTGGGCCAGCCAATGTGCGTTGTAGGCAGCACGTCGGGGGCCGTTGGTCCCACAGCAGTGGGTAACCAACTGCCATGTGTTCCGTGCCAGGCAGCGGTGGAACCGAGATTCCGTGTGGGCCAACGCGGTGCTGCAGCGTGGAGCTGGGTCTGGAAGGCAGCCGGGGACCCCCACATGGGCCCTTGTCACTGTACTCGGCTGTTGGAGGCCCTCGGGTGGGGTGAAGAGGGAGGAGGCTGCAGGGACCATGGGACCATTGGTGATGGGGCCTGCTGATGCCCCAGCCCCGCGGGTGCCCCCCTCTGCCCAGACAGCCCCTGCACCGGAGGGGCCCTGGCCACCATGCTGCCCCTGGACTTGGGAGACAGCCATGTGCCCAGGATGGGGGCCATGGTGGGAGTGTCTCTGAGACACCAACAGGCACTGTCCACCCCCCACGGAGGCCCCCGGGCCTCCAACCCCAGCTCGGCTGTTGCTGGCTGGATGGCCTGTCCAGGGCCCTGGCCCCTTTGCAGATGGGCCACCAATGCCCACCTCCCCCAGGTGCGTGGAGACGTCCATGCTTTTCTGGGGTGGTGCTCGGCGCAGGACGGAGGCCCAACCCTGCGCAGCTGCCTGGCTCTCTGGGCAGCCACTCCGCGTTGGGATGGAAGGCCGCCTGACATGCCTTCCAGGCTGGTGCTCGGAGTCTGGCTTGGTGGCGGGGCGCCTGAGGCTGGTGGGGTGAGGGGAGAGTCAGGAGGAGGGCGTGTTTATGGAGGCCCCACCAGGGCCCCGGTGCTGTCCTGTGCCTGTTAACCAGAACCTTCCACCCCAACACCAGCCCTGCAGGTGGGGGCTGTGATCTTCCCCGAGGCCCAGGCAGGCCGTCCTTCCTGGAGGCTGCGTTGGAATGGAGGGGTCAGCATGTAACCCGGCTCCCCTGGACACCCGCCTTCCCCATCCGCCCACACCCTGGAGGGCACCGAGTGACCAGCCCACGGGTCCTGCCCTGAAGGAGGGTCCCTGGGAGGCCTAACCGCACCAAGCTACCAGAACAGAGGCTTGGGCTGTGCCTCTTCTGTGACAAGGGCCTCAGGGCTCCGGGCATGTCCCTGGCAGGCATTCTGTCCAGGGGCCGTGAATGGGTGGGGCCACCCCGTGAATGTCATGGATAGTCCTTAGGTCTTCAGGAATTTGGGGGCTGGCAGTTAAATGAGACCAGTTGATCCTGTCTCCTCGCCCCTCCAGCTCCTCCCTCTGGGACCTGGCAACCAGCTCCAGCCCTTCCTGGCTCTGGGACTCACCCCGCTCTCCAGGGGCAGTGAGAGCCGTCCCTGATGGGCCCCTGGGGTCGGTCGGGGTCCTGCCAGCCCACCCAGGCTCCCCCGCTGGGCCCATGAACCCTCGTGTCCCTGGCGCTGTTCCAGGGGCCTTGGATCATTGCCTTGGCCAGGCCTCTGACCCTCCCCCCTCCCCCAGCCCTGGGAGTCCCCCCATTGCCCTTGGCTCATAGCCAGTCGCCCCACTGGACCCCGCACCCCACGCAGGTGGAGACCCGGAGTTCCCTCCCTGCTGGGCTCCAGTGCGTAGCGTGTGCCCACTGGTGAAGCGCCTACTGGTGGAAGAAGGGGTCAAGGCCCTGTGTAGGGGCTGGCTGCCCAAGAAGGGGGTCCTGCCTCATGGGCCTGGGACCACAGGGCAGAGACTCAGAGTCAGCAGCAGCCTCCTGGGCCCCGAGCAGGCGCCCTGCCTGGGGAACACCCCGACTTCCAGAGCTGCCTCCTCCCTTCACACCCCTCTCCTAATCTTTCACAGAAAGAAGAGGGAAAAGAGGCAAAATAAAGAGGTTTTCTCCTCCACTTTCTGAAAATGAGATTTTAAAAATAACTGCAAGGCAGTGGCAGGAGGGATTACCTGGGAAGAGCGGGCTGCACAGAGCGGGTGTGGCAGAGCCTCGGGTCCCCCCTCCTCCTCCTCGGTGCCCCGACCCCCCAGGCTGTGCTCTCCCTGCTCTTGCTGCCTGGCCCTTGTCTGCCCCTCAGGGCGGCCGGAAAGGGGAGCCATGCAGTGGGGGGGGGGGGCGGCTGCTGGGCGTGGAGGTGACCATGCCGAAGGAGGAAGGCGAGCGTGGCCATGACGGCAATCCTGATTAGTGCCCTTGCGCCTCCCCCGGCTCACTGCTCGCCGCCGAGTCATGTGGCCGCCTGGGCATCTCCTGGTCCTCGGGACCCTGCGCTTTTTCTGCCTCCGGGTCTTTGCACACGCGGTCCCTCAAACCCCCCCCTTCACATGGTGTGCAGCCGTCACCCGCAGCTGCAATGTCATTCTCTTAGGAGGCTGTCTCTGGCCACCTGCCACTGTCACAGCCCGGCACTCTTTCCTGATCCCAACTGGTGTTTTTTAATTTTTTTTTTTGAGGCTTCATTTTTTTTAATTGTTCATTACAGTTGTCCCAAATTTTCCCCCTTGGCCCTCCTCCGCCCGCCCGGCCCACCCCTGCTCCCTCAGTCCATCCCTGCCCTGTTGTCCATGTCCATGGTCATTCACACACGTTCTTTGACTGGTCCCTTCCCCTTCTTTCCACCGTTACCCCCCGCCCCCTCCCCCGGTCACTGTCTGTTCCTTGTGTCCATGCCTGTGGACATTAGATTTGTTCATTAGATTCCTCTTACAGGTGCAATCACACCATATTTGTCTTTCCCTGCCTGGCTTGTTTCACTTCCCATAATGATCTCCAGTTCCATCCACACTGTCACAAAAGGCAGGAGTTCCTTCTTTCTTTCTGCTGAGTAGTATTACATTGTGTAAATGTACCATAGTTTTTTTTAAACTGAAGTATGCTAATTTAGATCAACTGTTTCTTTTTTTAAAAAGATTTTATTTATTTTTAGAGAGGGGGGAGGGAGGGAGGGAGAAAGAGAGGGAGAGAAACATTAATGTGTCGTTGCCTCTTGTGCACCCCCTGCTGGGGACCTGGCTCAAAACCCAGGCACGTGCCGTGACTGGGAATCAAACCAGTGACCCTTCGGTTCAGAGGCTGGCACTCAGTCCACTGAGCCACACCAGCCAGGGCTGTACCACAGTTTTTTGAGTCGCTCATTACTGATGGGCACTTGGGCTGTTTCTAGCCCTTGGCTATTGTGAGTAGCGCTGCTGTGAACACAGGGGTGTGTAGCTTCTTTGAGCTGGCGATCCGGGATTCTTAGCAGCTGGTGTTTCTTTCATTGACTGGTCAACTTGTCTTTTGCCCTACAGCACCCCCCACCCCTGTGGTGGGGACCGGGGGGCAGACGATGCTGGCCCCCACCCGCAACCCACGGGCGATGACTGTTCCCGTAGTTCGATGACAGCCCTGCTTTTCTTTGTCTTGGGGGCTCCCTGGCCACCGGCCAAAGGTGCCAGGGAAACAGCTGTCCTGGGGGCAGTGCGGAGCCCATGACTGGTGGGTGGGTGGCTGGTGACAGGGACGTCCAGTGGGGTGGAGCCCGGGAGCTCCCAGGGGGCCACTTCCCTGATGATACCCTTTGTTGGCCTCCTCCTGTCCCCCTGGGGATGCCTCCCGGTGGCCTCTTGTCCTGACACCACTGCCCCAGAGATACCTCTGTTCCAAACCCCGGAACCTATCCTTCTTAGCTCACATGGTAAGAAAGGACGTGGTAGCCGTGATGAAGTCAAGGGCCTCCAGATGGGCGATTACCCCGGGTCATCTGGGTGGGCCCCACAGGTCGTCACAGGTGTCCTTGTGAGAGGCAGTTTCGACACCCACAGAAAAGGAGGAGGCCGTGTGACCCCAGAGGCAGAGCCTGGGGTGATGTGGCTATAAGCCAAGGGATGCCAGTGGCTGCCAGATACTGGGAGAGACAGGAAAGGGACCTGTCCTAGAGCCTTTGGAGGAAGCATGGCCCTGCTTACACCATGATTTCAGACCAGTGACACTGTTTAAAGCCACCCAGTGTGTGGTGACCTGTGGCAGCAGCCCTGGGAAATGAATAGAATGAGATTTGCAAAGCCCAAGTTAAGATACTTGGGCCTAATTATTGGGGCACACCGGAAGTTTTCCCTCCAAAAACTTGGGAAATGGCTGGGCATGGCTGCCCAGGTGTGGACTATTCTTTCCAGCCTCCCTTGCAGCTAAGAGTGACCATGTGACTAGATTCTCCCACCCTATTTGAAACGTGAATTGCACCATTTCCCCTGGTGTGTTAACCCTCTTTCTGGGGTTGGAATGCAAAGTGGTGAGACTCCATTCAACCCAGCCAATAAACAGTTGCCTTTCTGAGCCTCAGTTTCCCTGCCTGTACAACAGGGCTGGAACCAGCTTACCTGAGATTAAATGAGAAAAGTGATCGCTGTGGAGAAGGGATGGTATAATGCGACAAAACAGACGTTCGACCTGGTCGTAAAGGAACGCCCGCACCCCCAGGCCTGGCTTCCTCGCCCGCTGGGAGAGCCGCCAGTCTCTTGGGCTGTGGGGCCCGGCCTGGAGCCTTCACGGATGCCCTCTGAAAGCCCTTGAAGTGTTCGGTGGGTTCGCTCACACGAAACAATGGCGGTGGCACGGGCAGTGACCAGAATTCCCCTGCACCGCTGGGGCGGGCAGGAGGGGCCCCCACAGCTCCCTCCCCTGTACCCTTTCCCAGGCAGAAGGCAAGGCCCATCTAGGACGTCAGGGGGTACTTTTGGGGGAGAGGGGTTTCTGCCCCCAACCAGACAGGTTCAGGCCTGCCTTTGCTGGGCTCCCAGGGAAGTAGAGAGACAGAGCAGGCTCCTCACCATGGCAACCACGCCTCCTCACCCACCCACTCACAGTGCCTTCCCAGCACCCCCCCCCCGGATCCCCCACGCCCCCATGTTTGAGGCCAGCTCTGTCTGACCCCTGTCCACTGTGCAGATGCTGAGAGGGGGCTGCTGAACCCTGGAGGCCCATGGGGTGGGGAGGCTTCGGCCTGGAGGGGTGGCCAGCCTCTGCCCGGTTGTGGCCTCCGCGCCACGCCAGCACTTACAGGACCGGTGTTGTGGACACCAGGACATGGCGAAGGGGGAAGGGGGCATGGGGGTCCGTGAACTGGGGGGGGGGCTGGTGCAGGTGGGGGCAGTCTCCGAGTGGCAGGTGAGCTGCAGGCTGTGGGGGAGGGCCCTCTGCCCTACTTACCTCCCCCACCCTCTCCCCTGCTAGCCCAGCCCCCTGCCAGGTGGGGCCCCTTTAAATACAAGGTTCTTTCCTCTCCAGGAAGCCCCTCCCCCAGTCTCCTGGGCAGCCAGGTAAACAAGCCTGACCCCCAGCCTGCTGACATGGCCTCCCCCACTTCAGGGGACCCCAGCAAAGCAAGTCTGCCACCTCCTCCTTTACCTCCTCCAGGTGAGACACTGGGTGGGGGGAGGGACGGAGGCAAGGGGGTGTCAGTGGCATCTGGGGCTCTGAGACTGTGACAGAGCAGGCAGCCAGCCCAGCCCCTCTTCCTGGGGGAGGGAGGGCTCTGCCAAGACCACACAGCGGCCCCATCCCATGGCGGACCCGCCCTTCCTGCTCTAGTCTGGGCCAGCTGCGCTGCTGCCCCAACCCCACCGGGGGTCCTGCAGCCCTTGCCCCCTGAGCCCGGAGGTGGGGCAGGGTCCTCCTCCCTCAGGGCTCCTTCCAGGCCATTCTCTGGCCCTGCTGCTCCCCACCCGCCTCTTCAGCCCATCCTGCTTCGGTCAGAAGTGTGCTCCACGGCCCCTGCTGGGGGGGGAGGGGCAGTCACACCCCCCACCCGAGGTTATTTCTCCCACTCCCCACGCCTCTCAGTTTTGGATTCTGGTCAGTGACCCTGTCCCTCTCTGCGGTGGAAACAGTGGTGATTTCTCCTATCACACTGGCCCCTTGGTCCCCATCCCCCCGCCCCCCCCAGGCCTGGTCATGCCCAGGCCTTGCCCCACCCAGTCCAGGGGCCCCACCCCTGCCCAGGACCGCTGCAGCTGGACTCCAGCCCTCCTGGGGGGCGGTTTCTAGCAAGTTCCCACCTCCTCCCAGCGGTCTTGCCTCCCCCTCTCCCTCTCCCACCCGCTCCGCAGGGTCATCACACCCTCCCGCGCACCCTCCCTCCCTCCCGGCATCTCTTTTCTGTTGTGTCAGCCTGGCAGCCCCCCAGCTTCCCGCCCACTCCCCTCCTGGGCCATTGCCGCTGAGCGGAGCAGGGGAAACCCCACCCACCATGCCAGTGGGCCTTCCTGTGAGGCTGGGGCCCTGCCGGGAGGAGGAATCCTGTGGGTTCTGGGCACTGTGAGCCCTGCCCACCTGCACTTGTGCCCGCAGGTGCTGTCCGCCCCCACCTGGCACCTTCCTGCTTGTCCTGTTCCCTCCTGGTCATGGCCGTCCCCCAGCCCTGCCCCCGCCCTCTGCCACTTCAGGACCCCCCATCTCTTCCTCCCAGGGTCCCCCCATCAACTGCCCATAAGCTGCTGCTAATCCTGTCCCTTGACCCCCCTTCCCTGTTAGCAACCCAATTTGTCTGCTCCCCCTTTATAGCAAAACTCAGAAAGGGCATTTATACTCGCTGCCTCTCGAGTGTTCCCTTCCATTCGCTCTTGAGCCCACTCAAACCGGTCCTGCCTTTTGGGCACTTCGCTGAAGCAGCTACACCTGAGGCCAGTTCGAAGGCCTCTCAGACGTGGCCTGCCAGCAGCTCGTGGCCAGGCCCTTCCTCCTGCATGGCCCCTGGTTCTTCTCCTGCAGCTCCTCCTGTTTGAGGAGGGGCTCCCCGACCTGGCGAGGGAGAAGGGCCTCTTCTTCTCTCCTCATGTCCCTGGTGATCTCGGTCCCTTTAAATGCCAGCTTCCAGGAGCCTGTCCTAGCCTGCGGCCCTCACCCCAAGGGCAGGTCATAGCCAGCCTGCTCTGTGCCTCTCCCCTGGCCTGTGGGGGGGCACCCACCTTCCCAAGTTAGACTCTGGGCTCCCCACGCCCGACGTGCTGCTCTGACGAATCCCCATCTCATTAAATGGAGCCTCTTTTCTTCCAGCTGCTGAGGCCGAAAGCCTTGGCGTCTTCCTTCTTTCTTCACCCCTGCCGCATCCTTTCTACCGGCAAACCCTGTTGTTCCTACCTTCAAGGCAGAAACAGAGCCTGAGTACCTCTCTGCACCACCCTCGCCTCGCCAACAGCCCCTCTGCCCCAGATTGCTGCCCCTGCTGCCTCGAGGTCTCCCAGCTGCTGCCCTCGCCCCTCCGCCCGTCGGCACCACACCCACAGTCACCTGGCTAACTGCCAGTCAGAGGGTACCGCTCCCCTCATGCGCCCTGGGGCTCTCTCCTCACCTCTCGCAGGGCCCCCACCCACAGCGACCCTCTTCTCCACAGCCCCGCCCTGGCCGCCTGCCCCTCTGTTGGTGCTGTGCGTGAGGCCAGGCCAAGCGGCTCAGACAGAAGGCTGGCCCTGCAACTCCAGTGGCCTCCGCCCAGAGGCCTCCTGATGGGCAGACAGGACCGGCAGCTGTGGGTGGGAGGCACCACCCTTTAGCCCAGCCCGGTGGGAGGCCCCTGCGAGAGCCGTAGAGCTGTCCAGGGTGCTTGGCTCCACGGGCCAGAGCCTCGGTTTGGGAGCTGTCTGGGGTGCTGGGCACCACGGTCCTGGGGGCTCGCTTTGGTGCTATCTGGGGGCTGAGCTAATAAAAACACTTCCAGGTGATGAGGCCGGTTCCATGCCTTCTCACTTGGGAGGGCGGCGGAACATGCTTGATCGCTCCATTTTCTAGAAGGACAGACTGAGGTGCAGGGGAGTTAAAGGACTGGTCCAGGCTATCATGGGTAGAAAGCAGAGCCTCCCTCCCAGGCCTGCCAGCTCTTTGCCCTCGAGTGCGTGCACAGGGCCTAGTGTGGGGCTCACGGCTCTGATGCCGGGCCCAGCGCCCGTCTGGCACACGTGGTGCTCATGTGTGCCTGTGTGAAGGGGAGGAGAATGACCATCCAGAGGCCCTGGCACCAGGAGGGTGTGGCCAGCTGGAAGGGGCTTGCCCAGCCAGGGTTCCGAGCCACCCTCAGGGTGTGGGCATGGAGCAGCAGCCGGAGCTGCTGTCGGGGGCCATGGGTGGCCTTTGAGGGTGCAGAGACCCCCAAACCAGGGCAAAGTGCTGTGTTCATGTGCACATGACTTTCTGAGAGTGGGTCCCTGGATTCCACCAGACCCCCCAGGACTCCATGCAGGACCCCCTGTGAGGCCACAGGTCAGAGGCCTGGAGACTGTCACACCTCCCCTTCCACCTGCCCCCGGCGGGGGGGCCCCTATGGAGACAGAGCCGACCCACCTTCCAACCTGACCCGTGTCACCTGTGGGGCTGCTCCTCCCACTGGATCCGGGGCCAGCAGTGCCAGGCCGGGGACTGGACTCTCACCCTGCGATCCTCCCTGCTTTGATCTAAAAGGACTGGCATTGGGCCCCTCAGCCTCCCCCCACCCCCAGGAGAGTGCTCTTCCTGGTCTTGTCCTCACTTCATCCTGGGTGGGCCTGACCCCTGGGCTGGGCCCCCACGGTCCATTCTCTGCACAGCCCAGAATCAACTTTCCGTGGAGAAAGGCTAGGCCACCTGCTTCCCCATTCGCCACTGTTGGTGGGATGAGCGTGTTCAGGAAGCCCCGCCTGGCCCACCTGGCCAGACCGCCTGGGCTTCCTCCCCGTGTGGAGCTTTCCACTCAAGCAGTATTTAGTGGCAGGTACTCTTCCACGCCGTTCAGGGTCCTTCTGTCTTCACGGTCCTGCCGGTGTCCTCCCTTCCGCTCATCCTGCCGGTTTGGCAGCTCTGCCCGCTGCACGGTGGTCACTTGTCCTTGTCACCCATGCCCCGGCCCCGCAGGTCTAGCCGTGTCACAGGAGGTCCGCTTCCCGGACATCTACGGCGGGGACACGCAGCTCTGGGAGGCGCACTTCCGCGGCATCGGGCGCGCCTACCGCGCGCTGGGCAAGGAGGACGACTTCACCATCCGCGTGCTCACGGAGGACTTCACGCTGCCCTTCCCGTTTGCCTGGCCCCTGGGGCCTGACCCCGCCAACGGGCCGCTCTTCTACGACCCGCATGACCGCACCGGCTTCGACTTCCTGCTGCGGGGCCCAGGGGCGCCGCCCCCGGCGCTGCTGCGGCCCCTGCACAGCACGGCGCAGGCGGCCCTGCGCAAGCGGCACCTGGAGCGCCTGGCGCAGAGGTTCGCCCAGGCAGGTGCTGGCCAGCGGCCGGGCCTCACGTTCCTGGCGCCTGGGCCCACCACCAGCACCACCATCGGTGGGCCTGCAGGATCTGAATCCGCCACCCCCAGTGGGGGCACCCCAAGACTTGGCTAGCCCCCTGGTATCCCCCAGAAAGTTAATAAAGCATGCTTCTGCTTCTCCTGCCCCTCTGACACTCTGCTGGACAGCCCTGGACAGGCATCTGGTCCCTGCTGGGCCCCGATCTCAGCTCTGCCCCCAGGCCAGGCTTGGTCAATGGTGGGGCAGGCAAGCCGCATGGACCTCGGATGGACAGCAAGTGAAGGAGCAAAGTCAAAACAGCAGGCAGGACAGGGCTGCCAGAGGGGCGAGGACCTGGGAGAGGGAGGTGGTGGCTGGGCTGCCGCCAGTGCCTACCCTCAGGGTCCTAACCACAGCCCGGAGTGGGTGTGGGTGGCTCTTTCCCACAGGTCAGGACCCCAGAGTCCTGGCTCCTCCAAGGAGCAGCTGGGATCTGGTTCCTGGTGTGTCTGACTTCAAGTTCACACCCAGGAGTTTTCCCATTTTCCATGACAGATGCACTGGGATGTGGGAGATGGGGGAGGGTGGGTGGACAGACAGGGGGAAGGGCGGCAGGTCAGAGCAGAGAGGGGGAGACAAGGAGCCGAGAGAACAGGGTGGGCAGGGGAGAGGCCGTGACCGCAAAGGGACTCCGAGGCAGGAAGACCCCCCTGCACGGCTGGCCCCCTGCCCCCTGCTGGCTCTGGGGAGGTGGGGGTGCCCCCTGCTCCCCACTTTGGGGCTGAGAGCATTCCCTGAGTTAGGAGCAGCGCTGGGGGCTGGCCTCTGTCCTAAGAGCAACTGCCTCTCCAGGTGACAAGCCGCGGCAGAGACTGGCCAGCTGGGCGCTGGCGGGCAGCAGACCCCAGTGGCTTCCTCCTCCGACCTGTGCGCCGAGGGCCCGGGTCTCCTCTTGCTCAGGGCTGGGTTCCAGGGGCGCTGGTGGGGTGGTGGCTTGGGGGTGCGCTCTCCCTTGAGAGAATCGAAGCTTCCTATTTCCCCTTGTAATTCGAGGTTATTTATGGCTTCCTAGTCGTGGGTAGGAATGTTTTTTTTTTCCCAAAGTCTTGCTGGGAGAATCAGCGGCAGGAAATGCTCCCTCGGAGAGGGAGGAGGCCTCGGGGCTCTGGAAGAGGGGTGTCGAGCCCCCCCTCTTCCGCAGGTAGCCCCACAAGGCCCTTCAGCTCCAGCCTCCTTCGCAGCCACAGGGTTGCCTGTTTACTGGTACACAGAGGCACACAGACCCCGTGTGACAGTTGGGGTTTGACCGCAACGGGACAGCAGCGGCAAGGACGTTACGCATCGCTACCCCACGTTGTGTGTTCATGGCTCGGGTCCCCCAGAAGCTGGCCCTCCACCCAGATTCACGTGCAGGAGGTTTACTCGGGGACGACGTGTGGGGACAGGGATAGGGGGTGAGGAAGGGGGACGGCGGAGGGAAAGAAGCCAGTGACCGGTGTGACATCCATCAAGTGTCCCCGCTGGGCAGCGGCAGGTCCCACTGGGGACCCTGGGCGACAGCGTGGTGCCTGCCTCAGACCTATCGCAGCCCAGGGACAAGGAAGTCTCCCAGGGACATTGACTCCAGCAGGTCCGCTTGCCCCGGGGGGGACCGAGCGCACACTTCTCTCAAGAACAGAAACGCACAGTGACCGTTTACAAACTTTCACGACAAGTCGGCACAGCCATTTCATGACTCTAGAGGGTAATGAGAATTTGGGGTTTATCTCTGGTCTGTTTTTAAGTAGAAATGTGTCTAGAAATGTGAGCGGGATGTAACCTTGCTGAGCAGAGGGGTGGGGCACCCCGAGGGTCCCCCTTCCATTCTGGGTGCAGGCGGAGCCCTGGAGAGAGGGCAGGTTGCTGGGGCACCGACTCTGAACGCCAAGGCTGGGCTCTCCACCTTGCAGTCCCCACAGGCTTCCGAGGGCCACAGGAGACTGCACACCTTTCAGTGTCAAAAGGGCCAACTCCCCAGTTTCCCAGGAACGGGGTCAGGGGCCAGGTGGGGCCCCCTCTCTCTGCTCCGGTTTCCTTGGGAACAGACTCTGAGGAGCAGTGAGGATGTTTAATTAATTGCAATTACGATCTTCAAAGGAAGCCAAGAGTTGAAAGTTGTTCCTAATTACTGTGTTAGGACGTCAGCTGATCCCAGATTGACTGTTAGAGTTTCTGACGGAGGATTAATTGAGTTGCTTGGAGGACCCCCTTTGTGTCCCTCCCCATCAGATAAAGTCCCTGTCCAGCCGACAAAGGCTGGGCTGGCGTGAATGACCATGTGCGACAGGCCCGGGGGGAGGCCAAAGGCGGTGGCCTGGAGGAAGATCCCAAAGCCCAGGCCTCCGTCTAGATGCACGGTGGACGCTGGATGACCAGAGCGGCTCCTTGTGGCGACCAGTGTGGCTGGCCAAGTTGTCCCTGCTCCTGCCTCCTGACACTTCCTGGGCAGGCCTGCACCCCCAGCCCTGTGCAGTTGGGTGGTGACTGCTGGCTAGTGAGTCATGGGCACCATGACATCTGTCACTTCTGGGCACCTATTGCTAGAGCAAGACCCTCGGGAGTCTTGCCCCTCTGCCATGGCCACCAGGGTGTTTGAGACAGTGCCTCCTTCATCATCCTGACTCCTGGGGCCCCTGCGGCGTGAGGGACACGTAACCACCGTTGCCAGAGCCCCGGAGATTCCGCGCTTGTCCCCTCCTGCAGCGTGGTCTACCCTCTCCTGAGCTTCTCGGGCTCCTGTGGGCAGGACCGGTGCGGAGAAAGCGCTCGCGGTGAGGGGGAGCACAGAACCAGGGAGGGGCCTCCTGAGTGTGGTGGCCGCCCCCCCACCCCGCACCATGGAGACGACGTGGGCATGTGGCTTACACTGAGCGGCTGCCTCTCTGTGCCTCGGTTTCCTCACTTGTGGCCCAGGAGGCCTGGGGGACTGAACAAGGGGGACGAAGCCTGTGGACACGCCCCGTTCTCCTTCCTTCCACAGGCTGATGGCCCTCCAGGCCTGCCCTCCCTGCGGCTGCAAGCGTCAGGAAGGACTTGCCGCCTGGGTGCTAAGGGGCTCAGGCAGAGGCCACTGGAGAGGGGAGGTCTGAGCAGAACCCTCAGGGAAAGGGGCTGGGAGGCACACAGCTGGGGGCGGGAGCCCAGGTGGTGGGAGTGGAGGGTGCAGGTGTCTCACGCAGGGCCAGGACCGGAGTTGGGGGGCTGTGGCCTGCCCCACGGGTCGGCTGGGAGCAGAGACGTGGCACGACCTCTCGAATGCTTTTGAACGGGCATTCATGTTGTAACCCCCACCCCCCCACCAGGGGGAATTCAGTTCTTGGAGGATGAAGAAACCTCACTCTTACGTACGAAGCACAGATAGGTACCTGGCAGGTGCCTGGTTCATCTGCAGTCTTAACATTTTCGGAGGGGCGGGGGCAAGGAAAGAGAGGCTGAGACACACTGGCTGGAAGGTGCCCTCTGCAGCTGTGGGTGGAACCCGGTCCTGGCTGGGTACGAGGGAGGCCAGGGTGCGGGGCGGCTGTGCTGCCCACCCCACGGAAACGGGCCGCAGCGGGCTTTCCCGAAGGCCCGACAGAAACTGAGAGGAGCAGCAAAGTCATGGACCCTAGGGTTTGGCTGGAGCAGTGGAGTGACCCTGGAGGGGGTGGGTGAGGACCCTGCATGGTGGAGGCCTGCAGGCTCACGGGCGTGTGGGGGACCCAGATTGGGCACAGAAGGGCCGGTGTGGTGGCGGCTCAGATGCTTGAACGGCCCAGCGGAGGTGCAGGGGGAGCCCCTGGGCGAGGCAGGCCTTTGGGCTTCTCATCTGTGAAGTGGGCCCTGACACCGGGCTGCCACGTGGCTCCTCTCTGCCGAGCCGGGACTGACCCCGGCAGGGACGCCGGGCCCTGTGACGCAGGGCTGTTGCCGGGCGAGGACTGCTCCCCTGGCCCTGTAATTACTGAGCGCTAACGAGCCCTGAAATTAAATTAAGAAGAGGAGCTGACGCCGACATCCCTTCTCTCTCCACCGTGGGAGAGTTAATGAAGATCTCGGGGACAGACTGATGGGCGGAGGCCGGGGAGGGGCGTTCAGGGTGGGCCTCGCCTGGTTGCTGTAGGGGGGTAGTGGCTTGGGGGTGTACGGGGTATTGTGATATTCGGGTGTCCCCTGTGCTCACTGGACTCCAGGGACGGGCTGTGCCTGGGAGCATCCCCGACCAGGTGGGTCCCATTGGCCCCCCCTTTCCCCAGCTGGGGAAACTGAGGCAGGCTCTGTTCAGGGCCTGGCTCAGGCCACAGGACTGATCGAGTTCCCCCAGCCATCGAGCTCTTGGGCCTGGTGGCTCAAATCACCCCCGTCCGAGGCAGCTGGGGCATCCTCGGGGTGGCCTCTGTCCTCCGACCCTGGTCCTGTCCACAGCCACCGGCCACGCTGGGTCGCAGCCAGTTCCCAGGCCGGGCGCTGGAAAAAGCCGCAAGGAGCCCCCGCACCCCCCTTAAAGACGCAATTGTTTCCAAAGCGCGGCTCCGCGACGGTGGCCCACCGCTCCTGGGGCGCTTCCTCGCTCCTGCAGTCGGCTCGGCATTAATCACGGCTAATTGCTAGAGGGAGCCGTTTATGTCAGGAGCCGTTATTCCTGGGAATAAAGAGAAATAAAAGGCAGCTCCTTTCAGGAAGCCGGGAGGAAGAGGGCCAGGCCCGGAAGCCGTCCTCCAGCCCCGGCGGCCCACGTCCAGGGCTCCAACCGGCCTGTGACAAATGGGGGCCCCTGGCCTCCGCGGAATATTCACAGAAATGAACACATCCATGCGGTTCACGCGTTTTTCTGAAGTTGTCATGAGTTTCCTTGAAACCGAGGAGGGTTTTTTTTTTTTTTTTTCCTTTCTCCTTTTTTTGGCAACAACAGCTGGGAGTAAGTTGACACTTTCTAAAAACTGTCACATACTCCTCGGGGAGGGGCTGGGGAGGGGCCCTGATCTGAGCTCGCACACCAGGCGGGGGCCCTGGCTCCGCAGGGGGTTTGTGGTGGGCGGCCAGGGGACCCGCGAGCCCAGGCGGGGTGGTGGGCACCCCCTGGGGCTCCGAGGCGGAGGGGCTGCCAGCGAGGGGTCTCTGCACATTGCGAAATGTCACCTCCGTGTCCGAGTTTTCATTTTCATTGGAACGCGGCTCAGATCAATTTATTAACTGGAGGATCTGGTTGTCATTGTCTTTGATCGGGGCTTCGTGCCTGATGCCTGCTCCTTCTGGCTGGCACACCCTGTGGAGACACTGACGGTGGGGCTCAGAGGGCTCCGTGTGAGTGTGCCCTCGCCGGAGTCTGTGCCCCGGTACAGGTGTGCATGTGTGCACCTGCCTAGGCATGCACCCGTGCTTGCCAGCATGTATGCGTGTGTCTGTGCCAGCACACCAGCACACACATGTGCACATGTGTTTGTGGATGTGTGTGAGTGTGTGTCTATGCACAGAGACACAGCGGCTTCTGCCGGCCCCTGGCCTGTCCCTCCCAGCAGCCCTCTGAGCTCAGCGACTTCAGGTGCATGTTACTGATGAGGAAACCGAGGCCAAGAGGGTGGAGGGGACTCACTCGAGGCCCCCAAATGACAGGTACCCCAGCCTGGATGTCTGCGCCCGCACAGCCCACTCAGAGGCGCAGAAGGCCATGCAGGGTGGGACAGGCGGGTGGTGTGGGCCGGACTGGACGTTGTGTTCAGGGTCCTTCCTGCCTCCCTCCGCCTCTCCCCCCACCCCCTCCCTGGCTGGCTGCTAGCCTCCCTGGACGGCCTTCCTGCTGGCCCTGGGGTGTGCCTGGCTCCTCCAGCCTCAGGCTCCACCACAGCCCCACTGGATACAGCGCCTGGTGGCAGCTCAGGAGGCCTGGCAGCGCTTCCCCATCCCAGGGCCCCCTGTGGAGACAGTGTGCAAAGCCCTTTTCCTGTGTCCCCCATGGCCCCATGAGGGAATGGACCCCACCCCATCCACAGAGCCAAGCCCTAGGAAGTGGCGACCCTTTTAGAATGTCCTGCAGCCTAGCTTCTCCCGTGTCCCTGCCTCATTGCTCGGTGAGGCTGCCTGGCTCCTTCCCTCTCATCACCCTCCATCCTCTCAGGAGAGAGCCCGAGCTTCCTGCTGCATCCGCAAGACTCAGGCTCACCCCAGGTGCCATCTCATTGGCTGCGCCGTTTTGACACGTTCGGGCAGGTGTCTGAACTCCAGCCTCTGTTTTCTCATCTGTAAGATGCGGTGAGGCGGAAGTGTGTGGCTGCAGACTGGGCCCCCCCAGAGGCCTGGGGGACCCTGTGGGGACACCAGTCTCACCACCGCCCGCTAGGAGTCTCCTGGTCTCCAGGAGTGCTGGGCCACCTCCGCCACGCTTCGGAGTCCCAGCTAAGGACCAGATGGTGTTTTGAGCATTTTAATAAGAGCTATTTGCAGTGTTGCTGCCGTAAAAATATTCCTGCTTAATGAGCAAATGCATGTCGGTAGCAAGTTAAAGGCGCGTGGATGTTTTAAATATTATGTACGTCGTGTTCGTGTTAACAAACCTGATTTTTAATTACACCTTCCCCGCTGCCTGGCTAGGCTGTGGGCCGGGGAAGGGAGAACAGAATCAGGCAAAACAAGTGTGGTTTGGCATCAGAAGCGACAGCCAGCTTCTCTGGACCCCCCCTCGCAGACACTGCCCTGATGCGCGGGCAGACACGGGGCCTGGCAGGGGCTCTGGATGCTCTGCCCCACCAGCCCCTCCCTCTCAGTCACAGGCTGAGCCCTGACCCTGCGCCCTAATTGACCCTGATTATGAACTTAGCCCTATTCCTGGCCACGGTCTGAGCCCTGGTCCCAGCTGTGGACTGAGCCTAAATCACATTCACAGACTAAGCCCTGGGGGGTGCCTGGATGGCCTTGGACCCCTTGCTGGTGTCCCCGGTGGGGACAAGCAGGGAGGCCCTGAGCCGGCAGGGAAGCCCAGGGGCCCTGGGAGAGCTGCCGAGGCCCCAGGGAGGCGGTGCGGGTGGGCTTTCTGCTGATGGCCGAGAGAGGACCCCCGGTTTCCTGGACACCCATGTGTCTCCCCTTTGCAAACTCAGCCCCCAGCACTCGGGCCCACTTCCCAGTGCAGCCTCAGAACCCCAGGACCTGGTTATCTCCAGGGGCCGCTCCGGAGGCCTGTGAGTGCATATTTCTGACCCCTCACCGTCCCAGGCAGCTCCTATCATCTCTGCCTTTCACAGATGATCCCTGGGTGGCTCTGGGAGGTGAGAGGTGCCATAGCATCATGGCTGCTGCCGACGCCTCTAGGGCTGGGGTGCTAACCCTCCCCAGGTGGCCCCCCAAGAGCAACGGCTCCAGGAGGCCAGGCCAATCAGCCTCAGGACGGAGCTGTGCACAGGGGGAGGGGCCGATGGAGGTGGCGGTCCCTGGCAGACAGGCCCTGTGGCCACCACCAGGGGTTAAAAGTTGCAGCAGCCGTGCGGTGTGACCTTGTACCCTGCGTGTGTAAAGCAGGGTGATAATTCGCCAGCAGACCCCTTCTAAATGCCGGGCCCTGCTCCGGGAAGAGGGGGTCAAAGCACACGCGGACCCCTGCTCTCCAGGAGCACACGCTGCAACGCATCGGTTCTCAAAGCGCGGCCCGCGGAACCCCAAGCAGGGTTCCCCAAGGTGCGTTCAGGGGATGCACAGGGTCAAAACCATCCTCACAACAGCAGCCACTAGTCTGCCTCTTCTGTGGTGACATCCGAGTGGAGGGGACAGCAGCAGGGACAGCAGGGAGTGGCCGGGGTGGGCAGAGATCAGAGCGGCCGCTCTGTGCTTTGCTGGCTGTCACCGAGCGTCAGTGCCAGCGGCTTGCAGAGCAGCCGCACCAGAGTCCCTGGCAGCGCAGTTGCCGATGGTGGCGCAGGGAACATGCTTCCGCGGACCTCGGCCCGGGGTGCCAGTCTGTCACGTCGTTCTTAATCAGCCCACTCCAGGCTGGCCGGGCAGCTGAAGGAGCCCCTTCGAGGGCCACCCGCCCCCGGTGCCCTTTCGGAAGCCAACACATTTGGAAGGAGCGGCAACCCGTTCCGGAGCTCTGGGCCAGAGGCCGAGCCGCCGAAAAAGTAAATTCTAATTAAAGTAGAAATTAATCCTCTCCCCCAGCTACCTGCTATCTCCAGCCGGATGAGCAAAAGTTTTATGCTGCTAATTAATGTTATCGGTCTTTAGCTTTATTTACATAAGCAGATATAATTCACGTGGCTTTGGAGGAGCTGAAGGGGAAACAAAACATTTTTTTCTTTACCTTAGAAGAATTAATTACCTTGATCCTCTCTCTCTGTGTTCTAATCACAGACCGACAGCTCCCCTCTCTGCACTCCCGCACCCCTGGGGTGGGGCCCCCTCCGATGCACTGGGTGCTCCTTCCATGGGGTTGGGGGGGCACCGAGCTGGGGAAGACGCCGAAGCTGGCCGCCCACACGAGCCAGGCCTGGTGGACGGGATGCTGATCTGCAGGTTCCAACGTGGGCTGCGTTTATTACCCAGTTCTGTAGGCTCCAAAGGCCACCGTGAAATCTTGAGAAGTTCCAGGCAAATTAACACATTGTGTGGATGCATGTTTTGGGAGGTCTGAGTCAGTTTGGTGACTGCTCTCTGCTGCTTCCCTGGAGGGTCCGAGCCGGGGGTCCTTGGAGCGGAGGAGCGGATGAGATGGGCGGGTGGCAGCAGGGAGCTGGGTGTGGCTGAGGACCCCAACGCCGCGCTCTCATTGGAGCAAATGGGGACTCAGAAATGCGGACAAGATGCCTCTTGCCTGCTGACTCGCTCATGGTTATCACCCAGTCACCCAGTGCAGAAGCGGAGGGCACCCTTGGGTGTTGGCCTGGCTCAGCGGGCACCCAGCACTAGGTCCAGGGAAGTCACTTGGTCCTCAGGCCATAGTTTCCACACCTTTGACTCAAGGGGATGCTCCTGTCCGGTGGGCCTCAGGGATGGGGCAGGTGGCACACACCTGGGCAGGTGGTGCCTGGCCATGTGGCTTAGCAGCTGCGCACCCTGAGCCGCCTCTGCACTCCTTCCCAGGGAGGTGTCCTGACCCTGACCCTGACCCTGACCTGCCAGCCAGTGGGTCTGGGATCGAACACACCCATGGTCTGAGGCCAGAGGCAGGGGGGCTGAGGAAGGACGAGTTTCTTCCAGGGGAGAAAAGTAGCGTAGCTTCAAAAAACCACGCGCTGCCCCCTCCCAGAGAACAGCTGCGCAGAGTCTGAAAGAGTTTCTCCCCACCCCCCAACACATTCTGGTGTGTTTTTCCCTCCCTGAATGAGGGAAAGAAGTGATGCTGAGTAGGGAGTAATTGCCCAAATTGAGGCGGAAATCAGTCCTGAAAGGGAGAGAAATGAAGAGGCCCAGCCGGCAAATGTCCCCTCCCGGGGCCCTTGTCCTCCTGCCCCACCTGCTGCTCTGCCTCCTCCCCCTCCTGGAGACAAGGCTGTGCTCACCTCTGGTTGCCTGTACCCTGCTGCTTCCCTTCCCTGCCACCCAGGAGACCCCCTCCCCCACCCCCGCCTGCCCAGAGCCTGGAGAAAACAAAATTTCACCTTCTTAGCATCACAAAATCATAAAAAAACCCCACCCCAAAACCCCTTAAAGTAGTGGAGACTTTTAATGCTTTTCCTCCCCTTTTCAAACATCATGCTGGGATGGGTCTCCCCGTTGACTGACGAAGGGTGTGGGGACCCCGGTGCCTGCTCTGAGCAGAGAGCAGGCACCCAGAGAACCCCAGCCCAGCCGGGCTCCGCCTCTCGGGACCAGCCCAGCAAACCAGGCCGCTCAGGAAAGCTCTGCACTTTGCTTGAGGAAAGCCGTCAGCACTAACCAGCCAACCACGGCGCAGCGGTTTTCTCGTGGTCGGTTGGGTTCCCGTGTGGCGGGATCCGTGGGTTTCCAGCGTGCGGGTCAGGGGTGCTCCCGGATTCACGGCTGCCTGCCTCCCTCACCACACTCCCTTTGGAGAGAGACCCCACGCCGGCTGGCAGGCCATCGTCCCGCCTCCTGTGCCCCGCCCACGTCCCCTTCGGGACCCCCGGCGGCCGTCTCTGTGGTGTGTCTATTCTGGTCACTTTGCACACTCACGAACACGGACTCGCCAACTTGTGGCCTTCCGTGTCTGGCCGAGGCACGTGGCGGGGTGTCGTTCTTTTTCTCTGGTCAAACGCTATGCATTCTGTGGTGTGCACCCACCACGCCGTCCCCCCGGGACTCAGGGGGTGGACACTGGGGTGTTCCCACCTTTGTCTGGTACGACTCAGGTGCAGAGGTGGCGTGGGCGCGGCGCTCCTGTCCTCCCGGCTCTGTGCCCGGTGGTGGCCGGCCGGGTCAGGGCAGGCTGCCCCACGGCGGCGGGGGCCTGGCCCCACCTCCCCACCCCCCAGCAGCGGGGGAGGCTCCAGCTCCGCCCTCTCCCCGCCCATATTCATTGCCCCACTGGGTGTGACGTGGCATCTCGCTGTGCACCCAACATTTCTAAGTCAAAATTTGACAAGCTTGTTGGACCCCAGCCCCTCTCCGAGGGCCAGGGAGGTGGAAACGCCCCCTATCCTGACACGCAGGCCTTACCCAGGGCTGCTGGGGGGCTGTGTGTGTGTGTGTGTGTGTGTGTGTGTGTGTGGTCCTGTGACGGCTTTGCCATGAGGGTCTGGTGCGCAGGGCCTGCATGGGGTGGCGTGTGGGGGTCAGATAAACCCAGGAGTGAATGAATGACTGAATGTGTGTGTGAATTAGCGATGACTTGAATTTACACCGTGGCCTCCGAGGCTGGAAGCGGAGGCAGGCAGATGGGAAATCTGAGGCCCAAGGCCAAAGCCACACACTGGCCTGGGCAGAGCTGAGGTCCAACCCGGGGGGCCTGGCCCTTTGGCAGGCACTGGGGCCCCTGGAATCTGGTCCCCGGAAGCACGCCCTGCGCCGGCCGGGTGCCGACGCCATGGTGGACCACCCGCCCTGCTTTGGTGATGTGACAGGTCACAGCTGACCTGAGGATGGGAAGATGACCCCAGGGGGCCTGGCAGAATTGGGCCATCTCCCCACAACTGAGGGTCTTTGGGGAGGGAGCCACCTGCTCTGCAGCCTGCGACACGAAGCGAGGAGAGCCGTGAGGCGGTCTCGTAGCTCCGCCAGTTCGCTGCTCACAAACCTGGTGGTGTGTTTAGTGGTCAGGGAAAAGCAGGTAACAGCCGCAGGTTACCGGGAGCCTGGGCCGAAGCCCCTGCTGCGCCTCGGGGCTGTGGAACGAGATGGGGGTGGGGGGAGGGGGCAGGCGTTGGTGCCTCTGGTGGGTTGTTTTTTTTTTAGACTTTAATTGTTTAGACCAGTTTCCAGTTCACAGCAAAATTTGAGCAGAAGGTACAGAGGTGTCCCTCCCCCGCCCTGCCCATGCACAGCCTCCCTCCGTCCCCCACCAGAGCGGGACCTTGGTTCGAACGATGAGCCGGCCCGGACGCAGCGTGGCCGCCCAGGGTCTGCAGTTCACACCAGGCCCCCTGGGGGGCACGTCCGGTGGATTCGGACGGGTGCGCGACGGCGCGTGTCCCCTGTCATCACGTCACACGGAGCATTCCCTGCCCTGCTAACTGTGCGCCAACTGCTCACGCCCCCGCCCCCGCCCCGCTGACCTCTGTGCTGTCTGCCCAGTGTGGCCTTTTCAGGCTGGCTTCATGCGCTTAGTAACCTGCAGTGACGGTTGGTTCCTCCACGTCTTCTCATCACCGGGCAGCTCGTTTCCTGTTAGCGCCGAATAGCGTCCCGCTGTCCGCGTGGGTGACACAGCTCGCCTCCTCACCGGCAGAGCTCCCGTTGCCAGTTTTCACGGGGTGCCCCCCCCCCGCCCCGTCCAAGCCTGACTGTGCAGCCAACCTGGGGCGCTGGACCCAAGGGGGCTCATGTGGATGCTTGTTGAGTGACTGGCGGATGGAGCCGACACCCGAGGGGGCTGCGGCCCGACCTCCGAAACCGCTCACCAGCAGGTGGAAGTGGTACCACGGAGCTGGAGCAGGTGGCGCTGCTGGATGCCAGGGCTGTGCCCTGCGGGGGGTCGCTTCCTCCGTTGAGCTTCCCGTTCTCTTGTCTGAAGGTTGGGAACAGGGAAGCCGCTGCCCCCTGTGCTGGGGCCCCGGGAAGTGGCCGGCCCAGGGACGGCGTGCAGGTGGTGCTCAGCGCCGCCCTTGGCTGTGGCGTGGCCCCCTGTGCCCTGTCACCCTTCACTGCCCTGCAGGAGCGGTGGGCCTTGGGACTTGGAAAGGGCCCCACAGGGGCAGTTGGCTGCCAGACGAGCGAGCGAGCGAGGGGCTGGGGGTGGGAGGGGCAGCGGTGGCTCAGCACCTCTCCAGCAAGTGGCATTTGGAAGGAGCTGGGCCTGGGGCGCACTTAGCATTTGAATGCAGGAGTGAGGGCTCCCAGGGGCCAGCCTGACAGCCGGCAGCCGTCCCCTGGCTGCGGCAGTTGGCAGGGAGTGTGCGCAGGCAGGATTTAGGGGTTCGGAGGTGTGGTTCCAGCTGGCGGCTGCCTTCTCCTGCACCCCCCAGGAGTGGGGGCGGGGCCAGGAGGGAGGCGGGAAACCCGCCCCAGCCTAGCCCTCTCTCCCACCTGCTTGCACCTCTGGACCCCTGGGCTGGGTCCTCTCCGCCTCACGCTGAGCCAGGCTGACGCCCCGGCCCTGACCCAGCCAGCTGTCCTCCTAGCCTCCCCACGGGACACCGCAGCCGCCTCACTCCAAACCCGGCTGGCCTCTCCCATGGGGCCCCGGGACAGTCTGTGCTGCTTCAAGGAGAGGGCCGGTGTGGGGACTTGAAACGACAGGAGCGGCTTTGGGGACCAGCTTTCCCTCGGTGCTGATTCTGGAAGGGCATCGGCCCCCCCCCATGGGTGAAACGGCCTTGCCCAGCACCCCGGGACCCCGCAGCTGCCCCTCCTTGGAGCGGCCCCTGACAGAGGCTGGAGGAGAGGCCGGCTGCAGCCGCTGGGCTGGGCTGGGCTGGGCCTCGCCCTGGCCCCTGGAGGGTCTCAGGGAGGGTCCCCTAGCCCTTCCTTTATAGCTGGGGCTCCTGCAAGGACACGGGCTCAGACCTGTGCCTCGGTTTCCAGCTTTGAGAGGAACAGGATTGCTCCCGGTCTCGGCTCCAGGCTCTTTAGCAGGAAGAGCCCCGCCCCAGCCTCCGAGCAGGAGCACGAGGGGCCGGGCCTCACCTGCCTTTTCTGGTTCCTCTGCCTGAGGGGCCTCACCTGCGGTTAGGGCCGGCGGAGGCAGGGGGCGCTCTGCCGTCGCTACGGCCGCCTCGGCCATGGTCTCCCTTTGGGCTGAGCCCGGAGGCAGGAGACGTGTCTGGTCTTTTGCGTCATGTCCCCTGGGGGTCTGATCTGGTGCGCCGCACCTCTGGAAGCCTCCTCCTGGGTGTCCCTGGCTGACTGCTGGTCACCTCCGGTCCCTGTAGCCTCAGCCACAGGTTCAGTCCCAGGGCCTCTCAGGGATAAGGCAGCATGCTGTGCAGTCCTCTGTGGGGACCCACAGTGGGGCCAGAGGCTCCCAGGTCCCTCAGTGGCAGGCCTGTAGGGCAGGTAGCCCAGGTCGGCTAGGTGTGGTCAGGGTCTGGGCAGCCGCACCTGAAATGCCGTGGTCCAGAAGCAAAGGTGGCACCTCCCTGGGTCCCCCTTTGCAGCAGAACACTCCAGGTGTACGCTATCCTGCCCCGCCCCCCACCCCTGGCCAAGGGCCTCTCTGCCTCCCCTTGCCCTTGCATCTCCTGTGGGCTCCTGGAGGACTCCAGCCCCAGCCCTTCGCTTTGCAAGGCCGTCCTCCTGCTGCCCCCTCTGGAGAAGGCAGAGCCCCCCACCCACTCCCTGCGTCCTTGCCGGCACGGAGTCAGACCTAAGTGGGTTGCCATGTTAATTTCTGCGCAGACTCATTCTCCGATCCCACCGCATCACATCTGGAGACCAGCCCGAGAACGGCTTTGGGTGTTCCTTGCTCGAGGTGACCTGCCCACGTTACTCGGAAGGTGTGGGTGGCAAGTGGATGGTGGAGGGCTAACTCTGAATCCAGGACCGATGCTCCGGCCGCCTCCCCAGCCGCCTCCCCTTCTCCCCCTCTCCTTTCTCACAGGCAGCTCCCCCATCGCCCACTCCCCTGACTCAGCCAGCTCCTAGGGGTGGAGGGGACAGGGATGCTCTGCCGGCCGACTGCCACTGGAGCAGCCCCTCTGTCCCCCCAGGGAGGCCGAGGGACCCTGGCTCACCTGCCCCACGATCTCCAGGACTCTGAGTTGTGAGCAGAGGGTGGAGTTGGCTGATCTCAGTGGCAGCCCCCAGGAGACTTGGTCATTTAGTCACTCAACAAACACCCATTGAACTCTTGCTAAGAGCCCTCAGCTGCCCTCCTGAGGCGAGCAGCCCTCCGCTTCCTGTTGTAGATGGCATCTCAGTCCACCCCCAGCATCTCCTTTGGTACAAGCACCAGTGCCTGCTCGTTTTCGACTGGTATTTGAAGTTGCTGGACCACTACGTGAGGACACTGAAAACGGATGGACAGATCAGGGAAGGCTTCCTGGAGCAGGTGGCCGTGAGGAAGTGGCTTAGAATCAGCCAGCTGGTGAGAGCCGAGGCTCCCCAGAGGCTCTGAGCTAGTCTCCTAACTGTGCGGCCTCCCTGCTGCCGTCTGTGGCGTGGGCATGACCCGGACTCAGCCCAGGCCCTTCCCGCTCCGAGGCGCTGCGACTCTGACCCTGACGTTCGCCAGGTGAGCTGGCAGAGGGCCCGCTGAGGGCGGTGGGCCTGAGGCGTCCTGGAGGGGCCAGGGGAGGCGCTGCTTGGTCTCAGGAGTCCCGAGCGAGCTGGGCTGGGCTGGATCCAGAGGAGGGGCAGAGCCTGCTGGCCTCCCTGCTGCTGTGAGAGCAGAGGAAGGGCAATCTGCCTGCTCGTTGCCGTTGGCAGCCAACTGCCTGGGGACGCAGGTGGCCAGGTGTCTGGCCCATCCAGCACCCGAAGGAGGTCTTTCTAAAACCGTAGATTCGATTATGTGCTGGAAATGGGCCCCCTGGGGGATCTTAGCAGTGAACTTCAATTAGTGGCCTGTGAGCCAACCCAGTGGGGGACACAGAACGATCCATCCGAGGGAAAGCGGTCTTTCTCTCAACCATGCAGCCACGAAAGCTTCCTGTTGGCATCGGCTGGTGAAACGGGGAGGGGGTCTTATTTCTCTCTCTGGGCTGGATGCTGGGGCAGCACCCAGGGCAGGTGTTCGTGCCATCGGCGTGGGCTCCTTGACCTTGTGCAGGACAGCCGCATACCGCCGTGTGCCCAGCCATGCTGCGCCACGTGTGTGCATTTCCTGTGAGGCTCAAGACCGAGGGCCTCGCCCCCTCCCCCCGCTGTGCCAGGGAACGCGGATGGTGCTCTTCCTTCAGACCCGCTCGGACGTCCTCACACCTGGAAAGCCTTCCCGGAGTCCCCTGGGCCGAGCGAGTGCTGCCTTCTCTACCCTGAGAAGCCCCAGAAACGGCTGCAGCATTGTTCCCCCTCGGTGACGTGACCTGGCAGCCAGTCCGGTCACGAGACTGGGCCCATCCGTGCACTCCTGGACTCTGGCCTTGGCCCTTTGGCCCGCTCTGGGTGAGGGGACACTAGCAGATGGGGTTTGAAAAGTGCGTGAGCGTGGGGGCGTGTCCTGCCTTGCTGCTCTTGGGGACCCAGGGACCGCCACCATGTGAGTGACACAGGGCCCCGTGCCTCCATGGCCGTTGGGGACAGCCAGCCAGATGCTGCCGAGTGAGTGAGGCCAGCTGTGCGCACAGGCCATGGGGGCAGTCGGGGGCCAGGCTCGCACTGTCCTGGCTGAGCCCTGTGCCGGCGGCCCCCTGCACCGTGGTGAGCGGACAAACAACGGTTGTTTGAAGCGGCTCGGTTCTGGGCCGCCGAAGTGCAGCAGCCGGTGGCGGACTCACGGCACCTCATCGCCCTCACGTCGCCGCCCCGACAGCCCTCACGGCAGCCGCGCTGGGCCATCTGTGGGGAGGTGGGACAGGGCACCGACCTCAGAGTCAGAAAGACTCGGCTTCAATCAAGCTCTGCTCTGGTGAATCGCGGCCCCTGGCCTGGGTGCGTCTCGGAGGTTCAGATGGAAAGTGAGGGATGAAGATGTTCAGTCTCAGCTCGTCGGGTCACCGCACTGACTGACCTCCGATGAGGGACCGATTGTCTCAGCGCACCGGCCGCACTCAGCAAACAGGAGCTAGCGGCCTTTCAGCTTGGGTTGAGAGCTCCCCGTCTGCACCCCCTGCCCCCTCCCAGCCCCCCCCCTGCTGTGCAACCCACACTCCCGCGGGGCACGGCTCTCCCATTATTTCCGGGAATATTTTTATTCATTGTTCAACTTGGCATTTATTCTTGACGTTCCAAGAACAGTCGAGCAAGATAAATGTCCCGTGTGCAGGACCCACGGGCAGCCTGCCTCTTCCTGCTGTGGATTCAATTCTGCGCCGGGGCTGGGGGGTGGCGACGGTGGGGGCTGGCTCTGCCAGGGAGGCCACAAGCTGCTGCGGGGAGATAAAGCGCTGCGACCGGATGTGGCCGCACCGCGCCGGGAGCCCTGGGCGCCGGCACTGCCCGCCCATGTGTGACGGTGCCAGCCTGCGTGTCCACGCGCAGCCTGGGACCCCTGAGGTGGCCCGCGCCACCTGGCTCAGGTTAAACACCCTGCCCTTGTCGCTGTTATTGTTGCTTCTGTGTTGTTATCTCTGGCCTCCGTTTCCCTTCCTGTCAGACGGGGTGACCCTCTACTGCTTGCACTTGGCGGGTGCTCCATGAGTGTGGCCTGTCCCCTTCTCTGGCTGGCTCCGCCCCCTGCGCCATGGGCTGTGCAATGCTAGTTGTATGACGTCACAGGTGCCTCTTGCTCCCGGGGCTCTGGGCTGGGACCGTGGTGGGGCTGGCCCATGACTGTCCTTCTCGGGAACGGGGATCCCCGCTACAGTCTACAGTTACGAATTCATTCTCCAGCTGAGGGAGCTGAGGCTCAGAGCAGCGAGTGGCTGGTCACAGTCAGCCCCTGGGTGCAGGCACCCACACTGGCGCCAGCCTGCAGGATCCTGGGGTCTTTGTGGACCCTGCTCTATTTCCATCAGAGGGAGTGTCTCCCGTCTCTGTGGGATCCTGTGTCAGCCTGAGCATGTACCGGTGTCTGAAAATAATGATGTAATCATGGATGTAGCTGGGGCCTTGAAGGGTGGGAAAGAGGGGCGTGTGTGAGCCTGCCAGTTTGATTCTGGGATGCTATTCCTATCCCTCCCCCGCTTCTTCCATTGCTTGTCCATCCCATACCATGGAGAAACCCTCTGCGGCCTATTGACAGCATCCCCAAGAGAAGGTAATCTGCTTGCATGCTTCCAGGGACAGGAGGCTCACTACCTCACAGACAACCTACTGTCTTTGCATAACGCTGACCTGTGACAGGTCTTTCCTTAGACTGAGCCAAGCCACACTCCTCTCCCTGCCCCTGGCTCTGTCCACGGGGACCTTCAGGTGGTGAGCCTGCCTGGGCTCTCCTCTGTGAGCCTCCCAGTCTCCCACTGTCATCCGGTCACCTTCCTCCAGGCCTGCTCAGATGCAGACCTGGCCTCGCCCTCAGGGAGGCCCCTGGTTTCACCAGAACCTTCCTTCACCCACCCGCTCCCTCAGGACTGGACTAGTGGTGCAGAAGATGCCCTTATACACACACGCACAAGCAACACAGCAACACATGGACACGCATGGCACACACAGACACAGATGTGCAAACACATAGACATGGCACACACACCTCCGTGTGGAATGTAGCTGGTGGCCCTGGAGGCCTGGGAGGAAGCCCCGAGTGTCTTTGGGGTACCAGTCACGTGTGCCATCTCCCAGCCTTTTCAACAAGGTTTTGGGGGGAGGGGGTCCCTGCAGTTGCTTCTGTCTTTTCCCTGTATCCCTGCCTAGTCATGGCCCTGATGGATGCCACCACCTGTCCCAGCTGACCATCACCTGCTGTTGAGCACTCCTGGGGACAGCAGGGGCGCCCTGCAAGCTCCAGGGTGCCTTTCCCAGGCCCTCCCATCAGCGCCACTGGCCCCTGGGCCCTCGCCAAGCTGGGCTGGTGCAGGCTGGCAGCTGATGAGTTTATTTGCCCGGCGGTGGGGGCGAGAGAGCAGGCATGGCGGTAATTGGTACATTTTGTAAGCAATCATCTCCTGGCACCTTCTGCCGCAGCACGTGGGCCGCCCGATCACGTTAATCACGGCCTGTGGCCGGCCCCCCGGCCTGACAGCCTCGTTTCTCTCCCCTGGAAGGTGGGAGCCATTCTGGCCCTTAATGGTCTTATCCATTATCCCTGGCACAAGGACAGAGCTGGGGCCCGGCGAGTGGGCGGGTGGGCGAGTGGGTGGCTGGCCAGGCCCGGGAGGGGGGCGGGGACCTCACCTTGGCTTATCCTTTGCAGAGAACTGAGTGCATTTTGCCAGCCGAGAGAGAGGTGGGAGAAGGCTGAGACCCCACAGAAAGTGATGCAGCAAGAGGTGGGGGGCCGACCCGAGGCCCTGGCTACAGCCACCTTCAGCCAGTTTGTGGGGCCCACTGACAAATGAAAATCGAGGCCCAGTGTTAAAAATCTCTCATAATTTCAAGAGGGTAATAGTTGAGTGTCATACCAGTTGCGGGCCCTCTGACTCAGGGCCCTGTGTGACTGCGCTGGCCACACACACACACACACACACACACACACACACACACACAAAGCTGCCCCGTCCACCACAGAGGGATCCCCGGCAGGGGTCCAGGCGAGCAGGTCTGGGTCACCATTAAGGCTGTTAATGGCTGGAATGATGGCCGTGTGCGGGACAGAGAGCAGCGAATTGATCCATCCTTGACTCACGAGCAACCCCCAAATGTGCCGGGGTGATTCATCCCGGCATTGACGGTGCCGCATGCTCATACACCACCCACAGCACCCACTGGGAGCCACGTCCTCGCAGGGTGCTGACTCTTCCTGCCCAGCGCTCCCTCGAGGCTCACTCAGACGGCTACGCTCTGAGTGTGCGTTGACTCACCCACCCACACACTTACCCCTCCATCCACTCTCCCCCCACCCCTCCACTCACCCACCTTCCATCCCTCCCTCCCTCCACGCACCCATCTGTCAATTCTTTTATCTGTCCATCCATCCAACTTGTTAACCACACATAAAAGGCCTTTCAAAGTGAGAGGCAAGAAGCATTTATTCGAGATAAAAAAGAATTGCTACTAGGAACAAACCGATTCAGGCAGAGGCCCCGGTAGTGTTCTGTGGAGGAGACAGAGGCGAGGGGTGCTGATGGGACAGGAAGGGTCAGTGACGTCGTCCACGGAAGGACGGCATCGCCGTCGGTGGGGACAGGGCAGCACGGGGAGGGGGGTGGTCCCCACAGTGTGTTTAACTCTCGGGCCGCCCGCCCGCAGCCCCAGCACCTGCGCGCTCGTCCTGGCAGGTGGCTCCTGGGGGCACCGTGCTGCCCCCGGTCGTCCCAGCGCCCTGTCCCGACGCCCTGAGGTTGGGGCGTGAGTGGTCAGGGCGGTCCCTCTGGGGCAACAGCTCTGGCTCCATGTTCGAGGGGCTCCATTTCTATTACTATTACTAATACCAATACCAATACCAATACCAATACCAATACCAATACTGCTACAAACTAAACTTCTATGTATCCTCTACCCACCCGCCCACCAGGCCTTCCTCTACCTGTCCACTCCCAGCTCCTCCACCCTCCTATCCAGCCAGCGAACTCCCGTCCCTCCAGCAGGGACGCCCAAGTCCCCTCTGTCCTAGTGCCTGGGGGTCCAGGGGCGACCAGTCCGCACGCTCATGTTCTCTTCAGCACCGGCTGTCAGAAGGGGGCTCGGGTACCGCTGAGGGGCCAGGCCCCAGATCTTGTTGCTCACCGGTGTGATGGGCACGTGGGCTGGGCTGCCTGGGTTCAACACCCGACTCCTCCATCACCACTGTGTGACCTCAGGCAAATTACTTAACCTCTCTGAACCTCAGTTTCCCCACCTGTAAATTAGGGAATTGCTACATTTCTTGTGAGTTCACAATCAGTTCACAAATGTAAGGTGCTTCATAGATGAAATGCAATCAGCACCGCGGACAGCGTGCGGAGAAGCGGAAGGAAATGCGCTGGGGGCAGGAGCCCCGCAGCCTCGGACGGGAGACGAGACCGGTGGAAGCAGCCAGAGGCAGGGCTGGGTGTGCCAGCAGCTTGTAGGCCTTGTCGCAGGTGTGGAGGTGCCGGGCAGTCAGCTTCCTGTCAGATGGCCACTGGGAGGGACGGAGCGCCCCACGGTCCATCCAGGGCCCCTGAGCACAGCTCTGCTGGAGCACGGGGCCGGGATCCAGGCAGCAGAGAGGGGCTTTGCTGGCCCTGCACGCCCCCCCGCCCCCAGAGCCACCGTGTGCCCCTGGCTCCCATGGCGTCTCCGGCTCTCTGCCTGCTGTTCTGGAAGCCACGGGATACGGCCTGTATGGGGCAGCCAGGAGGACCGGGGCACTCTGTCCTGGAGCCAGGCCCACCTGTGGGGCAGGAGTGGGCAGGCAAATGTCCGGCCTCCCTTCCCCAGGGGCCACTTATGGGCCCGGGCCACCCTCCGCTCAGGGCCAAGGGGCTGTTCTTGGTGTCTCCCAGGAACCCTGCCACATACACAGTGCCCTCCGCCACTTCTGCTGCTGTGACCTGGGCACATGCGGGCCCTGAGCCACGGTGTCCTTGTCTGGGAATGAGATGGCACTGGGGAAGCGCCCAGCCTGCGGCTGTCAGAGGGCTCTGGAGCCACGGGGAGGGGGGCGGTCCAAGGAGGAGGCGAGTGCAGCCTCGGGGAGGGAGCGCAGGGCCCTCCTGGCCACAGCCTGCTGCCCTGGCAGCCTGGCCGGAGGAGCAGGCCTGCCTGCTGGGTGGCTCACTGCACCCAGTGCAGAGTCGGGTGTGTGGGGAGATGGACAGAAGGACGGCCACCATCTCAACGACAGTGTGGCTGCAGCGGGGACACCAGACCCGCGGGACTGCATGCATCCTCCTGAGACAGGGGCCGTAATTGTCTCCCCGCAGGGCAGTGCTTGGGGGCCGCACGCTCTCTGAGTTGCCTCTGGGAGGGATGGTCCCTCCCTGGAGATCCTTGCAGCTCAGCTGAGGTCGAGTGGGTCGTGTGTCCCAGGGTGACAGGTCAGAGGGAGGGCAGAGCCCTGAAGGGGGCAGTCTGGGAGGTCGCGGGAACAGCTGGAACGCTGCCGATTTGAGGAGGGGCCCGTGGGGACGGACAAGGGAGGGTGCAGAGGACCTGCTCGGTGCTGCCGGGGCTGGGACAAACTGAGAGGGGACAGCTCACTCTGCTCCTGGCTGCCTGGCCTAGGGCCAGCCTCGGCCTGCAAAGGTGCCAGGTGCTCCCTACCTGCCGAAGAGCTCCGGGTGGGGGGGACCCAGGGAGGGAAAAGCGTTCGTTTCCTCCTGCCACCCTTTCACCCAGGGCCGCCTCCTGTGGGTCCCGCCAGCACAGCTCAGGGCCCGGGCCAGGGTTTGGGGGGCACGCCATCCCGTGCCAGGTCAGGGCTGGGGGCCCTCCCCAGGCTGGCACCCTCCTGGGTGTGGCTTCATGGGGCATCTTGAGGGCAGACACGTTCTGTTCTTCATCCCCCTTCTCCCCAGGAGGGCAGGGTGCAGGCAATGTTTTCTGAGATCGGTTTGACCTAGCATCTCCTTCAGTGGGCTCTCCTGGGGCCTGTGTTATGAGGCAGGAGTGTGGGGCCTGCCGCCGGGGAAGGCGGGTTTGTTCCTCCATCCTCTCATGAAGCTGCGGCCCCGAGGGATGGTCTACGTCCCTGCCCTGCCCTGGTGGCCGTGTCGGTGCCACCTTGGGGCCAGGAGACCCTCGGAAAGAAACAGTACAGGTGTGAGCTCGGTCCAGGCTGAGGGAGGACTCGATCCGGGCTGAGCCAGCGGAAATACCCAGGCTGAGCCCAGGAACGGAGCACAGCGCTTCCAGGGGCCCATGCGTTTATAGTGGGGGCTGACTTGTCTGAAAGGGGGTGGGGTGTGTCCTGTGAGGAAGCTGGGGCTGAGACATGCTGAGGCCCCCCCCCCCCACCGCCACGTCCTGGTGCTCACCTGTGGTCAGGGACTCGGCAGCTCCCTGGGGGACAAGAGTTGTTGGAAATGGAAAACCCTTCCCAGTGAGGGTCAGCGGGCCCTGGAGTGCTCTGGGAGGCAGTGTCCTGCTCTGACAGTAGGTGTGCTGGCCTCTTCCCCCTGCTTCTGGGGACCCTGGGGACGCCTGGTGCCGGGTCCCCGTGCTGAGGTCTGCACTGGCCCAGAGCGAGGCCAGGGCGTGCGGGGCAGGGCAGGCGGAGGGAGCAGAACCAGCGGCGGGACTATTAGGGAGCTGGTACTGGTCATAAACTTTAATCAATTTAAAACCCGTTTTTCTGGGTATTAAACTTCACTGCCTGTGCAATTCCTCCGCTCCTGAGTGTGGGGGGGTGTCTCTGCCCAAGCACAGTCTCAGACCTGCCTGGCATGAGGTTGGTCAGGCTGCCCCAGGACGCCAAGGTGTCCCATGGGGGTGCTGGGGGATGCAGTGGGCTGAGCTTGGGCCACAAGTCATGGGTGGGAAGCTGGTTCTGGGGTCCCCACTGGCCCATGTGGCCTTGAGCAAGGCTGCCGGTGGTCGGGTCCTGGGAGCCCCAGACAGGGCAGAGCCAGTGGCCCCGGGCGGGGGTGGCGGTGTGTGCCCGCTGTCTGTCCCCTCAGTGACTCCTCCCCCCTCAGCAGGAGCTGGGGTTGGTGTCTCTTCCCACTTACAGATGGGGAAACAGAGTCTGTGAGAGCCTATGCAGTTGTTGGGGCTCCCACGGACATAAGCAGCAGGTTGGGGTGCCCAGTGGACGTGCAGACAGACACACATGGACCGTCTGCATCAGGGTCCCCTCCTGCCCCACAGCCTGCGGGAGGGCGGTGGCCCTGTGTCTGGGAGCTCCCCCCACAAAGACAGGAAGTAACGTGGCAGTTTTCGTCGCGCCCCCCCCAACCCTGCCCATGAACACTGGGGTCTCAGAGCCAGAACCCCCGGGACCACACCTGGTTCTATCTGCAGACACTTGAGTGAAAAACAGTTGTTACCGAGAAGCTACGGGCGTCTAGGGCGCCCGCCGTGCCCTGGGCCCAGGAGATCCGTTTCCCCCACTTACCTCTGGTCCTCGTTCGTTCCACAGAGAAAGCAAAGGTCAGCACCATCAGGTGACTCGCTCAAGGGGCCAGAGCCACTGAGCGGTGGCGTCTGGACTTGAACCCAGCTCTCTGGTAGCACATGCCACACCGCCTCTGAAGGAGGCGCTGGAGTCCCTTGTGCCTGGAGTGGCCCTTTGGCGATGAGCTCTCATCTCCAGCCTCGGTTTTCCCGTCGGCCAAGGGAGGGGCTGCCATGGATGCTCTGCGGGCTCCCTGCCAGCACCCATCTGCCCCTCACGCCCCAGGCGGTCCTCCCTGCCCGTGCCCCTCAGCCAGAGCCTGTCCCTGCCCTGCCAGCCGCCACCCTCTCCCTCCCAGCCCCCAGCCTGGCTGCCTGCCAAGGGCCACGCTCCCTTCTGCGAACAGCCGTTTTGGGCTCCCTCCAGGAACCAGCCCCAGGGTGAGAAGAAGGCTCCGCTCTCACTTCCAAAACCCCCGACACGCTCACCCGGAGTCGTGGGTGGCAGATGGAAGCTGACAAGCTGCATAAATTAGGGCGCGATCACTTGTGAGCAGGCGTCACGTTAGACAGCCTGAGGCCCCGCTCAGAAGGCGTGCCAGGCTGCGTGTGGGGGCGGAGGGGGTCTCTCCACAATCCATGGACGGTTCCGGGGCGCCAGGGTCTGTGCAAACCCCTCCTGGCTGCAGAGTCTCGGCCTTTCCTCTCGCCGGGAAGGTCTGGGAGCCAGGGGCCCCGGGCGGGGTGATGGGAGCAGGTGGCAGGCACACAGGAGCCCAGCACTGGAGCAGGACAGCTTTGTGACCTGCATTGGCCTAAGGGCAGGCCATGGCCCAAGGGGGGCTGTGTCCTGATGGGGCGGGAGGCCTGGGCTGCAGGTTGCGACCTGGGTCCGAGCTGGGAACCAGGGAGACGTGAGTGGTCACCGTCGGCTGGAGGAGAGGAACAGGCTGCTCTCTGGCCTGGCCGCCAAGTGCCCAGGGCCGAGGGTGGGGCGCGGGGCGAAGCACGGCCACTCCTCGGGAGCCTGCTGTGTGTCTAGTGTCTCCCTGGACACTTGTCCTCCTTACGGTGAATGCTCCCACATCCCTGAGAAGCAATTCCTATTGAGGTCGCCCAGACGGGGTCTGGACCCAGGCTCACCTGGCTCTGAGCTGGAGCTCCTTCTGCCTCCTGGTCCTGGAGTCCCAGCCCGAGTGTGATTTTGGGCAGGCCAGGTTTGGGGGGCCCTCGGGACCTCTGGGGGCTGGATGTCCTGGTTTGGACCCTGACCGAGAGGGCTGGGCTGGGGTCAAGAACTCAGTGGATGGGGCTGGATCAGGCACTTTCCCCCTTCCCGAAGAGAGGAGCCACACCTCCCGTCTCATCAGACCAGCAAACAAAGGTGCCCCGTCGGCCTCAGGGCCCGATCCAGCCCCTGCCCGAGGCCCGAGGCCCGAGGCCGCCCCACGCGGAGCTCTGGCTTTGTTCCCGTCTGTGGGTCTGTGCAGCGGCTCCGGAGACAGCTCACAGCTTTGTAAGTATCGTGACGAATTGGCTGAGAGTCTCACAAATTATTTGAACTCAATTACCAGGAAGGAGAAGAAATGACTCAGAGCTTTCTGAGCGAAATGGCAGGACGTTATGCTGGGGTGGGGGCTGTTGGCAGCTTGTCTCTCCTTGCTTCCCGGGGCCCCGGGGGGGCGGCTCCAGCTGGGAAGGTGGGAGTGATGGGGCTGAGAGCCAGGAGATGCCGCTCGGAGGGTGAGTCAGGCTGTGGGTCCCTCCAGTGGCCAGGAACGAACAGGGGAGTGGGAAGGTCTTGCTGACCCCACATTTTCTTCCAATTGTGTAGAAATTTCCGCCTGCATGAAGGCACTGTGGAATGGGCCCTGCCAGCACGTAAATGCCTTGAGACCTGGGTTTGGGGTCCTCACCGCCCCCACATTCTATGGCCAAGGCCAGCCCAGCTCCCCGAGGTGGGGAACCATACTTGGTGCCATGAGGGCTTTGCACGGCAGTGAGCAGATTCCCTTCGTTGATCCGAGAGACCCTAGCAGCCATGGCTACACATCAGGCTGATGGCGGTGCAGAGAGAGCACCACGCGTCGGATGCATCCGAAGGGCCCCCTCCCACCTGTAATTACGTGGATATGGGGAGTTGGTCTGCCACACACTCACCGCGTAGTGCCAACACACAGGAGGTACTCAGCTCACTACTGTTGAAAGAACAGCCCAAGCCTCACCTCCTCCAGGAAGCCCTCCCTGATCATTCTGTCTGGCACAGAGTGGTTCAGAGCACAGACCTCAGGGCCAGGTGGCCCGGTTCAAGTCCTGCCTTTGTCCTTTCCCAGTCTTTTCTGTGCCTTAATTTCCTTATCTGTAAAATGGGAATAAGATAGCAACCCCAGTTCAGCCGCATGCCGCTGGCCCCCCAGGGGCGCCCGGAGGTCATGGTTGGATGAAACTGGACACGGCTCACTGCAGGCCAGCTGTCCCTCCAAGGTCCCCAAACACCAGCCTGTGACTTCCTTGTGCCTCCTCGTCCAGGGCTTTGGACCAGCGGTCCCTGGGGTGCCCCCCTCCCCCAGCTGCTCTGGGCCTGTCCCGAGGCTCTGTGACTCAGTGCTGGGACAGCACTCAGGTGTGAGAGAGCCATTTCCAGGTGTCTAGGGCTCTGTTTGATGACACGACTCATCTCTGTGACCGGTCGCTCTGTTCTGTGACCAGAGTGCGATGTCCAGGCCCCATGGAGAAGTGTCCGGAAGCTGGCTGCAGAGGGTGGAGGGGGAGGGTGGCAGGGACCCGCCACCCCGTGGACGAATCTGTGGGCTGCTTGTGTCTAGCAGGCCAGGGCTCCTCCTCAGGCCCAGACTCTGGGGCTGCTGGGAGGTCCGGCCACCACAGGTGGAGCGGGCAGCCCAGGGGAGGGCAGTAGCCTGGACCGGTGTCCAGACGAAGCTTCCCGGGTGGTGGGGGTCTGCACCCCTATGTGGCATGTGTCTGTAGGGCCATGGAGTGGCCTCCTGCACCCCCTCCTCCATCACCTGCCCACTGGGGCTGGGGTCCGCAGGCCTTCCCTGGGGAAGGGATCACAGCCTCAGGCAGATTGGCTGACTGAGGTGAGGGAGGGGTCCCGCAGGAAGTCAGGAGAAAGGGTGGCCTGAGGGTGGAGACGCAGCTGCTGGGTGAGGCTGGGTCCTGGCTTCCAGGCACAGCCAGGGCTCTCGCGCTCCTTGGCCACCCCTGGGGACAGAAGCCTGGACGGGTCCCCCCTCCGCATTCGGCCAGGGCATGCCCTTCCTCCCCGTCCACCGGGCAGCCTCCCGGCTGGCTCCCAGGCCTCAGCCCGGCTGAAAAGCCTCGAGCCGACGTGTCCTGAGGGATTTGCCCAGAACCTTCTTCCGTGACCCCAAGGTTTTCCTCCACAGGCTCCTTGCTTGCCTCTACCTCCGCCCTGTGCCTGACCCCCAGTCTGAGCCGCCTCCTTGTCCACGGCTAAGTGTCAAGGAATGCACCAGACTAGGAGCTTTGAGAGACGGTTCTGACCCAGTTCTTTGGGGCCCGCAGGGCCACGGCTTCCTTCCCAAACCTGAGCTTTCTCCTCCCTGGCCCCATCTCCTGAGGTCCGGCTCACTGTCCCTGGCCGGTGGCCCTCCTCATTGGAGAGGCTGTGCTCCCCTTGCCGGGCATCTTCCCCCACTGACCGAGGGACACAGGTGGACAGAGGGAGCCACACGAGAGCCTCCTGGCTCCCACTCCCGTGGGGTGAAGCTGCCTGGGTGTCTCGCTCCTTCTCCTGCCCCATCCTGCCCCCTTCACCCTGCTTCTCCCAAGAGCTCTCCCAAAGCAGACCCCACCCCAGGAGCCCCAAGCCAGGGAGCCAGACCCACATGCTGGGACCGGAAGTGGACAGAGGAAGAGGGCCAGAAAGGGGGTGGCCGCATCGCCTGCTGATGGCAACACAGGCCTCATCGCCGGTCCCTTGTGGATGGTGCCGAGACGGTCGCGGTTGGAGGGCCGGGTGCGAGAGCAGGAGGCCTGTGGGAGGGAGGCCAGGGAGGACGCGGGTCGCGTGTGGGAGGGGTCAAGGCTCCGAGGATCATGCCATCACAGCGGCTGCTGTTGCTAAGAGCCACTGACGCATCATCGAAGAGAGAAACGATTGTCTTGAGTCTGTTAATCATCCGTTTAAAGCCAGGTGTGAGGGTCGGAGGGCCTCCCTGGAGGCATCTGGAGAGGGACTCATTTCCTGGGGCTGGCCCGGGATTGGCGATGAGCGCAGACTTCACGGGGAGCGGGCGGAACGCCGGGGCAGGCGATTTCTCGGGGCGTCCATCCCCACGGCCCGGGGTGTGGGGTGGGGTGGGGTGGGGGGCTCACAGGGAGGGAGTGGGCCCTGCGACTGGGGCTTTCTGGGGAGATGCCCTGAAGCCCGAGCGCCCCTCCTGGAAGAGTCCTCAGAGGTGGGGCTTGCCCTCCACGACACTGTTCTAACCTCTGGGCCAGACCAGGCTCCTTGCCCCCGAAGGCTCTTGGAAGCCTCCGGTCAAGAGACGTGCGGGTCCCCGACCTGCCGTGGCCACTGGGCAGCCGAGGGCCGGGGGACAGTCCACTGCAGAGGGCGGGAGTTCCCGGCTGCTCCCCAAGCCGACAAGCCCAGCCCTGGCCCAGGCACGGCCCCCCTCCACAGCACGTGGCAGGTGCTGCGGCCGCTCCTCTGCCCCTGGAGCTGGGCCCGGTCTGAGACCCCGGCTGTGAGCGTGTGCGTCGGTTGGCTCAGCCGAGTGTGCCTCCGTTCCCAGGCCAGGGCGGAGCCTCTCGGTGCCCGTCCGAGTTCCCGGGCCCTCTCAGCCCCCGGCCTCCCGCCCTGCCTCCCTCCATCTGCCCAGGAGCCTCGGGGTTGGCAGCCTCCCCGCAAGGACTGGCTTCTATTTCGCACCAGCGCCCCTGGCTGAGCTCCGTGGGGCTCACGCCTCCCTGTTACTCTCACTCGTTCACAAATCTGACTCTTTCTTCTGCCAGGAAGCCGCGGGCCGCCACGGCGACCTCCTCTTGCGGGAGCTGGGGACCCAGCACTTTCATCGTTGTGACGAAGCGGGTGCCACCGCCTCTGCCTGGAACGGACCAGCTGCCGCGGTCACCTGGCCTGCGAGCTGGTGGGTGGTGGGCAGGGGTCAGCCACCCCAGGGCCTTGTGGGCACGGCGGTTCCTGGGGGCTGACTGGGGGCCCTGCGCGCCAGGCCTGGGCCTCAAGGAGACCGCAGCGCGTCCGCGGGGGCTGGCAGAGGCTTCGGTTTGGGCGCTGGCTGTGAGTCGGGGACTGTGTTGGTGGCTGTGTCCCTTGGGAGTAAATTTAAGAGAAAACGTTGCTGTTTCTCAGCAGCGGTGTCAGCAGCATCTGCAAAGGCCCCTCCCTCCCGCCGAGAGCTCTGCGTGGCTCCGGGCCGGAGGAGAGCCTCCGGGAAGAGGGGTGTCGCCTGGCCAGGGGCACCTCGTGAGTCCCTCCCTCCCTCTGGCCTCGGTTTCCCCTTCTGACGTGTGTGCGGCCTATACAAAGCCTGTCCTGGCCCATGAAGCTGCCCCCCCCCTCCTGCCCCTGGGGGAGGAAGGATGAGACATTTTCCTCCAGCTGATCTGGGGGCGGAGTGATTTGCATATGATTTGCATGAATATGCATGCCCACTTTATAAAAGGCCCTGTCTCCAGGCATTTAAGAAAATTCCAGCAAACAGATCCAGGCGAACTGTGTGATTATCTTAACCCCCTGAAGGCAGCTTTGCTGAGGACCCACCCTCCCGCAAGCTGACTCCTCAGGCCCCTCCGCAGTCTGGACGTGAGGAGAGATTCTGAGGGAGCCCCTGGTTCTTTGGCCTGAAGTGTGCTGGGCCCCAGAGGAGCCTCGGGACCTGCCAGGGGACACCCAGCAGAGGAGGGTGGGGCGGATGCTGGGCCCCGAGGTTGGGGCGCCCCAAGGAAGCCTCCCACACACTCATGTCCCTGCAAAACTCCTCACTCAGGAGCCCCAGAGCGGGAGAGGGGTGGGCTCTTTAATTCATATCAAACTGCCCTCCAGGTCGCCTCCCCTTGCCCCCCTCTGCAGCCCGGGAAGGGCCCGCCTTCCTCTGCACCTGGAGTCCTGAATCCCTCCTGTCCGCCCACCCCCTTACCTGGTCAATTTTACCCCCTAAATGGCTCTCACACTTCACCCTTGAAGCGGGTCATACCACCCCGCCCCAAAACCAAAACCCAAAACCAAAGGACCCAACCCGGACACCCCAGCGGCTTCTCCCTGCTTACTGGAGAAAAGACAGCAGGCTTGCCCATCAGCCTGCAAGCCTGCTCCGAGCTTCCGCCACCCCCGCAAGAGCCCCAGCGCCGGGCCTCGCTCCCCCTCACGCCCCGGTCCCGCCGCTTCTCCCTGGACGGGGCGTTGGCACCCGCTGTTCCCTCTGCCTCCCACCCCAACCCCGCCCCGCAGCCCCCAGCTCAGCCCCTGCCCAGCTGGGTCAGACGCCCCCCAGAGCTGCTCGCCTCGCTCTGACAGCCTGGGTGTGCTCTGGCAGAGGGGGGCTCCCCCCACCCCCGCCTGACGGAGAGCTCCACGGGGCAGGGCCCATGCCTGCGGTGGCCGTCTTTGGCGTCGGCACATAGTAGATGCGCAGTGAATAAATGAGTGAGTGAGTGAGTGACCCGCACTGCGTGGGGGATTCCTACCTCGGTGTCAGGCAACCACGCAGACGTGGGCTCCCCTACGCCAGGGCTGTGTCGCTCCTCCCAGGGAGGCCCCACTGTGCAGAGCACACAGTAGGACTTGCCCTGGCAGGAAGGGAGCTTCCCTAGACACTGTGCACCCACCGACAGGAAATATGGCCACATCGGGAGCGTCCCACCTCGGTCGGTGGGGGCGGGGGGGGGCGTGCTTTCAGAGGCTTTTGTTCTAAGCTGCATTTGGCCCCCTGTCCCATCTGCCAGTGACAGAGCAGTGCTGGCGGATGACGCTGCTCCAAAGAGACCCCCGCCCCCACTGGGAGGGTGGCCACATGGTGCTGGCCTGGCGTGGGGGCTGGCGGGCTTGCTGCAGGGCTTCTGGCTCCCGGTGGCTGGGCCGGCTGTGCGCAGCCACCACCGGGGACCCAGGGACAGACTTGGCTGCAGGCGGTGCTGGCTCGGTCTCGCCGGAGGGACGCAGAGCCAGGCTGGCTCCCTCCTCCATTCAGTAAGTGGCAGCAAGTGAGTCCCGAGTGCCCCCTTGGTTCGGGATGAGCGTGGGGCTCGGGGAAGGCCCGTATGGATGCTCTGGCCTGAGAGTGTCTTTTCTGGAAGAAGGGGACACCAGGAAAGGAATAGCCAGGTCACCAGCCCAGGCCTAGGTGAGTTGAGGGCCAGTGTCAGGATGGGGGAGACAGCAGCTGGACTGAGCTTGGGGAGCTAGGGGTAGGGGACCTGGTGGGAACGATCCTGCTGCCGCCCCTGGATGTCCAGCCTCGAGCACATTTCACAGACTGCGGTGGGCCTTCAAGGTCAGGTGCACAGGCCCTCTAGGAGGGAGGCTGGGAGCAGCCCCTGATTCCAGCCTCCTGCCTCCAAGACTTGCCATTGTGTGGCCTGGGGAGAGGCACCAGCAAATGGAAAGAGTGATTGCTAAATGGCAGGAGTCTAGGTCAAGGTCAAGGTCAAGGTCAGGCGTTGGTGACCCTTTCCTGCGAAGGTTTGAATAACAAATAGTTCTGGCTTTGTGGCATATATCAATAAATGGACATGGCAGCTTCAACAAAACTTTATTTACAAGAACAGACAGTGGGCCAGATCTGACTAGCAGGCTGCAGGCAGCTGAGCCGTGGTCAAAGGGATAGGGAACCCCTTGGTACATGCCCAAATCCTGGAGAAACACGCACCACCCTTAGGTAGCCCTGCCATGACCTTGCGAACAGCATGGGACAATTTCTCTCATGAACAGACTCATCCAGGGAGGGTTTCCTGGAGGAGGTGGTGTCTGAACTGCCTGGAAGTAGGAGAAGGTACAGTGCAGGCTAGAGGGGACCGGGCGGGGGGGGGGGTTCCAGTTGAAGACACTTCCGGTGCGGAAGGGGCTGCCGTTGGCACATGCAGAGCAGGCGGTCAGAGTCTCTGAAAGCGTGGTGGACGGGCCAGGTGGACAGGCCTGCTTCCAGCACCGCCCACGAGCTCCGGAGCAATGGTGATTTATGACGGCTGAGGTTTTTTTTTAAGCCGGTGGTTTTCAGAGAAAAAAGAAAGGTCACAGTGAGTTCGGACTTGCATATCTTATCTTGTTCTCCTCTGCCCGCAATTCCCTCCGGACTCAGCGGAGCCTGGTGGGCGTGTCGGCCGCGGGAGTGGATGCCGATAGCCAATACCAATCTCAGGACTCACCGAGCCCACACCTGGCTGAGCAGGGTTGCTGTTCTTTCCTTGGGGGTTGGTGGCAGGGGTGGGCAGGGGCGGCCCCCAGCCAAGCCCAAGGGCTGAGAGGAGAAGCTCACACCGAGCTGGAGGAGGAGGAGGAGGCGGCTCCGCCCGGTGCCTGCCGGTGGTCGGACTCCGTCCTGGCTCCAGCCGTGGTCAGGGCCAGCCCCGGCGCCCCTCGGGCCCTCCTTTCCTTGTCGCTTCTGCCTGGCCTCTTGTGGTTCGCTCCACGCTTCCCCGCCCTCGGTCTCCTCGTCACCAGCTAGCAAGGTGACGCTTTCGGTTGTTCGATTCCTTGAGCCCAGAGCTGTGAGCAGCAGGCTCCGGGTGGCGGGGGCCCCGAGCCCCTGTGGTTTGCCAACCCGAGGTGCAGGGAGAGACAAGGTGGGGGGCTGCCTCGTCGTGAAAATATCTCCCTGGCCTGGCCGTGGGCCCCAGAACTAAGTTCAAAGCTGCAGCAATTGATGTCGGCAAAGAATAACACGTGGTAAGAGGCAGGGACATGTTTTGTTCAGCAGTCTCCGTTTCCACTTTTTGGGGGCATTTTATTGATTTCTGCACTGAAATAGTGCTCTCGGCGTTTTGAAATAGAAATCTGGGCGAAGGGATCCCAGACTTGGGATTTAAGTGGAAATAGACACAGCTCTTCATGAAATCCCCTGAAGAGCACGACTCAGGGCTGCACAGGCCGGCCCAGGCACCCACCGTCCCCGCACGTCTGCGGCCCGTCTCGGCTTCGGTCTGGAAAAGGCACTCGGGCAACTGCTGGTCCAGCGTCCTGCTGTGCATGAGATTCTCTTTCCTCTGATGCTCCTCGTGGTGGGAGAGGTAGCCCTGGGGCCCTCCACAACTGGGAGCTGCCTGAGGAACCCTGGGGGCTCACCTGTCCCTCATCTGGAGGGTCCTCTCCGCAGGTTGTCTAGGGCCAGCCAGCCCCCGTGGGTCTCCTCCCTACACCCCCACAGGGGTGCAAGGCAGCCTTGGTGAAGCCCCACCTTGGGGAAGGCCACCTGGGCAGGGGAAGTTCCCCTCTGGAGTTCAGGCCCCGCTGCTTCCTGTCCGAGGCCCCTTGTCCTTCGGTAGGAAACGCATCTGTGTCCTGCTGGCGTGGGGACCGGTCAGCACCTCGGCCGGCTGCCCCTGCCCTCTGCTCCCTCACCTGCCACCTCACCTCCCCCCACCCCGCCCCTGCCCCCACCCCCCCAGAGGCTCAGGGCCTCCGCCCCTAACTCCAGGCTGGGCACCAGAATGAGCGAGCGAAGCAGGAGGGGACGGAAATGGCAGGAGGGAGAGGAAGGTGCCAGGGGTGCCGGCTGGAGGGGGCAGTACACAGGGCAGAGGCTGAGGAAGTGAGAGGGGACTAGCAGGGCGGAGGGAGAGACAGTGTGAGTTCACAGCTGGGGGGAGCTGGGGTGCAGGGGCCGGGTGGAAGATAAGGCACCTTTGGGGGCCCCTCCAGGGTGCACGTGGCCCCCACCCCGAGGGCCCCCACCTCACCGGCCCCTCATCAGCGGCCTTGTTCCTCCTGCTCCCAGCGCCGTTTGAGGGTAATCAGCCCATCAGCTGGGACCACATTCTCCGAGCAGGTGCCAGTGAGAAGTTAGCTGTTCCGGAGTCGGAGTCGCAAACACGTAGCGTCTTTTTTTCCCTTTTCATTTATAACGTCCCTGCTCTCCCCTCCTCTGGCAGGCTCTCTCCCTCCAGCTGGTGCTGGGAGGGAAGATCACAAGGCCGGGCTTTGGTGGCCGTGGCCATGCGTCCCTGGGCCCCTCCTGTGCATCCCGGCCAAGGGGGTTTGGTGTTAATTCTCAATCCCCTCCCTCACTTCCTGAGAGGTGACGTCATGCCAGCTGTGACTGTCAGATGGGGAGTTTTTGTGACTTGTCCAAGGTCACGGTGTGAGGAGGCTGCAGCGTGTCCCTGAGCCCTCGTTCCAAGAGCCGCCCCCAGGGCTCCAGTGAGGGGGACCCCAAGGGAGAGAGCCCAGCCGGGCCCCCGAGGCCTCCTGACAGACAGAGAGGAGCAGTGCGCCAGGAAAGGGGGTTGTTTTCGGCCCTGCGTGTTGGGTCACCTTATACGCGACAAGAAAGCTCACGTGCGGTGAGGGTGGCGGGGTGGGCCGGCCGGGGAGTGGTGTCCTGTGGGCAGTCGGGTCCGTGACCCTGGGAATGGAGCAGGAAGTCTGAACTCAGAGGAGTCTCTGGGTGGCCAAGCAGGTGACACTGGAAAAACCACCCTGAGACCAGATCCCCATGCGTGAGGACAGGGCACAGCGACGGGCAGGCGGCCCACGCTGGCCCGGAGCACCACGCCGTCCCCCGACTCCTCCTCAGAGCCAGGCACCCCCGGCAGCCGGCAGGTGCCTGGGAGGGAGCCACGCTGCTGGGCCGAGGCCTGTCCGGCCTGTCCTGGGTTCCACGGCGGCAGAAAGCGGTGCCTTTCCCTCGGACGCCGGGAGCCAAGTTTCAGAGTTGGTGGCTTTGAGTCCACGGTCGTTTCTAGCAACAGGAGCCTGTGTCTTGCCGCCCGGCAGCCCCCCTGGCTCCTACCCCCGCTGCTCCTGCTGCCATTTCTGAGCCGCATTCGGAGCTGCCGCGGGATAGGCCAGGGCTGCTGGGTCCCTGCTGCTGAGAACATGAGATTTTCTCCCCAGCAGCGGGAGGCCTGACATCCTATTAGATCAGAGCAAATGGCGCTGGCAGAACGGAAGCTCAAGGTGCCGCAGAGAGGTGTGATTCGCCCAGGGGCGTCGGGGCCTGGCCGGAAGGGAGGCGGGCTCTGGTGTCACTGCGACATGTTCCCTGGGCGTGGCGGGGGTGGGCAGCGTTGTTGAAGGTGAGCAGGGAGTGACTCATTAGAGGGGCGTTTCAGGATGGCCTCCCTGCCAGATGGTACCGAGCAGGGCGAGCGTGGAAGGGGGGCCAGGTCCTGTCCTGTCCCCCCACCACTGGGCGCTCAGGTCTGCACTTGCTCCGCAGCCAGGGCGGGAGAAGGGGCTGCCCTGGGGGGGAGGGGTCTGGCCAGAGCGGTGATGGGAGATGCACCCTGTCCTCCTGGCCTCTCCACCTCTCACCTCACGCCCGGCAGGGCCAAGGGCCAGGGGCCAGGCGGGGAGGGCTGTGGCCACGCCCACCTTTGCAGGCCTCAGAGCCAGAAGACAGTTGTGAAGCAGGGCTGGGAGGGCTGGGTGCCTGGGGAGGGTGGGGTGCCCGGACCCAGCCTCCCTCCTCCCTGCTTGGCTCCTCATGGTGAGCTGACAGGCAAAGGGGGACACGGGGAGGTCAGTCCCTCCTGTGGCCTGCAGGGGTGGGAGCAGGCTGAGGGGCTGGCTGTGGCCCAGGCTCCAGGAGTGACACCCCCCTGCAGGCCGGGTCTCAGTCCCGGTGGGTGCCGGCTGGTTTCTGGCATCTGACTCTGCCTCCATTCAACCTGGCAGGCATTCAAGGGTTGCCTACCGGGGGCTGGGTGATGGTCTCGGCCCTTGTGAATGGAGGGGAGGAAGCTGAGGCTGTGCGTGAGTGTGAACACGTTCCCAGCAGGAGGAGAAGGGGCCCAGGGGGTGGAGGTGCTGTCCCTCCCATGGGGGGAACTGGGGAGCTCAGTGGGAAGCAGACCCTCAGCCGGCTCAGCAGCCCCTTCTGTCGCTTTTGCAAGCTGGGGTGTGAGGTTCCGCCGGTTCCAGCCGTGCTGGACAGGCAGACGGGATGTCTGAGAAGCGACTGGAACCTGCAGGTCCCCCGTCAGGATAAAATAAGGCAGCCTGCACGGAAAGCGGGTCCACGTCCCCTCCAGATCCCAGCGAGTGAGGGGGTGGCGGGCCACTGCCCCATGCTGACGAGCGGCCGGCAGATGCGCTGCGGCCCAGATGCTCCGAGGACCGTGGCCACGGTGCCGGGGCTGGTGTGACCGTCTATGCCTCCTTCACACGTCCTCTTGGGGAAACGGTCAGAGCTGCCTCGGCCGTTGGCTCGGCTGCTTTTCCAGCCCTGGCCTTGTTGCTTGGTCTCCCCTCTGCCTCCCGGCCTCCTGGTCTCCGAGGGGCTGGGACAGCTGGGTGCTGGGCACCATCCCCTGGCCGAGTGCATGGCTACGATACCACCACCACCGGATGCTGCTGCCCCTCCCCCGTTCCTGCCCCCGAGCCCCGGCGCCGTCTGCAGAGCAGGGCTCTATAGTGAGAAAATGGAGGACCAGACATTAATTTAATTAAGTTCGTGTTCTAATTGTCTGGAGAAACTTCTTGCGCACTGATATTAATTTACTTCCACTTAGGGCCAGTTACGTTCATTCAACCCCCCCCCCGAAGAGTTTAGACACTGATACTGTGAGCCTGATAGTGAAACCGTCTGGGGGGATCAGCGGAGACCAGGGCAGGCTGCGTCCGCGTGGGAAGAAGGCCCACCCTTGCGGCCTCCAGCAGGGGATGCAGGGCCGGGGCGAGGGGCATGGCTCCTCCCTGCGACCTTGACATCGGCTGGAGGACGGCCTCGGTCATACCCCTCTCCTCCCACGTGTTGTCCCTGCTGCACCGCCGGGTCCACTTCTGGGGAGCCCGCTCGCCCTCCCCGATGGCCACAACCCACGGTACGATGTCCTACCCTGTCCCCAGCGGCCCCAGGGTCCATCCGGCAGCTGATGGCTGAAGCCCAGGCCCCTGCTCCTCATGGGGGAGTGCCTGGGGTGCGGGGCGAGGTGCGCAGCTTCCAGGGGCCAGGGAGCGTGGCCTGCTTATCCCCTCACTGCCATCGGTGTCACTGTCAACATCAGCGTGTCTGAGTCCCCTGGGTCCTCTCCTGGAGGAGCTGTCCCATCTCCCCCGTGGCCTTGGCCTCTGCACCCTGCCCATCTGACCGCCCCCCCCCCCGGCAGGCCCCAGCGCCCCCTTCCCCTCTGGGTGGCCAGGAGCCCAGATGTGATGGGGCCCCGCACAGTGCGAGGCTCTGGGGTCAGAGGGGCCGCATCAGACCTTTCGGGACCCAAGGGTGGGGAGGTGCATCCTGAAGTGACCACTGGGGGGACGGTGAGGACAGGGCGTGTGCTCCTCCCTCCATTCCCACTCCCTGTGCTGGCCACACGCCCCATTCCGACAGCTGGTGTGGATGAATGAATGAATGAATGAATGAGTGAGTGAGTGGACTGTACAGAGTGACCTGGCGAAGGCTCTGTCCCATCCAGAGGTAACCTTGTGCCCAGGGACAGGTGGGGGCAGGCGGGCCTTGTGGGAATGTTCTGGGCTCTGGCCGGGTGCCCCAGGTTCCACTCGCAGCCAAGTCGCCTGCTGACCTAAGGCAGGTACTGGTGGCCTCTGGTTCCCACAGGGCCCAGGCGCTGCCGTGGGGGGCTACGGGGGGCCCTGGGCCTCTTGTGTGTGGGCAGAGCCTCTTCCGTCCAGACAAGGTTGGCGAGGGGGACTGAGTGCCAGGAGGGGCTGTGCGGGTGGCGGGAACTTCGCCTTGCGCAGCGGGGGGCGCGTGGAGGCAGGTCCCCCAGCTGGGGGAGACAAGCTCCACAGGGCACTCAGGCTGGGGCCTCGTCCTCGCTGGGCTCCTCTTGAGCTGTGCGGCTTTGGGCACGTCAGTCAACCTTTCTGGGCCTCACTGGCCCCAAGTCAGTGTGGGCTAGGGGATGGACTCCGCACGCAGCCTCGATGCTGACCACTACCCATGGGCAGGACGCACCCTCCTCCGGGCCTCAGCCTGGGGGGCTGAGTGCTCAGTGTGGGGGAGGCCGAAGCGGTGCCCCTGTGTGTCAGCGGCTGTGACTCACTGGGTGCTGACGGGGTAGGGCGTCAGGCCAGGTGCCCGCCCACAGGAGGCTGGCTGACAGCCCATCCTGGGGCCCCAGTGCCTGGCCTGTCCTCACGGCCCCCACTCCCCTCCTACCTCCCTACCCACCCTGCACCCCCTGGGCTGCTCTGGGGAATCCTGGGCCGGGGCAGCCCCTGGTCTCAGTCTCTTGTGGCACAGACGGACAGACTGAGGTCCAGAGAGGGGTCTTGGGGGAGACAGCCCACACGGACGCCCCCTGCCAGGAAGCAGGCATGGGGGGGAGGAGCCCAGCCGGGCCCGTGGGGCAGAGTCCAGGTCACTTGGTTTCACCTACAGCCTAGAGCGAGTTGGCAGCCCGGGACTTGCCGCGCTGCCCTGGGGTGGGGAAAGGGCTGGCCCTGCGCCTTGGCTGCCGGGCAGGTGAGAAGGTCGGAGGGGGGACGGGAGTGCGGGGGAAGAGCTTCACCCCTTGTAGGAGTGATTCTGCTTCCTCTTATTTTCTGCTTTCTCCCAAGCCTGTTTTGCCAAGTCCCTGACAGACAGTGTTTTGGGGTCTTTTTCTGTTATAATTGTGTGTGTTACTCTAGGGAAGTCAGAGCCAGGATTGCACAGGTGGATGCTCAGCATATGTTCTTGAATGGATGGGCCTTCGAGAGGATGGGGGTGTGGGTGGAGGGCTGGAGAGACAAATATGTGGATGGGTGTATGGGGGAGGTGGGTGCGCAGGTATGTGGATGGATGAGAAGACATGGATGGATAGGTGGGTAGATGGCTGAGAGGATGGATGGGTGGGGGGATGGGTGGGTGAATGAATGGATGGATGGACTGATGGATGGATAGGTAGGTGAATGAATGGATGGATGGACTGATGGACTGATGGACAGAAGGGTGGGTGAATGAATGGATGGATGGATTGATGGATGGATGGGCAGGTGAATGAATGGATGGATGGACTGATGGACAGAAGGGTGGGTGAATGAATGGATGGATGGATTGATGGACAGATGGACAGATGAGTGGGTGAATGAATGGATGGATGGACAGATGGATGGATGGGTGGGTGAATGAATGGATGGGTGGCCTTGTGGGAAGACGAATGGGGAGATACACTGTTGGGTGGGTGGATGGACAGGTGTGTGGGAGGATGGGTGGGTGGGTGGGTGAATGAATGGATGGGTGGATGGATGGATATGTGGGTGGGAGGAAGGATGGGTGGATGAATTGGTGGGAAGCTGGAAGAACAGATAAAGAAGAGTTTGTGGGAGGCTGGATGGCGGGGCGGGTGAATGGACTCCCGGTAGATGGATGGATGGTTTGGCAGGAGGATGGGCGGGTAGGTGGACCCCCACGCACCTGCAGGTGGGTGGAAGGGTATGTGGATGAAGGAATGGGTGGGGGTGGTGTGTGGGCTGGAGGCTGGCTGGCTGAACAAATTGTGGGTGAGTGGAAGAGTGAGGTCAGCGCCTTTTCAGAGCTGAAATGTCAGGCAACCTCCCCTAGCAGCAATTAGGTATTTAGTGGGTCAAGTTCATGGCAGAACCCCAGGACTGGCAGGTTGAAGTCCTGGGCGTCATTTTGACCCTGTCGCTGTGTGACCTCGGGCGAGTCACTCACCCCCTCTGATCTTCCGATCTCCCATGCACTGTCTGCAAAACATTCCGGTTGCTGGTTTCTTGGTCTCCCCACTTCGGTAAAGGCCTAGGAATACCCTGCCCTCCCTGCCCTCTGCTCTCCACCCCTCCCCCTCGGCAGGGGCCTGCTCCTTCCCCCTCCTCCCTGCCTCAGACTCAGGCCCTTCCCCGGGCCTGCAGTGAAGGCCCGGCAGGTGGCCTGCTGTGGCACCACCTGGAGCGGGGCTGTCAGAGCCAGCTTCCTGGCCGGGTCTGGACAGGTGCCTGGCCCAGTTTGGAGGCTGTCACTTAAGCTCCGCGGGAGGCTGTCTATCCGCACGGCCTCTGCGGCTGAGGATACAGCCCCCTCCGGGGCCCGAGACAGCCGCCATCTGGCAGCGGTGCTCCATGGTGGCTAACGCAGCAGTGTTCTTCTTCCTTCGGTAAGGCGCCGGGCACCGCTCACCTGAAGCGCGGCAGGAGGTGGCGCCCACCTGGCCCCTGCCCTGCCGTCCTTCTCAGAACGCCAGGATGTTGTGGGAGCAGCAGGGTGTCTCTAACCGTTTCTCTAACTGGGGCTGGTCAGAGAAAGGCGGAGGAAAGTGACATTTTCTCCATGACGATCATAGAACAGCAACACCAGCCGCGGCCGTCCCGCTGTGGCTGGGGGGCTGGCAGTGTGGGCTGGGCTCGCGCGCCCAGGGTTGGGACTGACCGGAGTCCTCAGCACTAACAGCTCTGGTTTGGGGCGCCGCCAGCCTGACCCCCTCCCTGCTCTGCTTCCTGCTGGCTGGGCAGCCTCCACCTCCGCTTGCTCCCTGGTGTGTCAGGGAGGATGTGGCCCGCCTTCCAAGGTGGTTGTGAGGACAGAAGCAAGGAGGGCCTAGGAAGGGCCTTGTGGCACTTTGTCCCTTCCTCCCAGGCTGCGTGGATGCTGCCTAGGGGGTGCACGGGCCCTCCAGCCAGATCTGAGGGTCTGGGTTCGGTGACCCCAGCTTTTTGCTGGGCCCTGACCTGCTGCCCAGGGCAGAGCATGGACGGTCACAGGCCCAGGGACCAGCATGTTGATAAAAAGGTTTGGGGACCAGGACACAAGGGCTCAGGCCAGCTGATTCCCGAGGACGAGGCTGGGTCGTCTGGGGGGCTGCCTGGAGGAGGAAGTGACAGCAGGAAGCGGAGCAGTGAGGACTAGGTGGGTGGAGGCGAGGGGCTGGGGCAGATGGGTGTCTCCCAGGGGGGCCGCTGAGGCGCAGGGCATGTCCTAATGACACAGAGTGGCCACCTGGGTGTGGGGTCAGCTGACAGAGTCCTGAGGCTGTGGCTGACCTCAGCTGGCTCTCAGGGCTCCGGGGTGGCTTCACGGCCTCTCTGGGCCTCGGGGGCCGACCTGAAGCCCCAGGGTCAGCAGAGGAGGGGCTGGGCCAGCTGCACAGGCTCCAGGGCTGTCCTTCTGCTGGCAGCCTTGCTCCTGCCAGCCTCTGGGGGGCAGTGTGGGCCCGGCTACCTCCCTGTGGCCGGGCTTCTGCTGGCAAGGCCACACCGAGCTGAGCCCAGCGGATGCTGCCTTTTGTCCCAACCAGTGTGAGTGGGGTTCCCCCCACCCCGCCCCACAGCCAGAGAGTCCTGACCTCCGGGCCTGGAGGGCCTGTGGGAAGAGGGTGGAGCGGGTGGCCCCTGGCAGGACTGACCAGGACCTCACTCCTGTTTGAAGGAATGTGTCGTGCTGAAGTTGCGGCCTGCGTCCTGGTGGCTCATGGAAGGTTCCTCATGGAATCACAACAAAGGGGTTCAGAGGGAGCCCCCAGCACAGGGCCTCACGGCACAGGACACTCAACCACAGGCTGCAGCGTGGGCTGGCCGAACGCCCGCCGGTTGGGGAGTTGGCAGGACCCCTGGTCCCTGTGAGTGAGCCCGTCCTCCGAGGGCCCTGTCTCCCCCTGGCGCTCACTGCAGCTCCAGGGAGTGGGGGGTGGGCATGTGGAGGGGAGTGTCCCCACCCGTTTACTGCCACAGAACTAACCAAAGCTTGATGTGACAAAAGAAGGAGGAGGAGGAGGAGGAAGGGATGAAAGCTCCGTCCCGCAGCTGCCCTGACCACGGTCTCCTCATTCCCCGGCCTCAGTCTGTGGGGCCGCCTTTGCAGAAGATCACAGCCCCCCAGGGCTTTTTGCCCTGCATGGCTGCCCCCTTCCTTCGCAGGCTCCGCGCGTGGCGTCCCTGGTGCAGGGAGGGACACAGGCCTGGTGGGGCTGGAGCAGGAACCGGGGAGGACGGAGGGACCCACTAGAGCTTGGGCATCCATCTAGGCACCGGGCATGTGAGGCCTACATAGGCCTCCCAGGGGCTCTGCGGGGTGAACCTAACAGCCTCATTTTACAGATGGGGAAACGGAGGCCCAGAGCGAGGGTGGGAGTGAGGTCGGGAACCCAGAATCCAGGAGCCGGGCAAGGGCCTTCGCTTTTCCCGGGACTCCGTTTCCCCACCTGTAGGATGCCGAGTGGGTAGGGACAGGTGAGCCTCCAGATTTGCAGAGGCCCCTCTGAGTGCCGGAAGACAGCGGCCTGGTTCAGCCCCTCATCCACGTATGGGTGGAAGGGCCGGCTTTGGACAGAGTGGGCGGGGCCTTGCCGCTGCCACACTCCTGCTGGGCACTCGGTGGGGTTGAGGGGGCTTAGGCAAACTCTGAACGTCCTTGAGCCGGGGGGCTCAGGCCCACTTAGGTGACCTGGGAGTGTCCTATGCCTTCTGCTTGGTGCGACCAGCCCGGTGGGGGTTCTGAGGAGGATGGTGGGAAGGACAGGAGGACCTGGCTCTTCCTGGGCCGGGACTGAGAGGGCTGGGACTCCAGGAAGGTGCCCTGGCCATCTCCTCCCCAGGCGAGGGCGCCCTGGGCACCTGAATTACCCCTGCGCCACAGGGTGAGGGCCCGGAGCAGCCGGCGAACGAGCCCACCATCTTTCCGGTCGGGTCGGACTCCCTGGCCAGCTTGCCAGCTCCTGGGTCCTCCATTGTCAGCCCGCATGTTACGAGTTTTCCTAAAGTTGCCACCTGTTGAGTCCTGGTTCCGCCTCAGGTCCCGAGCACTTCCTGTCCCCGGGCCCACTGTGAAGCCCTACACGTGCCCCCTGCCCTGGAAGTCCCCATACTACCCTCGAGGGCCTCCCCCTGGTCCCGTTTTCAGAAGTGGTGATTAATTATAGGAATAGGGTCAGAGCAGCTGTGATGATTGCAGACAACCACCATCGGGGGCAGGCAACCAGCTCAACGGTGGCCCCTTTTATTCGTGGCGTTTCCCGGTGCGTCTTAGAAAGACGAGGCTTTGAACACCCCGGCACCCCTCTCCCGCTGGAAGGAGAGACAACCTGATAGTCTCCAGCGTGTTACCAGGGTTCAGATTCCCCCCGTTAAGCCCCAGAGGGTGTCTACATGATTCTTACTAAAATGGTTTTCAAAGTGAGACCCACACACCCCGGAGCTCGGTCGCCCAGATCTCTGAGTTCACAGTTGCACTCCGTCGTGTCTGCGTGCTCTCTCTCTCTCTCTCTCTCTCTGCAATTTATTTGTTGAGGGAAACTCGTCCTCTGTCCTTTGGAGCCTGGGCCTGCCTGGGGTCCTGGGGTCACTGCCCCTGTCCCTGCGGCCTGCAGACAGGCGGACCCGCGTCTGTCACGAGGACTGTGCAGCGTCCGCCTGTCTCTCTCCTGGGTGTGACGTTCGTGGCTGCTGGCCATCGTTCCTCACCATCAGCTCACTAGGGAGACTCACGGCAGCATGGTGCCGACGAAATCCGTCACTCCTTCCGAGTTGGGTGTCTACCGCTTCCCCGCTGGGGGGGGCGTCCACCCGACAGCTGCCGGTAACAGGGACCCGCCTTTGGGGAGGATGAGTCGTCAGGAGTCTGCCTGGGTCTCTCCCTGGCTTTACTGGTTTTCAGGGCAACGAGCTGGTTCTCTTGAGTCCTCTGGAACACCGCCCTCCCGTCCCACCATCACCTTGAACTCAGGAATTTGGACATATTTGATCAGTTCCAATTTGCTGAGACTTAGATTTTCTGCCTTTGGCTTGTGGAACCCCCTTCTGCTTGGTCCCTGAGTCCTTTTCTGTGACCCCGGAGCCTTCGAGCAGGTCCTTGCCCTCCGGTCTGCGCTGGTCCTGGCTCGCAGCCCCGCCCTGGACCCACCTGTCTCTCCAAGGAGCCCAGGGTCCTGTCAGGGGGGGACTGGCGCCGGAAGTTGGAAAACCCATCGCTCCCGGATGGGTCTTCCTTTCTGAGCTGTTCCTCCGAGCAGCCTACCAAAAATTTCATTTTTACAGGGTTAAAAAAAAGTAAGTCAAATTCAGGCTGACAAGATTTTATTTGACGACTTTGAATCGCCTTCCACCCTGACCAACTTCCGTTCCTAACGGCATCCCGGTAATTACGCGTCGGGTTCACCTTTATACAGATACGGTTTCAAAGTCGCAATGCCAGCGTTATTAGCAACCGTGTGGTAACGTGTGGCTCTGTGTTGCCCTGAGGGCGCGGCCCTCTGCGACACGCTGTCCAACCTCCATTTTAACCACTTCCAGGGGCTCCTCCCCACGGGGCAGTGCTGACAACTGCACACGGCGTGCGGTTCGCTGGTTTTGTTCTGCCTTTCGTTTTTAGCGGCTGCTGTTTTGAAAACTTAATTCTGTTGGGAAGCCACTCAGAGTGTTGGCTGGTGTGTTCAGGGAGGTCTCCGGTCCATCCCCCGACCCTCTGCCCCCACCCCCATCCTGTTTCCGTCCCCTCCCTCAACTGTAGACGGGTTTCGTCTTCTCCACCGTTCGAGCCGAGCTTCCGCTGCTCCTCGCACGCACACGCACGCAGACGGCGGTGGATAGCCATGCCCCTGCTGGTCTGGGGTTCCTCTGCTCACCTTCTCCCCGACAGCTTGTCCCGACTCTCGCTCCACACCCCCGAGGGTGGGCGTGGCCACACGCCTCTGTTCCCCGCGTCACAGGTGAGATTAAGTGTCTGTCCGATGGATGCACGGAGGTCGTTCGGGAGGTGCAGGGGAGTCCTGAAGGCTGCCCCCCTACCCCGCCCCTGGTCAGGCAAGAAAGGTTTCAGAGACAAGAGTGCTTGGGCAGAGGCATGCACGGTGACCGGGGACCCCATGCTGGTCCCAGGCGTGCGCTGGGCTCCACGGCACGGCAGGGGGGCTTGGAAAGCTGCGGGGCTGCTGGTGGGAGCAGGAAGGTGGAGTGACTTGCAGCCGGGGTGCAGGGCTTGTGTGCCCCTGGGGGCCCAAGCTCTGTGGGTGACTTGGTCACCCACGCGGGTGGAGGTCACAGGCTTTGCTTTCTCCAAGTCACCAACCCGAGGGGCTGGGAGTCAAGGGAAGACGCGGCTGGTGGGCACCGAGGAATCCGGAAATCTGCCTCACCAGTGTGCGGACGCCTGGCCGTCTCGGTGTGGTGTGGAGGGCCCCAGGGAGGTTGGAGGCCCTCACGGGGGGAGGAGTCCCTCGGGGAGACCCCGGCTCCTCAGCTGGCAGACAAGAGGAGCCTCTGCCAGCCCCTGGGGATTTGCCTTGCACACCTGCTCGTGTGTGCAAACACCCCATTACGTCTGATTACAAACCATCAGTGCAATTAGGTTAGCCCCTCTCCCCGCTCCGGGGTGAACCAGCTGTGTTGGGGGCCAGGGATAGAATAGCAAACAGCTTCCTGCAGAGGCTGTGTCTGCTCTCGGGGATCCGAGAGCCCCTCCGCTTGGCCTAGGGAGCCAGGGCTCTGGGCTGATCCCGGGGGTGGGGGCAGGATCGCCCTGGGTGCGAACCGCAGCCCGGGCCTGCCTTGGCATTCAGCCGACCACCACCCGCTCGGGCCCTCTCGGGCCCGCCTGCCCGTGTGCCACGGTGGCATCCGCGTTGGGCATCCTTCCCCTTGCATGTGCCTCTTTGATCTCGGCCTGCAGCCCGCAGCAGCCTTTCAAGCCCCAGCACTCGGTCACCTCTGGCCCTGTCACCTCCAGGGAAGCCCGAGTCAGAGAGACCCCACGTGCCACTGTCCTGACCCTCCTCGCGGAGCGCCGCCTCAGCCCGCGGGACTTAAAAGGGCCATTGGAGCTACGCACTCGGCCGGGAGACAGAAAAGAGGCCGCAGGCTGTTTGTTCTGAGAGTCGGGAGTGAGTGTGTGCTTCTTCAGAGCCGCTGCCCGCCCCGCCCTGCCGCGGGTGGACGCCTCCGCTCTCCGTGCGCGCCCCGTCCTGAGCTTACCGCCCAGTGGGGCTGTGATGGCCCGTCTGCCCAATCCTAAGAGGAGTGCTTTCCCAAATTTCAACTCCCCTGGAGTCGGGCGCATCTGTTGGGTGCTGGGGTTGAGTTGCTCTCACCTGGCTGGTGTTCAGGGTGCAGCTGCCATGTTCAAGTTCATGTACGAACTTGAACTTGGTCATGGCCCATGGGGATTGATTACAACCATGCGGGCACTCCTCCCTGTTCTGTCTTTCTGTGCTCTGCAGCGTGACGTGGCTCCTCCTCCCGTCCAGAGGAGGCTGTGCCCCTAGGGCTGGTGGCTGGGGGACGTGGGACTTTCCATGTCAAAACTGGGGAATCGCAAGCAAACTGAGGGGAGCTCTTCGTTCCCCATCCCTTCCCTTGGGCCGAGGTCAGCTAACACAGCACGGCCAGTGGGTGCCGGTTCCCAAAACCTCCCAAAACGCCTGGTCTGGTGGCGCTTGCTGATCCCCTTGGCGGGGACACTCCCAGTCACGTGAGAGAGCTCAGCCTGGACTGGCGGAACTGCCCTGAGTCCCGGCCGACCTCACCTGCGTGGGCGAGCGCGGGCGGGACCAGACACCTGCGGCCTCGTCGCTAAATCCTGCTCTTTCAAACCCTGGCATCGTGTCTCTCGTGCTGTGCAAGGCGGTTCTGCACCGTGGGGTGGTTCCTTGTGCAGCCGAGCAGACGGGCACACGGCTGTTCCCACTGCCTTCTCCTCGCCGAGCTGTGCGTCTGTTGTAGACACATCACGTGTGTTGAGTGTGGCGGCCGTTAGAACGGCCTTTAAAGTGTACGCTATGATTCTGCAGGAAGTGGGGGTCCCCACCAGCACGGAGAGGCGGGGACACAGGGCAGCGGGGTTCCCTTCACGTCAGTGACGCAACGCACACCTCTGAAGACAGTTCCGTGTTTTCTTACAGGGCGACAACGGGTGGGTGCAGAGAGGATGCAGCTCTGCCCCACACTGGGACGCTGGCCACGGGCCGGCCCCGCACAGCCGGGCAGGGCAGCTGAGGGCAGAGTAGCCCCCCGCCGGGAGAGGCTGGTGCGGACACTCACCGGGCTGTGTGGGACGCTCACCGGGCACGCCGTCGGCACCGGCAGCTTTTCCTCAGCGTCCCACCAAGTCGTGGTGTCTTGGCACGGGCGGCATCTCCGTTTGACGAAACAGAGCGTCATGTGTCCGTCTCTGCGGCCCCCGCTGGACCCCCGGCCCTGTGTCGGCGGGACCTTGCTTTCTGGGCACAGGGCTGAGTGCCTGCCCGAGTGGACACAGCGGGTCCTGCAGCTGGCACACGTGGCCATGACCTTTGTGCCCTCCCTGTGCTGCTGGGGGTCCTTGCTCCTCACTCAGCTCCCCCTCAGAGCGACCCGAGCCACAGCCGAGCAGGGCTGGATCCGCCCATTTCACAGATGCAGTCTCCGGGCAGCTTGGTGGGTGACCATGACCCGGGCAGTCGCAAGGGCTCCGAGCCCAGCAGGGCCTGCACGTGGTTCGATGCTCTGGTGTTGCCGTGTCGCATTCTTGAGTTTGGAGCAAGGCCCCAGGTGTTCGTTTGGCACGGGACCCGTCGGTCAGGAAGCTGTTCCAGTCACCAGGCCTCCTGGGAGGCGGCTGAGAGCCGGGCCCGCCCGAGGGCCCTGCAAGGCCTGGCGCCCCGGGCGGGAGCTTGCTCCTAGCAGAACACAGTGCCCGTCCGAGGCAGCGCCTTGGGAGCAGGTCAGCAGCGGGCTGGCATGTGTGCCAGGCCGTTCTCTCCTGGCCCGTATGGCCGTGAGCCCGGCGGTGGGTGCGTGTGTGAGCACACCCAGAGGAGGGGTGCACCTGAGGTCCGGCCGCGGCCCCTCGCTCACCCCTCAGTCCCAGGCAGGTGCCCGTGCCCAACCCGCAGGGACCCCTGGGGCTTCTCCATCGTGGGCCCCACGTCCAGATGCCCACCGTGCTGAGGAGCAGAGGCCCAGGGCTGACCTTGCCTCGTGCGGGAAGGTGAGCCGCACGAACAGACGGTCATTTCTAAAATAGAGCTGACTTTCCCGACACCTGGTGATTAATGTGGGGAGAGGAGAGCTATTTCGGGCCCAGCAAAGGAGAAGCATCTTCTTTCCCCAGCGTCTGCTGAACTTTTCACTCCGGTGTGGCTGGGAGGGGAGGGGCCGAGGGAGCCGCAGGCCGGAGCCGGCGGCCACGGAGGGGGCTGGACGGGCCGTAAGCCACACGGGCCACCTGAGCCCAAGGTGACACAGCGCCCACAGTGGGCAACACTCTGTCTTGCGGGAAGGGACCCTGAGGTCCTCTCACATGGACGCAGCGCCCCACACAGTGGCCAAGAAGCAAAGGGCTGAGCCTGGCCACCCGGTCCTGGACAGATGTGGCCTCAGCCTCCCGCGCCCCAGGGGGCTCCGGGAGAACAGGGGCCCGTGAGCCCCTGCGCACCAGCAGACTCCCCCCTCCCCCGGCCCCTCCCCCGCTAGCGCCTCTGCTGGCTCTGGCTCTGGGGTGCCGGGGCCGCACGTTAAGAGGGAGCAGAGTGATGATTCTCCCCTGGACTCCGAGTGCTCGTGGCCTCGACTGCAGGGCTGGACCCTCCCCGGTGGCGGCTGGGTGCCGGGGGGGGGGCGGGGGGCGGGCGGGAGCGGCAGACCACATCGCCGTAGCCAGCTCTGTGAAGAGATACTGTTTTACAGCCCCCTTCTTTGGGTGTTTGCTGGGAAGTACACATTACGTTTCCTTATTAAAACTGTTCATCAAATAAAATGCAAATAGGAGAGGGAACAGAAAAGGAAAGAAGTATTTGGAGGACGGAGCTGTCCCGCGGGCGGATCAGAATATTTCCTTCAGGCTAAGCCTGGGCAGAATCGGACGGCTCGTGGGGGCGGGTGGGGGGGGCGCCCCGTGCCTCAGTTTCCCCACGGTGCTCCGTCTGCGGAAGGCCCCGGAACCAGATATCTGTGACTCGTGGATGCGTCCGCAGGCCTCTCCGGGGCTCGGGTCCCACTTCAGGGCTTTACCTGCATTCACCTGTGAGCTCTCCCGACTGCCTCCGAGGCCGGGACTGGGACTGTCCTCCTCTGACAGATGAGGAAACCACAGCACAGAGAGGCTGCGCTGCTGTCCAATGTCACACAGCAAGCGAGAGGAAGAGCTGGTTTTGAACCCGGGCAGCCCGGGTCCACATCGCCTGCTGGCCCCCACGGCGAGCGGCGGCGGGTCCCGGGTCCTTGCCCAGGCCCTCTGCAAGTCCGTCCTCACGGTCATTCTACGCGATGCGTGTTGTGATTTCTACTTCACGGATGGAGGAGCTGGGTTCCGTCAGCTGTGAGGCTCCGCTGTGACGCAGGGAGCGCGGGGTCCCCAGGCGTTGGCCGTCCCTGGGGCCCACCTGGGTTCCACGGGGCCGCAGACACACGGCGGTCGGAGCCGGTTCCACCGGGGGAGGTCTGGTTCGCGCTCCCTCTAGGGATGCGCTCTGTGGGCTCTTGAGAAGAGTGGGCCCCGATGTCGGGGGGCGTGCGCCGTCGGGGCTGAGCGGGCGCTGCCGGTGGGGGCGGGTGTTGAGTTCCACACCCTGCTCGTTTCTCCGTCCAGTTGTTCCGCGGTTGGCGGAGGTGCATGGTGGTGATGCGCTGCGATTGTGGGTCTGTCTGTTTCTCCCTTCTGTTCCCTCCGTTCTCTCCTCCGACTGTTCTGAAGCTCGGCTGTGGGCTCGTGCAGATGCAGGGCTGGCGTGGGGACTCGTCTGAGGGCTCCTTTAGCTGATGGGACGTACCCACCCCTACCTCCCTTCGGCGGATTTTCCATTGGACCTGCCTACGCCGCGGCATTGGGAGCGAGTGCCCTGCAGGCTTGGAGAGCCGGGTATCACTCAGCCCACTCCGCTAGCCTCTGCCTTGTAACCGGTGTATCCGGGCCACTTATGTCTGATGGGATCGCGGCGGGATCGCGGCAGCATCACGGCGTAAAACAGGCTGCCGCTTCCGGTGCTGTTCTCTCTGGCTTTCATGTCCCTCTCCCCCGCCCCCCGCACCCACCGCCTTCTGGTGGGTTGCCAGAACAGGCTCTTTAGAACGCCACTTGGATCTGGCCGTGGTGCTCCCGGCTGCGTCTGGGTGTGTACGGTCCCTCTCTGCAGTGGCTGCTCTGTCCCCGACTTCCCGCGCCACACTCCTGGTCCCTCTTTCACCGGCTGGAGCCCAGGGTGGGAGACTTCCTCCCCGTCCGTGTTATCACTTTCCCTTGAATTCGGAGCCTCGGTGCGACCCCACCGGCTCCCACCGCGGAACCTAATTTGGGAAACATAGCAGGAGAAGGGGCAGGTGCTGCGTTGAGCCCTGTGTTCTCCCTTCCCTGCTGTTCCCCCCCCCCGCCCCCCTTCCTGGGGTGGCTTCCTCTCTTGCTGCTTCTGCTCCGTCGAGAGGCCCAGCTCCAGCCACTCTGGAAGCGCCGGTCTGCTCCCAAGACAAACCCTCCCGGTTTCCCTCCGCCCGAGGACGTCTTGGCTTCCCATTCGTGTAGGAAGGATGTTTTCCTGCCTCTGTTAACTCTGGGCTGACAGTGCTTTTCTTTCAGTCTTTGAAAAATACGGTGTCATTTCCTCCTGCCACTCTGAGTGCTGGTGAGACACTCGCTGTCATTATAATCGTCTCCCCCACGGCTGATGTGTTGTTTTTCCCCAGCTGTTTCAAGGTAGTTTTTTGGGGTCTTTTCCCCCCGCTCAGCTTGCAGAAGTCTGACTCTGATGCGTTTTTGTGCGGATTTGCTTGGGCTTTTCCTGTTTGGATTTGCGTGCCGATGTCTTGCCTCATTCTGGAAGTTTCCAGCCATTGTTTTTCAAAGTGCAGCGTCCACTCCGTCTGTCTGTCTGTCTCTCCTGGGTCTCCGGGGACGGGGACCTTCCATGATAGTCCCACCAGGGGCGCGAGGCTCCGCTCACTCTTCGGGGCGCCTTCTCGGCGTCGTCCCGAAGATCGGGCGATTCCTCCGGTTCTCAGTGTCCCCCGCTGCTCTCGCCCTGTGTGGGGCTCAGCCACTGGGCTGTGCAAAGTTCCAGTGACTACGGGTGGCCATTCCAAGCGGCACTCTGGTTTCTCTGCGTCTTCCGTTTCTGGGGGAACACTCCTCTTTGTCTGTTCGTTGCAGGTTGTTCGTAGTCTCTTTCGGGCGCGTTTTCTGGTGGCTGCTGGGTCAGGAGCTCGTACCCTCTCTGTCACCGTGGCGTTGGCATCTGCGGGTGGTCCCGTGTCTGTCAATCTGAGGTCTTCTGGTTCTTGGCCTGGCGAGCCCTTTTCGACCAGAGCCTGGCATTCCGAGCACCGCGGTGCGCACCCTGGGTCTCAGCGAGCCCTGTTTCCGCTGACTTCCGACCCTGCTCTGGTAGCAGGGGTGGGGCTGGCTCCTCACTCCCAGGGCGGGTGGGTGGTGGACGTCCCGGTTCCTCTTCTGGCCGCATCGAGCCGGGGGCCAGCTCCTGCCGGCTGGGTGGAGGGGAAAGTTCAGACCCTTTACATGGTGCCCACTGATACCGCCTCATGGGGACGAACATCCTGGCTCCCTGCTCGGCCTCCTCTGACTGCCCCAGACGGGAACGCACAGTAGGTGTCTGCTACCCACACGTCAGCCGCTCCACCTGGCCTGGCTGTGCCTCTGCAGACATGTGGGGCTGGCCCGGACCGTCCTTCATCCAGGGACCCGTGCAAAGGGCAGGTGGCAGTTCCTCTTGTCTGCAGCTGTAGGATCGGATCCCAGCGCCTGCTGTCCAGGCCCCGGCCACCTGTCCCCCGTCACGTCCGCAGCTCTGGGAAGCCAGGCCGCACTGCGGAGACCGGGCAGCGGGGCTCATGAATATTTCATCATGAGCGTCTTGAGAAGAGCTGCTTCCCAGGCAGCTTCATGCCCAGTCCTTCCGTCTTGGTGACTTACGCCGTCACCCCCCCCCCCCCCCCCCCCCCCCCCCCCCCCCCCCCCCCCCCCCCCCCGTCAACAGCGCACGTTCCTCGGAGCCCTTGGCCGCTAAGTAGCTTGCGGTGGCACAAAGAGGAGATGACAGCAGCTGACATGTGTCCCACGCGTCCTCTCCCAGGATCCTGTCTCAGGCATTAACCCGACCGAGCTCCCACGAGACAGAGATGCCAGCACGCGGATGGAGTCTCCCCGGTGGAAAGGACGCTGTGGACGACGGCCCCCTCTCTCTCGGGGGCCAGGAAGCCCCCCGCTCTGCCTCCACCTCCCCAGTCCCTTGCCCACACGCGAAGCAGAGGCTTCACGGAGCCCCGGGCCTCCGGCCTGAAGCCTGCGGGGCCCACCCGAGTCCTCCCAGGAGACCCCACTGCAGTTGTGAAGGCCTCTGGCCAATAGTGCCCTGTCCTCAGCCTTGAGCTCGGAGCCAGCTGCTCCCTGCGCCTCAGTGTCCCCTCCTCACACTCAGGAAGGCAGACCCCCCCGGGAGCTGCCTGTGGGGTGAGTAACGCACGCAGGCTCGGCGAGGGGCTGTCATCCCCGTTTTCAGAGGGAAAGGCTGGCTCCCAGAGGCTTGCATGCCCCTGGAGGCTCGGAGACAAGCTCCAGGGAGGACGGGAGGCTGGCAGGGGAAGTGGCCAGGGCACAGTCCCGGCAGCCTGGGTGTGGGGCAAGCTGAGAATGGGTCTCAGTGGCTGCGGCTGCGGCTGGACCCAGCGCCTGGGACAGAGTGGCCTGTTACCTGCTGCCTGCTTTGCTCGTGGTGGCTTTTAGGGCGGCCTCCTGCACAGGGTCCTCGACCTGTTCCCGTCTCTGGGCCCCAAACCCTGGGGCCTGGGATGGAGGGGTAAGGGCCCCATGGGGGCCCCCATGCCCGGGCATGGAGGGCTGGGCCCGGCCTGGTTTGGGGAGCGGGGTTCCACGTAAGGTCACGGCACTGTGTCACCGCAGCTCCGCATTCTCTGGGTGTGACACCCCCGGGTCAGATCTGCATCTCACGGCTTCCCGACCAGCCTGCGGGCTCTTGCTCCCTGAGGGGAGACAGACATTGAGCGAGGTTGTGGTGGGCAGGCGGGAGGGTGGGCAGACAGCAGCCTGCCGTCTGCAGGGGTGGGGTGGTCTCTGTCACGGGCCCCCTGTGCATGGCTCACAACTTGGCCCGCCCCCCCAGGACTCTGGCCTCCTCCCCTGGTGCGCGTGTGCTTGTGCGTGTGCATGCACCTGTGTGCACGTGTGTTTGCATGCACGCATGTCCGGGTGTGTGCCCACACATGCACGTGTGCCTGCGTGTACCGTCTGTCTCCCCCCCGAGGGCGTGCACCCCAGGACAGTCCCGATCGGGACTGCTGCTTTCCGCCCGACCTGTGACTGCCACACCCCACATGGGCCCCTAATGTCTATTAAACAAAAATTCCCAAAGAAAAACAGACCAAGACCCGGGCAAGTTGATTCACCAAGAGGGGCTGAAAACAGCCCGCAGACGTGGGGACCTGCCTCGGACCCCACGCGTCCCCGACCGCGCGGCGTCTCTGCTGTACCGCTCTCCTGCTCGGAGGGGGAGAGGGGCTGGCGAGGTTTGGGGGGCGGGCTCCCCACACCCTGGTCACACTCTCAGGGTTGGCGTGCCTCTTGACCCGGCTGGCCGGTGCTGCAGGGCATTTAGCATCATACACGCCCTTGACCCAGAGCTCCCTTCTAGGCCGCATCTCAAGGAACTAATTGGACGCGAGCCGGCGGGCGGTGTGCCTGCAGGGGTGCTGCTTGCCCGGGGCTCTGTAAGTTATTAGCCGTTGTCTGTGCGAAACTGGGAATGAAGTAAATGCCCGTCGGCAGGGGGGCAGGGAAAGAAACCACGGCACATCCCAGGGCAGGCAGCTGGGCTGCGGGGTGCGGCAGACGCCGAGGGTTCCGGTTTATGGACGTGCAAAGGTGTCCGCGGCGGCCGGGCGGGCAGCAGGCCCCCAGTGGGTCACTGTGCGGAGCTCCCTCCCGCCCTGCCTCACAGCCGCTCTCTGCACCTCTCCGGAGGGTATGAGCGATAGCGAGGACGAAGCTTGAAAACCCATCTACCAACATTTTAACGGCTCCAGGGGGCCAGTTGCCTGTCATTTCCCTCCAGCGCGTCATTCCTGCAGGTACTGTCTTCGTATTTTATTTTATGTGTTTTTCCAATCAGTGCTTATTACTTTAATAACCATAAACGTGGCAGTTTTGCCTTTTAAGTGATTCTCCCGTGCTCGGCGCTGACGGCGGGGCCCGTCTCCAGAATGCCCCCTCGGCTCACCGTAAAGGGGGGGAAGCGATTTCCGGCACTTCCGCGTCCCCGTCGGGTTGGACGCTGAGCGGGAGGCATTTGCAGAGCCGGGCTCACAGACCCTTCGGGTGAAGTCACGCCTCTCACGGGCATGTCATCGGACGGGGCGGCCTGGAGTGGCCTGCCCAAGGTCGCACGGCCCAGAGGCCGGCCACGTGGAAGGATGGGCTGTGTGGGCGCAGGTGAGTGCAGGTGGGTGTTGTCTCTCCTGGGACGTGAAGAGGCTGGTCCATGAGCGATGGTCACCGCTGACCGGAGACTTCCAGACCAGCCGAGAAACGGGGCTGAGGGGGGTCACGGCTGGGTGCGAGGGCGTCCTCGGGGTAACTGCTGACCCCGGGGGCTCTGGAGGCGGATGGAGGTAGAGACCTGGCCCTGAGAAGTGTGGGTGAGTGGGAACAAACTCCGAGTCCCGGAGACGGGCCACCCACTCCCTCCGGCAGGGTACGGGTGTCAGCCCTGCCGGACCTACCTCCTGAGGCGGTGGTGGGGAGTCTGCCAGCAGGGCAAAGGGCCGCCCCGGGGTGCGGTGTGAGCGCGGCACCGAGCATGGCTCTGGGATCGGCGCTGCCCGGTGGACGGTGAACGCCAGCCATTCACGGGCACTGCGCCAAGTGGCTTGGTGCACACGGGTCACTTAATCCCTCATGGCGCTGAGAGGCGGACAGAGTGGCCGCAATTGCTTTACGAATGAGCAGATGGGGCCGAGAGGTGGAGAGATCGGCCCGGAGCCACACGGCTCGTCGGGAGGTGTTATGGGCAGAATGTCTGGGCTCCCCAGTCAGGAAGCCCCGACCCGGGGAGACGGGGGCCCGAGGCGGAGGGGAAGGTGGGCCCCACGATGGCGTTGGTGAGCCTGTAAAGAGAGACAGAGGCACGGATGTCTCCAAGTCCCCCCCCACCCCCGCTTCTCTTATCAGGGTATCAGTGCTTTTTCTGGGTTGCTTTCGTCGATGCAACTCACTGTGGGTGTTTAAAAATAAATGTTTAACTTTAGAATGGTTTCAGATGTCCTGAAAAAGCCCCCGCAGGCCCCGCACCCCGCATCTGCTGCGCTCGCAGCTTGGGTGATTGCGGCGCGTTCGTCACCACCGACGCATGGGGATCGCCCCCCTGTTAGCAGCGGGCACCGCAGGTTACTGGGATGCCCCAGCTCTTGCCCGACGTCGGTCCTCAGCTCCGGCTCCATGATGAGGCTTCCTCGGCTGCAGCAGTGTCTCCCACGGCCCTTCTTTTCGACGGCCCGGACGGCCCCAAGGAGGCCCGATGTTCTGCGGAGCCGGGCTGAGGTTCTTCTCGTGGTTCCACGGGGGTTTCGTGTTTCCAGGAGGGAGAGAGCACGGTGAAGTGTCGTTCCCGCCCCGTCCAGAGCACACGGGTGGAAAATACAGACACACGGAGCCCTCGGGCACGGAGCCAGAACTGCTGCCCCGGAGGGACTGCTCACGCCCCAATCTCGGGGCGTTGGGACAGGGCGCTGGGACGACCGGGGACAGCACGGTGCCCCCAAGAGCCACCTGCCAGGACGAGCGCACAGGTGCTGGGGCTGCGGGCGGGCAGCCCGAGAGTTAAACACACTGTGCGGACCCCCGCCCCCCGTGCTGCCCTGTCCCCACCGACGGCGATGCCGTCCTTCCGTGGACGTCGTCACTGTCCCTTCCTGTCCCATCAGCACCCCTCGCCTCTGTCTCCTCCTCGGAACACTACCGGGGCCTCTGCCTGCATCAGTGCCTCCTAATAGCTCCTCTTTTTGATCTCGACTAAGTGCTTGCTGCCTCTCACCTGGAAAGACCTTCCAGGTGCAGGTTAACACCTCCCATCCACGTGACTCAGCTGTGCAGACCTTGGCCTTGGCCCCTGGCTGACACAGCGTCCTCGGTTCTGGCAGGAAGTGGCCGCACAGCCCACGTCGAGCGAGTGTGGGGGGGGGGGGCTGCTCCCGCCCCGGGAGGTGAAGAATCTCCGTAAATCACTGGGCGCTTTGGGACTGGGGCTCTGCCTCCGTGGGCTTCTCCGGTCCGGCGTCTCCGTCCGCAGGGACGTGAGGGCGAGGCCGTTGTTCCCTCCCCGGGTTGTAACCCGCTTGGTTTGTTTTGTGGCTGAAACCACTGGGGGTGCTTCCCGTCGGTGTCCCTTTGACGCCCCCATCTCTGTGTCGCCCCTGCCCCCACTTCCTGCCGCTCAGGTCCTGTCGCAGGGGCCCCGCCTCAGCTCTGGTGCTGGCCGCTTCCCCTGGGTCCTGGAGACGCGGCTGGAGGCCAAGGTCCGGGGTGGGTTTGCCTGTGGCTGTGGGGTCCTTTTTCCTAGTCCCTCTGGGCCAACAGAGGCAGGAAATGTGCGCACGCGTGCTGACCCTTGTACATGCAGGTATCTATAAACCCTTCCGTGTGTGTCCACGCGTGTCTGCGCTAAAACAGACACGGGCCCACACCGCCATCTCCAGCTCTCCGCCATCATGCGTGTCCTTGCAGCCCATCCCCCGCCTGTTGGTAGTTTCCCGTGCAACCGCGAGGGACAGGCTTCTCCGCCCACTGTCCAGCCACCGACCGGACAGCCCCAGGCCACGTGTGCAGCAGGGTCAGGATGGCTGGCCACGCCCCATGGGAAACCCTGTCACCCACGGGAACGTGGCGTGCTGTGACGCCCCTCTGCCTTCCGTCCCACAGACGCCGGGCGTTTCTAGGGGTCATAGGTCAGCTCTTTGCCTCGCTCACTTCGCCCTTCGGGTTTCTGACTGCAGATCTTTGCCCTGGCGGCTGCCTCCCAGGTGTCCCCGTCCTCAGGGCTCAGCTGAAGGGCCCTTGACCTTCTCAAGCTGCCTCTGGCTGCTCTCGACCTCAGCACCGTCCTCCTCCACTGCAACATGGGTCCCGACCCTGGGGGTCTCGATCCCAGGCCCTGGGGCTGGTAACTGGTGACAGGGGGCTCGATGGTGACCCTGAGGCAGTGGGGGCGGTTGAGCTGCCAGTCGCACAAAACCCCCCAAGTGCAAAGACAAAGCGCGTGTGCCCACTCCCCGGGGGCCCTGAGGCTTGGTTGGGGTTCGGGTTCAGACGAGCCAGCAGCTCCGGTTCGATCGCGGCTCAGAGAAGTGGCTTCGTTATTCGACGGGGAACCTGCCCAAGCTGCACCTGGAACTCAGCGGGGAAGGCAAGGCCTTGGCTTTTGCCACATCTCAAGGGCCCCCGCCCTCCCGGAGCCCCACATAGACACCGGGCAGCTGCTCTGGGTTCCCTGGAGCCCTCGTCCTTCACATCCCCTTCTCAGGACGTCCAGGGTCCCTCTGCGTCAGGGAGGCGGGAAGGGAGGGAGCGTGGCCGCACGCCAGGAGTTTTGCTGGCATCGTCCTCCAGCGTCACCCCGTCAGATCCCTGAATAACCCTGTGCAGTCATCGTCCATTCGGTCATTCGCTGGGGCGGATATACCGAGGGCCTACTGCGTGCCAGGTGCTGGGAGCACAGCCACCAGCGCCGCTCTCTGGCTTCGGAGCCTGCCACAGCCTGCCAAGGACAGTTGGCCACCAAACAAGCAGATAAATAGAACAGTGACGGAGAAAAGTCAGGGAGGGTTGGGGACGGCCTCTCTCAGGAGGCGATCTTGAGAAAGACCTGGAAGGTGAGAGAGAGGGCAGCGTGCCCGGGGCAAGGTTCCCAACAGCTCCGAGCCCCTCCTTCCTCTACACGGGAGGCGATGGACGATTTCTTGGCACAAGGTGCAGCTGAGGCGTAAATGGGTCACCTGCTGGAAAGCCCGGGGCCTCCATGGGCCAGGACCCCAATCCGCCCCGCCCACCGCCCCCTGGGCACGGAGCAGAAGCATGGTGGTGGTGGCACCGTGGTCAGCGCCGTTCGAGTTATCCCTGGGGTCCACGTGCGCCCCCCATCTCCTGACGTCCTCGCTGTGGTCCCCAGGAGGTGTAGTGACGACTGCCTGCCCCGGGTGTCCCACAGACAGTGCCCAGGGTCCAGGCTGGACCAGGACGGCATGTGGCGGCCACCTCACAAATGGCAGGAGCTCTGTGCTCTGCGGGGTGGCACATGGTGTTCTCAGAAGCTCTTCCTTCCTGGAACTGTGAGGCCACGAGAGCTCTGATAGCAAGGACTTCATGGGGCCTGTGTCCCTCCACCTCACGGCCACCCTGCGTCCCAGGTGACGTGAGAGCCCGGAGGGGCCTGGCTGGGTCCCTCTGAGTGTCCGGCTGGAGCCTGCAGGCGGCCCCTGGCACCGTGATGTCCCTGGGCCTGGACAGCCTGGGGGTGCACTGGGTCCCCACCACTGGGTTTGGCTCCGCACAGTGCGCCAGACACCCGGGAGGCTGGGAGGCGGGAGGCAGGGCCCCAGCAAGGTGTCTCCTGCAGCCGGGCCTGGAGCTGCGGCTGCTGGCACCTGTCCCCACCCTGCGAGTGAATTACAGCCCAGCCGGGCTGGCCAGCGCGACCGGGGAAGCACGCGCTCTAATTACCAAGTGTCCCGCATGATTAGCTGGGAAATTGATGGGCTGGACGCTCCCCCTGCACCTGGCCAGCCGCTCGGAAGCCCATAAACCTGCTGGAGCGCAAGGCGGCTGCATGGCGCAGCCCCCCGCCCTGCCTCGCCCCCCTCAGCTCCTGCCACTCAGGCTTCTCCCGCGCATCCTGTCCGAGCCAGGGCCTCCATCCAGACGCCAGGCAGTGGGCCTGAGACCCTCCTGTCCCCGTGCAGGGTCCAGCAGGAGGGGGACCCCCGTTCCAGTGCCCTCTCACCCCAGCCTCCAGCGGCTCTGCTGTGCAGGTCTTTCCCACCCCTGCCCCCCTGCTGGAGCCCAGGTGTTTGGTCTTTTGGCCTTTGTCCCCTAGAGGGCTCTGTGGGGAGGACAGCCGAGGAGGGGGAGGGCAGGGTTCAAGCAGCACCGCTACCACACACTGAGCAGAGCCTTCAGGGTCCGGAAAGCATGGCAGGGCAGGGCGGCCACTCAGCTCCGGCCTCGCATCTTGGAGGGCAGCCTGGGCTCGAGGGCACCGGCCAGACCCCCGGCTCCGTCCCCACCTCACTGCCCCGCCACCCCTGGGAGAGAAGTGATGGGCTGTGGCTGAGGCAGCCCCCGCCCTGGGCCGAACCAAGATGCTCGTCTCCTCCCTCGCTCGCTTCGCCCCTCACCGCTGCTCCCAGGCCAACCAGGGACCGGCTGCGCCTGGGCCGATGTCCCAGGGCCACCAGTCAGGCCCTGGGTGACCGCGGGAGGCTCTTGGGTCCTCGGCACCTCTGCTTATTCATTGACAACACGGGCAACGGTGCCACCTCTCGCGTGAGGGGCTTGCCAGCGTCAAGCAGGAAGCCGTCCTAAGGCCACTAGAGCAGCACCTGGCCCGGGCCTTGCTCAGGTGCCTCTTGGGAAAGGGGGTCAGGTGGGGCGGGGGATGGGAACCAGCAAGGGAGGGGCGGGGCTCTGAGGGCCTGAGAGTGTGCAGGAACCAGGCCTGGGACGCAGGGATGGTGGGGGGCGGGCGGGCAGGGGGGGGGGGCGGGTGGGGAGGCACCCGTGGGGACGCCAGAGGCACAGGACAGAGCTGCCTGAAGGTGGCGCTGTCCCCACACCTGTCGCAGGAGCAGTGATGGGCCCATTTTTGAGGTCCCCTTCTCTTGGGCTCACTTTTGAGCATTTCAATGATTTTAGCCCATTTGTTTCTCAGGAAGTCAATTTCCGGCCAGGGGGCTTTTCAGCTGCTGGTTGGGAGGCCTTGCCGGGGTGGGGTGGGGGGGCAGCACTGGCTGAGGCCAGGGTCGGGGAGCCGGCAAGCAGGGCCCCCAGGAGGGACGGGGCAGGCCTGGGGGGTGAGGAGACCCCTCCTCTGCAGAGGGCAGGGGGCTCAGCCCCACCACGACCTGCTCACAGAACTCACTTCCTTCAGGATTAGCGTTAAGCGTATTAAAAATAAATCAGGACCCGAAAAGCGAGAATTAAGTAAAATTTAATATTCATCATGCCTCAGGAGAAGGAAGATTTCCTAAGTTTAGAACTAATACAAGGAATCAGGAGAGAAAATATGGACAGATTTGACTGCATAAAAATGGAAATCTTCTGCATGTCAAAATTAAACCGCCAAATAAAAAGGCAAAAAAAAAAGAAAAAAAAAGGCCTGGGAACTATATTTGAGGCAAACATGACAGACAAAAGCTTAATTTCTTTATTAAATAAAGAGCTCATACGAATATCTGCAAAGACATGGAAATGCCCATGATGTCGAGTTCAGATTCTTTTTTTATTATTTTTCTAAAATTTTTTGAGAGAGGGACGGGGCTATTCCAATGGTGGGGGAACAGCCTCAGGCTTCCGCCGGGAGGGGGTGCCGGGCCCAGGGACCTCGGTGCTGACAGAGCATCCTAGGGAGGGGCACGATTCACACATATGTACCGTCTCTCCCATGTTTCTATTTTTTCAACTTTTGAGGAGCATGCTCCACCTAAATTAAGAAATGTGTGGTAGGAGGCAACGGCTATCCTGATCCATTATTGTAATTATTAGAGGCAGCAGCAACTGCCAACGCCGTGGAGCGGTTGCTAGGCAGGGGGAGCGAAGCTCTTTCCAGCCATCGTGTCTCTTCTGTCCCCCCCCCCATGCCCACGGGAGGCAGGGACTATTGTCCCCATTCTGGAGCTCTGAGCCTCAGAGGGTGAGGGACTCTAGCTGGGGTTGTGGGACCCTCGGCCTGCGAGGATGGGCTGGAGGAGCCTTGTGGGCCGGGAAGGGTGGAGCGTCCCATCCTCGAGGCCAGGCAGATGGGAGAGCGAGGCCACGCCGGGAGCCGGGACCTGGGGAGGAGTTGGCAGGGGGCGTGCGTGTGCGTACTGGGAATATCAAAGCAAGGCTGGGGGGTTTCTTAGACTGATTGGCTGAAAATCCTTCAAGTTGACACGTTGGGGGACATAACAGAGAACAGAGGCAGACAGGCTGGCGGCAGCGGGACTCGGCTTCTGTTTGGTGACCCTCGCTACGAAGCGCTGTGACTCGGGAGGCGTCTTCAGGTGGCTTGTCTGGGGTCCTTGGAAATCTTCAAATGAGCACCAATGAAGAGGCCCCGAACGGAAAGCCCAGGGTGGACACCGAAGGACGCAGGCGGGCCATGTCCCCCAGCCTGCCCGCTCTGCCCTGGGCTTAGAGACGCAAACCAGCTGGCCCGTGCTGGCGAGAGGCTCATCTGGGGCCCTGGAGACCTTCCTGGGGGAGGCGCTGGTGTCTCCGAGCCTGGGGAGTGAGGGGGCCACAGGCAGGGTAGAGGGGACCTGGCAACTGGCTTACTGGGCAGCATTCCGGCTGCCCAGCAGGCACCCCAGGGAGGCTGAACAGGGAAGGCGGAGTCAAGTGGCCCTGATGACTAGAAATGGTCGCTCTGCCCGGGCCCTTAGCTCCCAGGAGACGCGGAAAGGTGGCCAAAGGCCTCCGAATGTTGCTTTAAAAATCCCGTGTCTTTGGGGGGCCCATGGGAAGGAGCCAGCTGGGGGTGCTGCTGGTGGAGAAAGTAAACTCTGATTTTCCCCATTTTCTTGACACATTCCTCCACGGAGCTCTTCCCATCCCCATTTTACAGAGGAGAAAACTGAGGGTCAGAGAGACAGAGCTGACGCCCCGCAGCTTTCCCGGCCCTCACCCCTGTGGCCGAGGCGCGGCTCCTCGCCTGGCCCCAAGGCCACCTTCCACTGTGACCTCCAGGTCAGTGTGTCCAACGAGGGACACCCTGTGGGGGCTGTCTCCTCCTCCTTCAAGGCTCAGGCCTCCTGGCCTGGCCTGCCTGCCCCTCTCTGGGGCAGCCACAGGCCCGCAGCACCCCGACAGGCAGGGGCAGGGCACCCTGGGGCAGGGCCAGGTCAGTTGAGTCTGGTGTTCGAGGCTTGAGCCCACCTCCTGCATGCGGGGGCAGCCCCGTAAATGCTTTCTGAACAACCAGTTCCAGAGAACAGGGGTGCTCAGCTGGGCGGGGGGGGGGGAAGGGGTCCTTGGTGCTGGCTCCCCTGACTCCACATCGAATTGATGCAAACAGCTGCCACAGGCCCCCAAAGTTTCAGGTCACCTCGGCTCACGTCGCTGGCCTCCCACTCATCCGGTTTCCCCTCTCAGACCCGCCCGGAGCCCCGACCCCCCTGCTCTCGGTGCTCACGGCGACTCCTCAGTTTAAGTCAAATCGGGCCCATTTACTTTCAATTCCGTTCTATTGGATTCGTTCCATTCAATTCGATTTCTCTGCTGCGATCCAGCTAAACTCAATTCACCTCGATCGTCCCCCACACAGGTTTTAGACTTCACCCAATCCGGGCCTGTAATTTAACGTCAGTCCATTTTCCCGTTTGACCCAAGACCTCTGAACTCACCTCGGGCCGCACCAGCTCGTCAGTCCCCAGGGCTCCTCGCCCACGGGGACCATCTCAGTTCCAGCCTCCCTGTGTCTCTGGGGTGACAGAGAGCTTCCCTTTCGGGGAATGATCTGGAAAGGAAGTAACGCATGCGAGACCCTTGCTTTGGGCGGAGCTGTGGGTAGCCTGTCACGTCCTGTCCTCACCACGGCCCTGAGGTACCGGCATTAGTGCCACACGATCAAGGTCCCCACGGGAGAGCGGGGGAGGTGGAGGCACGCAGAGCTGAGGTCCTCATCCGGTGTCCACGGCCTTGAACCTGGGCCCCTTGACCGTGAAGCTCTTGCTTGACGTTTACGTGAGAAAAGAACGCAGAGCCATTCGATGACCTTGTTCAAGGACGTGAAGACATTATCACCTGCTACTTGCTGCCCCAGGCAGTGGGGACGCAGCGGCAAGGGCAGCAGCCGTGTCCCAGCCCCGTGCACCTGGGCCTGGTGGGGGGAGGGACAGTGCTGAGCCTTGTGTGGTGTCCCTGGCTTGGGCGGGGCCAGATGGGTCAGTAGAGGGCGCTGCATCTAGTCAGCCCTGGATAGATGCTGCTGGATAAGGGAACAAGGGAGCCAGGGCCTTCTTTGGGTGTCAGGGGATGGCTGTCACCCGGCACCAGGTCCCTGCTCGAGCCTGGAGCCCCACCGTCCTGCCCAAGAGCCAACAGAGTGGCCGGTGCCATCGCCCTGGTCACGGACTTTGTCCGGGGCAGCTTCCCTGGCCCCATTTTTCCTGCACTTTCTCCCCCCACTTCTTGTCCTGCCTGCCTCTCAGCAGCAGGACACTTAGTATCAGTCTGGCTACCGCGGCTTCAGCCCCCACAGAGTGGCCCTTCTGTCTTCCTGGAGCTGCCGGCCCTGGCCACTCTGGGCAAAGGCCGCCGCCGTGTGGTCATCACCCCATGTCTGCCTTCCAGGATGACCGTCTGGTCCTTCAGAGGCCGCGGGACCTCGGCGATTCGACAGATGCGCTGGGAGATGAAAACCAGGGCTTGGAGGTCAATAAAGCATACGTAGAAACGACCTTCGGGCAATGGAGAGAAAGTCTGGGGGCATCTACGATTCCCGGGGGGCACGTTCAGAGCCCCCACTTCTGTTTTCCAGCCGCCGTGCACTGGTGCCGCCCCTCGCTGCTCCAGGTGTTCTGCGCCCGTCCCCCAGGGCCGAGGCGCCGGCACTTCAGCACCTGGTGTCTGCAGACAGCGCCCCCGAGTGGAGTCCTTTGTCCCTCCTGGTCACCTGCCCTACTCCATCCTCCAGGGGGGCGTTTGTTTGGTGGGCAATCAACCGAAGGCGCTGCTGGGGACCACCAAGGTGTACCTCGGAAAGGCTGTGTCACTTCAGAGACAGGCAGAGCTGGATTCAAACCCCCCTCCTGGCGTTGCCGTGGTGTTGACCCGGCCCCTGCCTGTCACACGGGGTGGCTCTGAGGGGCCTTTGTTGGGAGCCTGGCCAATGGCAGAGCTGCAGCTCCTGTTTGTCCCTTTGTCCTAAGGACTTCCGGTTTCCCAGGGATTCCCGACTCTTGAGCGGGTGGGTGGTTGGGTGGTCGAGGGCAGAGACCCCCGGAAGTGGGCAGGGTGGGGGGCGTCTCCTGCAGGCTGCGCACTCAAGCCTGTGGAGCTTTGCTGCAGCGTCACCCAGGCCTTTCTGGGGACGAAGGGCTGGAAGGGTGCCTCGACCCACGGTGTGGGTTTAACGCTCAACTCCGGGAGCCGGGACGTAAAGGCACGGCGGCAGTTGGCGGGACACTGGGGACATCGGGAGGGCCCTGGACTTGACCGGCGGCTGCCTCCCTTTCTGGGCCCAGCTGGGCTCTCCTGAGAGCAGGCCCCCAAACCTCAAGAGGGGTGAGGCCGGACCACACATGCAGAGAAGCAGGCTCTGCCTGGGACGTACCAGGGAGCCATGAGCTGAGGCTGCCAATCTCCGGGGGACGGCACAGTCAGCTCAGAACGCTGCCCGGCCCCCTGCCCCAGCCCCTGGGTGGGGGACATCCTATCTTACTCATGGCCTTCGCCTCCTGGGCTAAAGGCCTGCAGCATGTGGCTGTCACCAGTGCTAGTTTTCCCGGTGGCACGCTGGCACATTGGGCCGCAAATTCCGTAGCCCTCGTGATGGGGGGGCTCCCCAGGAAGGCTGATGGCGATTTCTCCCTGGGAGGCCCCCTCTCCACCGGGCGTGTCTCCAGACGTCGCGGAGGGACAGCTTTTCCCCCAGGGAGGTCCTCACCTGCAGATGATTTCCAAATAAGCTGTTCCAAGGGCGCAGCCAGGAGGGCACCCGGGGCCCCTCTCCCGCGCCTGCACCCCCGCTGGCCTTCCCAGGCCTCCGAGCCCTGCACGCCTCCCCCTCCTCCCCACCCCAGCAGCTCTGCTCCAAATGCCGGCTCTCTCGCCCGCCTTCAATCTGCTCTCCGGAGTTGCCAGACACCCGCCACCCCCCACCCCCCCCCCCCCCCCCCCCCCCCCCCCCCCCCCCCCCCCCCCCCCCCCCCCCCCCCCCCCCCCGCCCCGCAACCCTGCCTGCAGGCAGACTCCGTGTCACCTCCCGTGGCAAGTGGGGGCGGGGGCCTGGAGCGCCTGTCCCCACTGCCGGGCCACGTGCCGGTGCCAGCAAGAGTGACAGCGCTAATTTCCCAAACACCATCTGAGCCGAGCGCATTTTGATGAGAATGATGTTTTTTTTTCAAATTTTAAATTAGAAATTACATTTTTTTTTCCCTGTGCCAAAATAAAGATGAGAACTCGGAGGAATCTGTTTTGGAGAGGGGCTGGGAATGGGGGAAATGTGTCTGGCAGACTCTGTGTTGAGCAAACACACCAGGGCACCAACTGTGTGCCGGAGCCTGGGCCCCGGTGGCGCCTGGGTCCTCTGCTCCCGGCTGGCAGCACGCGTGGGCGGTGGGTGGGTGGGGGAGGCAGCACCCATGCCCAGTCCCCGCCCAACCTCTCACTTGCTGTGTGCACGGAGCTGTCCAGGGCACACGGCTCTGTGTCCTCCCATGAAGCGGGCTTGGTCGTCTCCTTTTAGAGGGACCCTCATGGCTCGAGCGAACATCAGCGTCACTCCTGTCCCCTGCCGGCCCTTCAGCCTGTTCAGAGGCCCATGACGAGGTGGCGGGAGTCGTGGGGCTCCCATCGGCAGCAACTCCCCCCCGCCGCCGCCACCCACCCAGAACTTTCTCTCCAGTCCTGGAGGCCCCAGGCTGCACATGGTCTGCCGTGTGGAGTTTGTCCAGGGTGAGGCTCAGCCCCATCTTCCTGCACAGTGTTTTTGAGAGACCCTCTTGGTGCCATCACCCCCCACTCTACAACTGGGGAAACTGAGGCCCAGGAGCCTGAGGTTCGGCAGAGGACTGCCTGGCGAAGGGTCCCCTCCCTGCGCAGGGTCAGTTAAGGTAGGGCTGAGGGGCCCTGCTGAGGGCAGGTGGCCATGGCCACCCCTGCCTGGACACGTGGTCTCACTCCTGAGAAGGCGTGTAAGCCCCCTGTCCCCGCTCCGCCTGCCCAGAAGCTGCTCCTCTGTAAAAAAAGCTGCTTCAGACGGCAGGACCCACCCTCCACGTTTGTCCTGGGGGTGCACCCCCCTGCCCCCATTCAGAGACTGGCCTGGCAGGACGTGCTGCCACGCACTCACCGAGGGCTCCTCAAGGCTCAGGGACAGCAGGTCTCCCCCGTGGTGCCCGCCCCTCCCCAAACACATTCTCATTTGTAGGTCGCCGGCGGCTACCCAGTGTTAGTTTCAAGACAGAAACAGGACAGAAGGCCACAGCCACACCCCGTGTGTGGGGTCCGAGGCCCCGGCCTCGTCAGGGCACCTCCGGTCTCCCCATGGACACCGGGCATCTGGCGGCAGGCCCGGCTCCCGGTGCACATGAGAGTCTTTTGCTGAGTGTGCACGCAGGGTGCGGGGACCGAGAGGCGGCCTGTCAGAGGAGGAGCCAGGGGCCGCCAGCGCGTGGATGGACGCCCGAGCGGCTGGTGCTGAGCTCTCCGTCGCAGGGGCACCCTCCACCCGCACTCCGTGGGCCTCACTGCCCCGGCTGGGGCTGCACCCGGGGGCCTCTGGGCCACCCAGTCCCCCTTCATCCGCCTGTGAGGGGCCTGCTCCTGGAGCGGCCACGGCCTCCCCTCCGGAACCGTGGGCTCTTGGTGGGCCTCCAGGCCACGGCTGTGGCATTTTAAGAATTTAAGAAACCATGCCGTACCCGGGCCACCGCCCATGCTCAGAACAAAAGGGAAGGAGCCCTGTGTCCATGCAGCCACTGGATGTACCGTGAGGGCAGCACCCTGGGCGGGAAGGGCCAGTCTCAGGGCTTGGGGCTGAGCGACCCCGCTCACAGAACTTCCTCTGATGACCCAGTCATGGAGGCAGAGGACACATGGGGGCAGCCAGGGAGGGACGGGGCGGGGCCTGGGCAGCTCCCAGGGGGTGCAGTGGAGCCTCAGGGGGCGGGTCCCGTGATGGCGTCCACAGGACCACATGTATGCACACATGCACACATGGGCACATGCACACATAGACAAACACGCATGGATGCAGGTGTGCACGCACACACGTGCTCGCACAGCCACAGGACACACACGCCCAGGGCACGCCAGCTCTCCCGCACGCAGACAAGCACGCTGGAACGGGGGCGGGCGCCCGGCACCTGCGGGTCACCCCCGTCACTGTCCTGGTTTTGGTGGTGAAGGTGAGCTCTGGCGCCGGCTCGGTGACGGGTGTTTAGGACATCTCTGCACTATTTTTGCAACTTCCCGAGTCTAATTATCTCAAAAGGAATGTTTGTGGTGTTTAAGTGAGATTAACAGTGGGAAGGAGAGGAGGCAGGGCTGAGCAGGAGGGCACCAGGGGCAGGGAGGAAGCGTGGGCGGGCCGAGAACGTGAGGGTGGAGAGGTGGGGGAGCGGTGTGTGGCCTGGGGGACCCAGCCCACACGTACACACGTGTGGTGGGAGCCCCTGGGTGCCGGTCCCCTTCCTCCTTTACAGCCGGATGCGCGTTCGCTTCCGGGGGCAGCTGGTACCAATGCCCACGAATGGAGGGCTTCAAACAAGAGCCTTCTCTCCCACAGTCCGAGGGGCCTGGTGTCGCGGGGCTGTGCCCCCCTAAGGCCCTGGGGGTGCAGGCCCCTGCAGGCCTCCCTGGACCCCTGTCCACAAGGATGGGCTGCGAACCTCGGCGGGGCCCTTGCTGCTCTGCCCATGGCGCTGGCCCTTCCCCACCTGCCAGGGGCCCTTCTCCCCAGGATGGGACCTGGGTGCCGCCCATGCGAGGGAGGGGTCAGCTGCGTTGGACAGCAGGCGCCCAGCCCTGTCCCCTGCAGGGCCCCACTTGGAGGGGCCCATCCTGTCTTCTTCGACAGCGTGTGAGACACGTGCTGGGGGGGTCAGGGGGCGGAGGGCTGAGCCCGCACCTGCAGTGCAGCAGTCTGGCCAGCTGGTCAGTCGGTCATTTGGAATCAGCTCGGCGGACGGGGTGGTAATTATACCACTGACACCGGCGAGTCTGCCCCAGGACCCCGGTGCCAGTGCGACCCTGTGTTTGCCCCTCACAGTGGCTGGGCCTCTGGGCAGGCAGGGCCCCGCCTCTCCATGTGGTCTAAGGGCCCCCTGCTCCTTTCACTAAGATCCTGCCCCTGACCTCCCCGACCTGTACCCTGGGGTCAGACCGTCTGACCAGGCCTCCGCTGCCCAGTCCCGCAGGGGCCCCATGGCCTCCGCTTCCAGGCAGAAGACTGAGACCCTCACCTGGCAGGCTCCATATGCCTCTCTCTCCATACTCCATCCCTAAGGCCTAGCAGAAAGCCTGCCTCCTCCAGGAAGTCTTCCTGCTGCCTCCCATGGGCCCTGGGTCAGGCCTCCCTCCTTGCTCACCCTGGGGTTGGGACAACGACCTCACGTTGGCTGCAGGGGCAGGGTGGCACAGCGTTTGGGGCAGGTGACTAATGGGACCAATGGCGTCTCTGAAGGAAATGTGGTACCTCCTGCCATCTGCCGTGGCTGTTTGCCTGGGCTACCTGGCTGTGGCTCAGGTGCGCTGGAGGGGAGGTGGCCCTGCCTCCAGTGACCCTTGACCTCCACAGGCTCCGAAAGAAGCAAAGGAACAGGTGTAAGGAGTGACCTCTGACCTGGTTGTAGGTCAAGCCCTGGCCCTGACCCCTGGTCAGCTGCGAGCTGCTGCCCAGCATGGACCCGGCAGCCTGCGTGGGGGCGCACCAGGGGGTGGGGACTGGCTGAGCATCCCCCCCGCCCCGCCCTCGTGGGACTCAGGCCCGAACATGCCTTCTCCCCCAGGGGAGGGTGTGCCCCTTGCGTGTGAGGTCTGGGAGTTCTTTTCAAAGTAGCAGCAGCAGCCGATTATGGAGGGGACAGCAACAAGTCCCCCCCTTTTCCTGACACACCCTGAGCAGGGGGCAGCGTGAGAGTCACCAATCTGATGACCGGATGAGGAAGGTGACCTGCTTTTGTCACCGGTCCCAAAGGATGCTGCCAGCCCCTGAGCCTCACCCCATGCTCCCCCAGATCTGTGGGCTCCCTGCACCCCCAGGGTGCTCCCCAGTCTGGCCAGCACCCTCCTGGGCTCTGGAGAGGCAGCACTTAATGAACACCCAGGGGTCGTACCAGGCCCTGGTGCACCCCTGAGCCCAAGAGGGAGCCCTGCTATTTCCGGAGGCCCCGGGCACTCGGTCGCCCCGATGCCTGAGATGCCCGGCTCTGCACCTGCCCGGGGCAGCCCTGCAGGTGGGAGATGGGCTGGACGTCCAGCGCCGGGGCAGGAAGTGCCCACCTTCTCCCCCAGCCAGCCCACGTCCAGCCCAAGGGGAGTGGGGTGAGAGCCACCGCCATCTAGAAACGGAGCTGATGAGGCAACTGAGTCCCCACCCCTTGTCCTCCCTGGGCCCTTCGGGGTCCCAGGGTCTGACCTTCAGAATGTGGTTTACGGACCGGGGCCTCTGCCAGCAACCAGGCCGGGCGAGGCCCACGCAGGGCAGGCATGCTGGTCTCAGCGTGCCCACAGTTCCTGCTCATATAAATAGGCAGCCTGTAAAATTTAATAAAAAAAAAAAAAAACAATTATAAGAGCTATTTACCCGGCCCAATCAATCACGGGCTTTGGCGTGTTTATGCCCAAACACCTGATTTCAGCTCATAAGTCGCTTTAGGCCCTCGGTAGTGCCTAACGACCCACTCGAGCTGGCAGCATGGTTACCAGTGTTAGGGCCTGTCTGCCGCACCCTTCACCACCCCTGTCCCCGCCCCGTGCTCTGTGGTCCGAGAAGTCAGGTGTTGCCTCGAGGGAAGCCAGGATCCAGATCAGGAAGGACTGAGAGTCCCTGGCCTCCTACCTGGAGCCCCTTCCTCCTCTGCAGGCTGGAGAGCCACACCTCACCTCCTCTAGGAAGCCTTTCCAGCCCATGCCAATTTGCAGCATTCTTCCCTTTCCCCAAGTATCACTCAGCCTCTCTATGCCACTGGTTTCTTACGGCAACCTGAATGCCACAATAAATACCTTTTAGGCTTGGAGATGCATCCTGGAATTCACAATGTGATGGCTGGAGCTGAAGCAGCCTCGTTGGGCGACAACCAAAGGCTCACAGGGTTGGAATGAAACACGAGAGTCAGGCAAAGAGAGTCTTTCCCACAGTTGCTGGATCCTAACTGCCCCCAAAATATGGAGTCCTCAGTGCCTTCTGAGGTGGGAGCGCCCTGTGCCGGGACAGGGGCCCTGCTCTGCCCTGACCCTGTGAGTGCAGAGGGCAGCGTGGGTCTCTGCCCTTCCCTGGCCTCCTCCCTAACAGGAGTCGTAAGATGCCTCCCCTTGGGGTTGCTGGGAGGGATCAGACACTGGGTGTGGGCTGTGTGGGCTGGGAGGGATCAGACACTGGGTGTGGGACTGTGACAGCGCCCCCTGCACAGTCCAGCTCACAGCCGCTCAGCCAGTCACCTGCACATCGCCTGCTGGGCACCAAGGGCTAGGCTAAACCGTGCACCCATTTTCGTCTGCTTCGTCCTTCCAATTCACGTTGGAATCTTCAGAGAAAGCTTCACGTGCATTTCGCATTTCACCATTAGACACAGATGGATTCAGCGGCAAGTCACAGAATAGGCAAGACTCGGAATAGCAGGGGGCCAGATGGGAAAGAAGAGCATTTCTCTCCCATAATGCCTGGAGGCTGACTTCCCAGAGTGCATCGATAAGGTAGCTCTCCGGGAATCTTAGGGAGCTTTTGTCCCTCGGGCACGGCCTCTATTCCCAAAGCCACTTCGTGGCGCAAAAAGGATGCTGCAGCTCCAACGATCACATCTGCCCTTCAGGGGCCGGGAAGGGAGAGGCACGGTGTGAGTTAGGAGAGGCAGCTGATGGTTAGAGTGAATCCCTGAAGCTGTCCTGTGACGCTTCTGTTCACATTTCATTGGCTGGAGTTTTAGTCACAGGGTTACATATACTTAGCTGCAAGGGAAGTTGGGACATGTAGTCTTTTGCTTCTGAGCCTGGGTACCCAGCTGAACAATCTGTTCAAGAAAGGAGACAGGAGGGCTGATAGGACAACTGGCCATCTCTGACACGCCAAAGGTTCGTCTGCTCTCAGTAAAATCTTACCTAGTTTATCCAGAGACACGTGCTCTCAGTTTAAGGCAGGGTTTCTTAACCTGGACACTGTTAGTACCTGGGGCTGGATAATTCCTTGGGGGCAGAATGGGGGCTGCCCTGTGCACCGTGAGCCATTTGGCAGCCCCCCCTGGCCTCTATCCGCAGGCGCCGGTGGTGACAGGATTCAGCCTTGAAAAGGAGGAAATTCACATGCCAATGGCAACCTGAGGAACCTCGAGGACCCTGCACTCGGTGAAGGCAGCCACACGCAGAAGGACCGTGTCGTCAGGCTCCACGTACGTGAGGAACCCGGAGCAGCGAGACGCGCAGGAACTGAGAGAGGGTGGTGGGTGGGTGCCAGGCCCCCGGGGAGGGAGCGGGGTGCTGCTGCTCACGGTCCGCGTGGGGTTGGTGGGTGCACAGTGCCCGTGTTCCATGATGAAAAGACTTGTGGGTGGGTCTGAAACCACCGCAGCGCACTCTTCCGAGCGGCTAAGGTGGTGGTCTTTGTTACGTGTGCGTTGCTGAAGGAAAAAAAATGGGAAGGAATGCCACGGGGACACGGACACCTCCCGGAGGCCCAGTCGGGTAGCACACCTCCCCCCACCCCTGCCCTGGCACGCCTGGTCCTGCAGAGCGCCAGGTGCCGGGAAAGCCTGGAGCCCAGCGGCGGCCTCATCTGGGGGCCGTCAGGGGACGGTGGACTCGTTGCCGGCACCGCATTCCCAGATGACCCCGGATGTGAGGTCACGGTATCCACACACACCCCACACCGGGACGTCCGAACCGGGGAGACCTGCACCCTTGTCAAGGTGGAGGAGGGGAGGGCGTCTTGAGCTCAGGACGATCGGCAAGCTCACGACGATCAGCAAGCTCACACGGGGACGGAAAGGCAGGCTGGGTCGCACAGAAATGGGGAAACCCCGCCTTCCGCACGCAGGTCGGGCCAGCGCGAGTGGAAAAAGCATTCTCAGCCCGCACGGCGCCCGAACAGCGAATCACGTCCATGGGCAAGGAGCCCGCAGAAAGTCACGAGCGGCTGGCACAACCTTGAAGAGATTACTGGTCGGAGTAATCCCCAGGTTCGGCCGGGAAACGAACGCGGGGAGAGAGTCCTCCCTCACCAGCAGTAAAAGGAAGCACGCATTAAAGCGAAGTGCCCCTTCTGGCTAATAAGGGGAGCAGGCATTGGAACACGGACGCCCGCTGGGCGCCGTAGGACCGAGAGCCGCGTGCGCGGCCTGCCCGGCGCAGCCGGGCCGCCGGGGGCCGACAGTTGCCGCACGGGTCACGTGCTTCACTGCCGTTCGCTGGCACCCACAAGTTAATTTCTCGGATGCCGTCCTAAGGAAGTAATCCTAAATATAAAAGCGGATATTTTTAGCAAAATAATTAGAAGCAACCTAAGTGTTTGAACATGGGGGACGTTTCAGTAAACGGGTGTATCCAGTTGAAAGAATATTGCCGTCGTTAAAAATAACGTTTGCTAAGTGTGTGTGTGTGGGGGGGGAGTGCGCTCGCAGGGAGCCGCTGCCAGGCAGGCGGTGAGATGCCGCAAGGTCCCACGAGGTGAGCGCAGGCGCCGCCAGCTTCAAAGGGGCCTCGAGGAAGAGCTCGCTGACAGGCGGTGGGATGGACGGGCCTGGGACATTCGCCACGGCTGTCTCCGGGCGCTGGGCTCGTGGGCGGAGCTTCGTTTATTGGGCTCTTTGTTCTTTCCCACGTCTTCCCTTCGTTGGCCACGCTACCTTTTCCTAAGACACACGTGTTTTGCAAAAGCCTGGCTAACCCCAGAAGAAATGCCCTGCGGTCGGCCATGGCTGCGTGGCCCAGCGTGACTGCGGGGCGTCGGATCTGTGAAAAATAATTCACAGCGGAGGGAGGGAGCAGCGCGAATGATTTACCGCCGGAGGGAGGTCCCCGGCGGCGTGGCCCTGGAGCAGGAGCAGGACCTTCACGCCCCTCCTGCTGTTGTGACGACGTGTGCCTGGCCATGCCCCAGCTGGCCACAGAGGGCCGCAGTGCCCCTTCCCGCCACCCGAAACCCCACCTCTTGGGGCACTGCTGGCTGGGGCTGGGGGCAGGGTCCTGTCCATCTTCCCGACTTCTGTTCTCACAGCTGCTCTGGGCTGCCCTGCCCCCCACCCTGGAGGGGATGTCCGGCCTCCAGTCAAACTGTCTGCCCCTGTGACCCTCGGGTCTCTGTCCTTGTGGCCCCTGGGCCCCTGGTGGTCTCCTCTCAGCCCAGGAATCGAGGCGAGAAGCGGGTGGGGGCGGCCCGGAGCCTCTGCTCACTCTGAGGGCTTACTTGCTGTTTGCCTGCTTATTAAGATAAACATTTGTTTGGGCTTTAGGATTTCAAGGGCTCTTGCTGTGTTTCCGCTGGTGTGAAGCCAGGCTGTGGGAGGGCAGGGAGGAGGGAGCACCAGGCCTCTGCCGCGGATCGCCGGGGGTCCAAGTGGGCCCCGTGCTCTCTCCTCCCTGCCCTCCGCTCGTCAGTTTGGGGGTGCTCATTGATTCTACCGTCCCATCCGAGCTCATTGGGCAGGTGTTCTGTCAGGGCCGGTGGGCGCCCGACAGAGCGGATGAACCCGGGGGTGAACCAGGTGTGGACCCGACTCTGCCTTTTAGAGGACACGCCACCGAGACTCGGTTTCCCCGAAGGACCCATGAGGAGACCGGGTCCGTGTGGTTCGTGCCGAAGGGGCTTTTCCACGGCGCCGCTGCTGCTGCGCAGGCGCGGGGCCCATAACTCGGTTTTTCATCTTCGGTGGGTGAGATGTTGCAGGGCGGCCGTGGAGGGGCAGGCAGGCCCCCCGGCCCCCACCCCTGCATGCATGGTGGAGCCCGGAGCGCCCTTCGGTTGGCGCCTCTCCCATCCTTACCCCTCAGCCGGTGAGGGCAAGGTTCACGAGCCAGCGATCCGGCTCAACTCGAGCGCAGGTGCGGCTGTGAAGGCGTTTTGCAGAGGCGCCTGGCACGCGATCAGCTGACGGCAGGACCACGGACTCCTGAGGAGCTGGGTGGGCCCCCTCCTCTGTTAAAGGACTGAGGGTAAAGCTGCGTTTTCCCGGATAGAGGTGAGGCTCTGCCTCTCTCCGCAGCTGCTTGTGTGTCCCGCCTTCCCGCCCACCCACGCCCCGCAGCTCTCAGGCCTGCCAGTCCCCGCCTCCACAGGGCCAACCCCCCGGAGAGATCTCAGACACACACACACAGACACACACACGCCCAGCATGCGGTGTCCGGGGGACCTGCCTGCTGCTCAGATTCACCAGGGCAGCACATCAGCTGGGGGGCCTTTGATCGTCAAGGCCAGGGGGCAGCCATGCCGCCTCCTTCCAAACCCCACCAGACATTCAATGGCAAAGGTGCTGGCAAGTGCAGTCTAACCCCCCCCTCCCCCCGCGTGCCCACTGGAGATGAAGAAGTTACTTCAGACACAGGAGCCTAACACCACACATGGGGATTCTCTCCCCACCTCTGTGGGCCGGGAGCCGGGGCCCATCTCACCGGGGCCCTCTGCTCGTGGCCCCACCGGGCAGCGGCCTTGTCCAGGACTCAGGTTCCTGTGGCCGTGGTGGGAATTTACCTCCTCCAGGCTGCGGGGCTCACAGAATGTTCCATCGGGGTCAGCCTGAGAGACTCTCTATTGCCTAAGTCCCTGAGCTCAGGTGGACCTGCGCCCACCAGGGGTGGGCTTCTGATCACGCTGGGCCCACCTGTGGGGGCGGGGGCAGGGCTCCCTCTGGCTTAACTCCAGACCAGACTGATGGGAGGTTTTCACTCCATCTGCAACTTTCTGCCCCTTTGCTGAGTCACATGAGCTCAAGTTGGAGAGATGCCTGTCTCTGTCCTGTTTGTGTAATTCAACACCCACTGAGGGGGAGGGGGACCCCCTGGAGCTCCTCATGCCAGAGAAGGGGGATTCGGTGACCAGGAGGCATGCTTCTGCCCCTTCCCCAGGAGAAGGGGGAGCTTGGGACAGGGACAGCCTCTTCCTTCTCACCAGGCGGGGTCCTCTGCCTGGGAAAGCCCTGCAGGTGTTTATGGAAGGTTTTAAATGAGAGAGTGTGTGGGCTTTGGCTCTAGAGGGGGGTCAGGAAGGGGCCGCTGCTGGTGAGAAAGGAGTGGGGAGGGCGCGGAGGTGGTGCACCTGCCAGTGACAAGCAGCTCCTTCCCGCACGCACAGGCACAGCCGCAAAGTCACACACAGCGAAACAGCACAAGGACCCTGCTTCCTGCAGCAGGAGCCGTGCCGCACGCTCCCCCCCCCACCCCCGCTCCGCACAGCCTCTGCCCTCCGCTGGGTACACGCACCTCTGACCTCCTGCAAGGCTGGTGACTAGGGGAAGTCCGGAGGACTGGGAGCACCTGGTCCCTGGGGCTCCCTCCCAGACCCAGTCATGCCTTCCCCTCCTCCCTCCAGGAGCCACCTGAGTTACCGCGGAGCTGAAATGCAGGTGCCCACCCCACGTGCCTCCTGACAGAACCTCGAGCAGGGAGACAATGACGGGTCTGCCTGCAGCCCCAACAGGAGGGGCTCCCAGGCGCCTGCCTCTCTTCCTTCCGCTTGCCACCCGGCCCCCCACGGGTGATGGGAGCCTCCGGGAAGACTCGTCGTAGCCAATGCCCCCGGCCCTGCTGGGGGACAGGCAGATGCTCCACCTGGGCTCAGTGACACCTCATTGAAACCCCCGCCACCTGGCTTCCACTTCCTGGTCCAGGAGAAAGACGACCCCTGGGTGCTGCTGCGTTTTGGCTGGGGGTGGACAGGCACGGTTTGACGGGCCCTCCTTCTCAGGGCAGGGGAAGGGGTTCCCTCGGCCACCATGGCTGAGGCAGGCCCAGGGCAGGGCTGTCGGTATGAAAGAGCCCAGCACAGGACAGCACAGCACAGGACACACGAATGCTGAGTCACGTGGCTTGGGCCAGGCCCAGGCCAGGAGCTGGGGGAGGACTCAGACAGGCTGTCTTTGAAGAGAAAGCTCCTGCGCTCAAGGTCGGCACTCGCCCAAGGTTAGGAGCAGGGCCAGAGCGGTGCTCGCTGCCCGTTCGCAGGGCACGGGGGCTGAGGGGCCGTTCCCGTGTGCTCCCCTTGGCCCTGAGAAAGCAAAGAAATATCTCCAAGAAGATGTGTTGCCAAACCAACATGGGCTGTTTCTGACGTGAGTGTTCGAGCAGCGGGCGTCGGAGGCTGTTTTCGAGCCGTCGCGGAGCCTCAGCCCCTGCAGCGGCTCACTTGTTTAAAACAATTTATCCGAAATGGGAGAGCCTGGTGTGTGTGTGGGGGGAGGGGGGACTGGTGCCTGAGCCCGTTCAGTCGGGCCTGGGACTGGGGGTGCAGGAAACGGGGGGACCCCACAGAAGAGCAGCGGGTGCAGAGAGGATGCTGAGAAAGCCCAGGTCTGGGGGCTCCCAGAGCAGAGCCTGACGGGGGCCCGGGGCAGCCGCTCACGCAGAGCAGCTGAGCAGTGGCGGCCCAGCCCCGGCTATTCCCGGCACCCTGCGTGGTCCGTCTGAACGCCCACGGCGGCACTCCCTCCTGGCCCTGAACCCCTCCCTGGCCCCCCCGGGCAGAATACGAGTCCCTGGAGAACCCCCCCGCCCCCGCCCCCCGCTCTCAGGACAAGGGCCTGCCCCGTATGGCTGCTTTCTGCTTCTGCCTGTGCCCCTCGCTGCCCGGAACACAGGCCCGGACAGTCCGCCTGGTCAGTCACTCGGTCCTTCAGACCAGCTTGTGGGCAAGAAGCTTTTCTTGGCTCCTCTGGACGGACCTGGCGCCCCTCCTCCCCATGGCCACAGCTCAGCACCCCTGCCCTCCTCGCAGCGCCCGGGAGGACTGGGAGCATCACCTGCTTCCTCCACAAAGAATTCCCTGAGGCCATGACAGGCGTCCTTCGTCTCTGTCCTTCTCATTGCCTGGCAGGTCCCAGGAGCTCGGCACATGTTTGTGGAAGGAGGGAGGCCGGGTCGGGAGGGGACCCTTGCTCGGTGCCTTCTGTTCCGTGGGCTTCCCGGAGGGCGGAATGCGGTGCAGCCGGCTTCAGGACAGACTCTTCTGCCCTCTCTCCCCTTCCCCGCCCGGTGCCCTGCCCTGAAGTCCTGCAGGGTGACGGAGGACAAGACGCTGGCATTTCCCACCCTCCAGATGAGGGTCTGGAAAGGCGCCCCTGGGCCTCCCAGCTCGAGATCTCTTCTATTTATAACACGAGCCCTGAGGTGGCAATTGCTGCCCAACCCGGGGCAGGCTGGGAAATAAAACCGTGTAACAGAATTTATTCTTCCCAGCCCTCTCATTAAACCTCACCTTAGAACATGCTCTCTCGAAGGTGGGGGCCTTCGTCCCTCTCCCCGGGGCAGGCTTGCAGGTGCCACCGCTGGCTCAGCAACCTCCGTGGCCCAAGGAGGGTCCTGGCCTGCCTCTCAGAACCCCTTCGGTCTGGGCCAGGGGCTCACCGGGCCCCGTGGCTTTGCGGGAGCTGGGCTTGTGGGAGGCCAGAGCAGGGGCTCAGGCAGGGGGATGTGCTGCCTGTTCCGGTCAGCCCCATGCCCGGTCTGTGCCAGAAGCCTCGCCCCTCCCAGCAGTGCCCTGCCCCCATCCTCAGGGGCTCAACGCCGGACCTCTTGCAGGCTCAGCCCCGGCCCACCTGCCCTCCCGGGCTTGCCCCATCACACGGCAGGTGTATAGCAGGTGTTCAGCAAAGGCCCACCAGGAGATCGGGTGCGCTAAGCAGGCCCCGAGCCAGGCGGGGGAGGCCGTGGTGGGCACTGCCCTCCTCCTTCCCAACAGTGTGGGTCCCAGGTCCGTGGACAAGGTGGGGGTGAGAGCAGAGGAGGCCTCAGGAAGAGGCCGCCAACCCCTCGTGGGACAGGTGACCTCTTCCTCTCCAACGAGCCCCGCAGGCAGGCCCATCCCTCCACCCGTCTCCCCACTTCCATCCCCTGTCTTCCAGGGTCTCTCCCTGCTGGGGCCGGAAGCCCTGCCAGACCACTCCCGGTCGTGCTCAGAGGCCTTCACCAAGCCCCTGCAGGGCCGCTCTGCTCCCCCACCAGGCCTGGCCCCGGGGCCCTGTGCTCCCAGCCCAGCTCCAGCCGGGCCCGAGTGCTGGGCTGAGGTGTGGCAGTCCCCCGACTATTGTTCTTCTGAGCTCCCCCTCCCAGAAGCGCCCCCACCCCGGTCCTTGGAGCTGTGCCAGCCTTGAATGCAGACGAAGGAGCTGCCAGCCACCCACACAGCCTGCTACTTGGTAAGTATTTTTAGAATGAGGTCTCTAATATTTCCCCTGACAGGAGAGGGGGCCTGGGAGGGCCCAAGAGAGGAACCGGGTGTGCGGCCAGGCCCTGCTCCAGCCTTCTCAGATGCCGAGCCTCCTGGCCTGTCCTCACGGGCGGGCACCCCGTCCCGTCTGCCTGAGTTGCAGGGAGCTTCCCCACCTTGCAGGAGGGTTCGAGCTCAGGAGGGCTCTCAGGCCCATTGTCTCCAAGGGGTAAGAAAACCCCCCTCTTCTGCTGCTTCCTGTGCCACTTTGTGGGGCGTTTCCAGTGTCCCTATGGACACAGTGTCCCTTCTGCTGCCCCGCAGGGTTGGGGCAGGGAGGGCAGGGCCAGCCAGGGGTCAGGAAGGAGTCCCAGGGTTTCAGGACCCTGGACGGGGCGCAGGTGGCTGCAACCTGGAGACTCCCCTCGCCGGTGATTCCCACGCCTGATTTACAAACCACCCTGAGCAGGAAGGGCCTTGAACAGTGCTGCCCCCCCCCCCCCTTCGGGGCCACTGCAGACCCAGGGAGTCAGAATCCCCCAAAAGGGGCCAACACTCGGGTTTTTTTAACTTTATTTTTAGATACACGTGTGATTTTCATGTGCACTCTTTCCCGGAGGCACAGAACTTGATGGTGACCATGATAACAATAAAAGTAAACAACAACAACAACAGCAGCAGCAATGATAATAATGCTGTGCAGCGCAAGGGCTGGGAACCACCACTCTGGTCTCTCCTGGCCCTGCGCGCTCCAGCCGGAGCCACAGGCCCCGAGAGCTCCGCCCCCTGTCGGACCGGAGCCAGTTCCGCCCACGCCTGCCTTTCCCCGAGACAGAGGTGAGGGCCCAGGCGTGCGTGCCAGGCAGGCCACGTGGGCCGGGGTCCTCACCACTGCCCGCACCCTCCGCTGTGATGCGCCGGTCACGGGCCTCGGTGAGCATCCGGCTCTGACAGTCTAGGGCCGATGGGGGTGATCCGTGAACTGCGGGGTGTGGGGCGGGGCTGGCCCTCCACCTCTCCCTCGGGCCGTCGGTCCTTCATTGACCCACAGGCATCTGCCCGGCCCCCCAGTGTGCCCGGCGGGGAGGCTTAGGGAGCCCACTGGGGGCAAGAAACCGCATTTTATGAGGAGGCCGATGTGCAGGCAAGGCCCGGGGCGGGAGGCACGGAGGCGGGAGGTGGGGCGGCCGAGCGCGGTCTGCAGTGCAGGGTGCTGGGGATCCTTCTGCAGTCGAGATCTCCAAAGTGACCCATTTGTCAAAATTATGGCCCAATTAGGCAGCGGTAAGCGGTGTGTGCGGCCGCGGTGTGTGTAATCGCTGGTAATATCACTTAGCGAGGAGCAGCTGAGCGCCCAGGCGAGGCTGGCGTGCGGGGGGAGGTGGGGTAAACATTTTCCCATCCGAGGGTGGGGCTGGTGAGCCCCCGCGTGGGCTTCAGGGACTCCCAGGCCCTATCTCTGCCCGCTCCTGGACTTGTTTTCAGAGCGGTTGGCAGAGGTGACAAGCAGCCGTCCTGACTATCTGACTCTGGCCCCTCCCTCCACCACCTCTGCACCCTTCCAGCGCCCCCTGGGGTCTCCCGGCTCCTCACCCGCTGGTCAGCTCCATTCCTCCCGGGGTGACCTCCCTCCTTTCCCCTGCCCCGCTCTCGGGTCCTGCCTTACATCCTCACGCAGCTCAGCCCTCAGCATCCTTGCCTACCCTCCCCCCACCAGCCTTGCACACCCCCGCCCCCAGCCCTGGAGTCCACTGTGTCCCAAGGTGATCCCCACTCAGCTGCCCACGGGTCATGTCAGGAGGGCCAGCACCTCTGACTTCAGGCTGATGGGTGGTGCCCCTGGGGAAGCAGGGAGGGACGGTGGCCCCTGGAGCGAGAACTGGGCTCCCTCGCAGCTGGGATGGTACCCCCAGGTCCAGCGTGGAGGGGCCAGCTGGGCCGAGGCTGCAGGCCTGGGGCAGGCAGAGCTTCCTAGTGCAGGGGCGGTGGGGCGACCGCACGGCATGGCCCGTGCCCTCGGTCGGTCTCTCGGTGGGCCTTGCCTGGGGGTCTGCAGGCGCACAGAGCCCCCTGCTACGGACTCTCGGTCCTGTAAAGAAGCAGGGGTCAGCCACAGACACTTGCTACAACCGCCAGGCAGGAAACGCCGTTGGCTTTGCAGCCACGCAGCGTCGGTCACGGCGCCTCCCGTCCGCTGCCGCCCAGAGAAGGCTGCCCCGGATGACAGGTAGAGCAGCCGGTGGGAGCCTGCGGGCACAGGCAGGCGTTTGGCCAGCTTGGTCCTGGTGGTTGCTGACACCGCTCTCTCGGGGCGTGCTCCTCAGAGCGAGCCCCTCCTGCTTGTCAGCCAGACCGTTCTCCTCACGTAGAGGCTGCAGCACCTGTAGCCGCCTCCCCACGACGCTGTAAGTGTGGGCGGTGGTCTCAGGCCCTCCTCCTGTTCTAGAGGTTTTGCAACCCGCCACCCCAGGGCAGCCAGGAGACCGGGGGGGGGGGGGTGCATCGGAGGAGGCCTCCTTGACCCTTTTCCTGATGAAGCCTGTGGGTGGGGCCTGCCCAGGGAGGGGCCAAGCTGCAGGGGCCTGGGCGGGCCCTCTGCTGCTGGCTGGGCAGGGGGCAGTGCAGTGAGGGGGCCGGGTCAGCGAGTCCACGTTAGCCCGGGAGCCATCGCGGGCTACGAGGCCATGAGGGGGAGGTGCTTTGAGCCAGACATGCTGGGGCGGGTGCCGGGGTGAGGGCGGCACCACAGCCTGCCTGCGGGGCTCCCAGAGGGACTGGCCCAGGCCCTCTGGGCCTCCCTGAGCCCCAGCTGGGTGAGACCACCACCTGGGGCTGTACATGGGAGGCTCTGGAGGTCACAGGCCTTGAGCAGGCAGACACAGGGCAGGGTGGGGGCTGGCACCACTGCAACCCGTTCTGTCTGCCCCTGTGCAGAACCCAGGCCCCTCGGCGCCTATCCCCCCACGAGGCAGCCCGCACAGACCCCAGGGTCTTAGGGGGAGTCCCGCCCCAGGCCTGGGTGTGCCCCAGACAGCCCCATGACACCGCTGGATGCTCAGTGTGTTCTGTGTGTGACATGGCGGCCAGCAGTGCAAGGGGCCCCTGCTGGGCCTGCCTGACCCCTGCACACTGGCAGTGTCAGCGTCAGACGGACCACGGCGGGCAGGATGGCTCTCCCAGGGGCTGGGGACAGAGCCCTGAGCTGGGCTCAGAAGGGTGGGCAAGAGTTTCCTGGGTGGAAAGGCCGTGGGCTGGGGGCAGCAGCATGGGGCGAGCCTCAGAGGCCTGCCGGAGCAGCAGTGGGTGGGGCTGGGTGGCGGCTGTGGGCGCTTGCTTATGACGAGGCAACTGGGAGCCTTGTGCTGGGCCTCGCCTCCCACGCACGCCCGTGGCAGGCGGGCGCCTGGGCCTCCCCGCGGCCTGTCAATTCCCCGGGGCCCTCGGGCCCAGCGGCCCCGCAGAGCTGTCTGGCCTGGTGCGAAAATGAAGATTGATCGCCGTGGAAGGCGGCAGGGCTCCGCGAAGCCAGCCGGGAGTTGCGGGGACCCAGAGGTTCATTATTATTTTAAGTGTTACTCAGCTGCTTTATTGAATTCTCCAAGTCAGGAAAAATTCTGGCGAGATAAGAAGTTGACATTTTCAGAAGCAGCAGCAGCAGCAGCAGCGAGAGCTGCTCGGGCGGCAAGGACAGAGTGGTGCCAGCGTGGCTGGTGGATGGCTCGGCCCACAGCCCCACGCCCACACCCACGGCCACGGCCACGCAGGGGCCAGGAGCCGCAGCCAGCTGGGCCTGGAGAACAGCTGTCAGGCTGTCCGAGGGTTGTCTGTCCTCCTCTCACCCTCCTGTCCTCTCTCTCTCCTTCTCTTTTCTTCCTTCTGCACCTACTATGTGCCAGGCCTGGGGTCCAGACTGGCGGAAGGCACAATCCTTTCTCTCAGCTTGCTTAGGTGAGGGGTGACACCACGACCCGCAGGGGCACAGAGGGCGCTGGAGCTCCGGGAGGGGCCTCTGGCCTGGGCACTAAAGACAGTGAGGGCAGGTGTTCCTGATCTGCAAGGGGCTGGGAAGTTCAGTAGGGGAGTGACGCTGCTGCGGCTGAGGGTAGTGGTGGTGGTGATGGTGGTGGTGGTGGTGGTGTTGGTGATGGTGGTGATGGTGGTGGTGGTGGTGGTGGTGGTGGTGGTGGTGGTGGTGGTGGTGGTGGTGGTGGTGGTGGTGGTGGTGGTGGTGGTGGTGGTGGTGGTGGTGATGGTGGTGGTGGTGATGATGATGATGGTGAGACATTAGTTTACTTGATTCTCAGAATAGGCCTATGAAGTAGGCCCCATTAAATGCCACATTTCACGGGTGAGGGAACTGAGTCATATGAGGGTTAAATAATGTGCCCCAGGTCACAGACACTGACTGGCTGAGACAAGTGTTACCTGTAGGCTGTGCACTCATGACCACATTGTGCAGCTGTGGTCACGGTGGAGGCCCTGGTGCCCAGGCTGGCTCTCACCAAGGGGAAGGGAGTCAGCTCTGCCTGGGGGCTATCCAGGAAGGCCTCATGGAGGAGGTGGCATTTGCTTAGGCCTTGAAGATTAAATAGGAAGTCATCAGGAAGAGAAGAAGAACATTCCATCAGAGTCACAGGGTGTAAAGACAGGGGCGTGGAGGCAATACCTGGTGGTTTGGTGGGAGGTAAACCCTGAGAAAGTGGGGGAGACCTGGAAGTCAGGGCTCTGCACCCCGGACAACCATGGGTGTCCTGCTAGGGGTCTCGTGAACAGGGAGCAGGCAGTGAGCTGGCACCGGTGGGCTCCCCTGGCTGGAGCCGCCATGCTCAGGTGCATGATTGGTGAGGAAGGGCTTGCGCAGGGGCGTCTGGCAAAGTGTCCCGCAGGTCCTGGTGTCCAGTCATGTACCAAGGGAGCTGCAGAGTGGCCAGGGTGGGGCCAGCCTCACAGGTGAGACGAGGGGGACCCCAGCAGGGCTCCGACGTGTGGAGCTGCTCCCCAGGCGGAAGGAGGACCACCGGAAGCTGCAGAGGGCGAGCAGCAGCAGCGGGGGTCCATACACCGAGACCCTCCAGGGACGGTGCTGGGAGACGAGGGTGGGGAGGGGTGGTGCCCTCTTCTGACGGACGGCGACCTCAGCCAGGCGTGGCGTCCCAGGCGGACACTGCCGCCTCAGGGGCCCCCCTGCGCGCCCCCCCCCCCCCAGTCAGAAAAGCTGTGGTGGAGCCAGCAGTTCCGGGTCTGGCCCTGGGGCCTGGGGCCAGTCAGCAGCCTCTGCGCCTCAGCCTCTCATCCTAACAAGGTCTCCATGGTCCACAGTAGGGCTGCCTTGGGGCGGAGCCCGCTCTGCTATCAGCCACACTGTGTGAGCTGCTCCTTCCTTCAATGGGGGGCGTCGCCTCGATTTTTCTGGGGCCAGACACCCCAGCTTTTTCTTAACCTCGCATCATCCCCAAATCTCCCCGGACCTCAATTTGTCCCTCTGTTGAATGAGACGTTTACCCAGGCCTGGGATTCTCTTGGAGGCCGCAGAGGAGGAGCCACACCCACGGCACCGACGGACTTACGGAGGTCCCACAGGGGCGCCCGTCCCCCCAGACCCTACAGGGAGCCCGGAGAGCTCGGTCCGGGAGGCGGGAGCCCTGGGTCCATGCCTGGCCCTCACCACCGGGTGAGCGCCGAGAAGGCGCATTAAAAATGATCCTCGGCTCCCCAGACAGAAGGGAATATCGACGTGGTTATTTTTAGCATTATTAAAATAAGTCTGTTTTGCTTTTTTTCTGGGCTCCTCTCCCCGGCTCAATCTCTTTCCAGATTGAATGTGTGTGCCTGTGTCCAGCCGCCGCGGCACCAGGGGAGCGTGCAGCAATCAAAATGTTAATGAGACCCTGATTGTGTCTCCCGGTGCCTGCCCCTCCGGTCCCCTGCCCGCCCCACACGTCGCCGGGTCTTCACGGAGCCCTGGGGAGCGGCACCCGCATCCTTCAGGAGTAGGACTGCAGCTTAATGCTCCGTGGAAACAGCCTCTGGGGAGGCTGGGGAGCCCGGCATACGGGCTGCAGGCTTTGCCGGCGATCCCGGCTTTGCTCCACTGCAGCCCGGTGCTCCCCAGCCTCCCCAGGTGCCAGGCAAGTCTATCCGCTGGGGCAGGGTCGGCGAGCGCTGCCATGGTGCCGGCCTGCCTCGCCGGGGCCAGGGTCCCCCAGACACAGAGCCCCTCCTCTCAGATGGGGGGTGCGGGCCCCACCAGGGGGGCAGCATGCTTTGGGGTCCTCAGGAAGACCCTGGGTCTCACAGGCTCTGTCACCTTGAGCGGGGCCACCTGGGGCCAGTGACACAGCGTCTCTGGGCTTCCTTCTCTTCCTGTGGGACATGGGGGTGACCAGAACGCTGTCTGACGTGCCGCAAGCTCTGAGACAGGGTGTGCGGCCTTCCCGGCCCCCCAGGGGGCGGTTGACCATGACTGTTAGCGTTTTCACACTGAAAGGTTGTGAGCCTCCTGCCCGGACTGCCCCCTGGGCTGGCCGAGGGCCAGCCTGGGCACCTGGGAGCTGGCGGGGCTTCCCCTCCGCGCCTCGGGGACACCTCCATGCTGCTCCGGATCCTGGAGTCACAAGGACAGCTTCAGAGGGACAGCTCCAAGGCTGGGTTGACTTTTGTGTCTAGCTCCCGGGAGGGGTCTCCTCTCCATGCCCTGACCCCCCTGCACTCACCGGGCGGCCTGTATCCCTCTCCCATCAGGTCCCAAACCAGCTCTGCCCAAGTCCTGTCCCGCTGGGCCCCTCCCGGTACCTGTCAGCCCCAGGCCCACTGGTCCGAGCTCCCGCCAACCACACTACGGCTCTCCTCTCCAGGTGGTCGGGGACCTGCGACTCCTTCCTTCTTCCCCCGACCCCCACCAGCAGCGTGTCCCCCTCAGGTTCTTGGATGTTCACAGGCACCTGTGAGCTGTCAGTCCCGCACTCACCCCCTCCCCTGCCCCCCTCTCCCCGCGCACTGGCCGGGGAGCCACTGAGCCCTCTCCTCTCCACCAGGCAGTGGCCCTGCCTGGGAGCCGGCAGGCCCGGTGAGCAGGTGGGACAAGCGCTCAGACCTGCAGCAGAGCCTCCTCACAGCTCCTGGCTCTGGGTTTTCTACATGACCGACCTCTAGGACCTTTCCGGGTTTCCCTCCCGCCTCACCTGCCCGGGCTGCCACCTCCCCTGCTCCAGGTCCAGCCTTGGAGAGACTCGCTCACCCCAGACCCCTGTCCCACCGCACCCACCCCACACCATCACCCCGCTCCGCCTGTGGGGCTGGTCCTGCGTGCGACATGGAGTCCCCCAGGGCCTAGGCATAGTCCCTCCCTGCCCAGAGAGGCATGGGGAGCTTCACCCTTCGCTCACTCAACCGGCTGACGAATTCGAACGTCCACCCCTCCCCCCAGCAGTCCCCAGCCCCCGTTCAGAGACGCAGGCCTTCATGGCGGGGACACAGTGGCCCTGCCTGAGTCGGAGTGTGGCACCCATTCCCTGTCTGCGCGCCCAGCAGATGGCTGCCGCGCTCCTACTACGTGCCAGGCCACAGCCCGGCCAGCCACAGGGCACCCCCCTCCCCCGCCCCCAGTTAGAGCTGGACACCGGCCGAGCAGGGCCCGGAGACCCGTCCCGGGAGGCGCTCTGCCTCGGTCTGCTGTCACTCAGGGCCCATCCTGTCCTGGAGCCCGGCCATGTGAGGACGAGTACTTTCGGTGGCAGGGCAGGCGGGACTCACCCTCTGGGGCCTGGCTCCTTCTCAGCCGTTAAGGCCTAAGTGGCTCTCCGGGGCTTCAGGCACGGCCACTTTTCCCACGAGACATGGCAGGTCCTGCTGCCACTGCTCAGCCTCCGCAGGGGCTCGGGAGAGGGGCTCTGGCCTCAGCGGGGGACACAGGGCCTGCCGAATCTCCCCTGCGCAGCAGGGACGCGGCAGGAGGCAGGTCCCCTGGGTGACGAGGTCCTCCTTCTCCCATCACCCTCTGCCCCCTGGGTGCAGGTCACCAGACAGCCCCCCACTAGAGGCCGTGAGTGAACACGGCCCCGCTGGCCTGGGACTTCTGGCCCCTCACGGTGACACGTGGCTCAGGGAGCAGAGCTGCCACAAGGCGAGGCGGTGAGGGGACGGTGTCTGCCACCCACCACTCCTGTGTTCTCACACTCAGCAGCCCTTAACGCGTCCCCTCGGTCCAGGCGCTCAGGCCCGAGACAGTCCTCCAGCAAAGCCTGCCGGCATTTTGCCCCACCCAGGCCTCAGGCCTCTGCGCGTGGCCAGGTCTCCTCAGGGCTCGGGCTTCGGGGCTCTCCTGACGGCATGTCCCTGCAGCTGTCCCTCCAGGGCCCCAGGGGTTTCCGGGTCCCGGGTCCCAGTGCCTGACACACAGCAGGTGCTCACTGAACACTCGCTGGGTGGGCGGGCACAGGACGGGGCGGCGTGGGCGGAGGGGCCCATTTCTGCCTCCTCACCCGGGGGCTCTGTGTTCTCGGAGTCACCTGTCACTGGCTCCAGGGACACTGGAGCAAATGAAAAGAGACGGGGCCCATCAGGCTGGCTCTCAAGGTGCTGTGACCAGGGAAGAGAAGCCAGACCCCAGGCAGGATGGAAGCCAATGAGATGGAGCGGGAAGGCCAGCCTAGCAGGGTGCTGGGGGCTCGGGAGTAGGTGGGCCGGCCTGTGGCAGCACAGCTGGGACTGGGACTGAGTGGAGGGGGGTCCCTGTGCCACAGGCCGGGTGCTGGCCTTCCCTCTCCTCCCCGCTGTGGGGCCGCAGGCAGCCCTGCCCCTCTGGGCTTGGTCTCCCCCTCTCCCCAGTGAGCACAGCCCCTGGGGTCCCTCTCCAGGGCTGACACTTCCCTGTTGTAACAAGGGGCCTTCTCGGCTCTTCCCGGGCATCCTTTCCTGGGCCAGGAGCTGCGCAGCACCATGCCCGACCGTCCCTCAGGGGGCGACTGCCTGCCAGGGCTCATTTAGGGTGAGGGGGCTCGGTGGGCTGGTGTTCCTGGGTTTGAGGGGCCTGTCCTTCCTTTCAGCAAGCGGCCTTGAGTGCCTACTGTGTGCAGGGCCTTGGCCTGGCCTGCCCAGCATGAGACACTTGTGGTATCTGCAGGTTGGCCGACCTTCGGTGGAAAAAGCTCTCCTGTCCCGCCCACCTAGGCCCTGAGCACTGCAGCCCGCAGCCCAGCCTTGGCAGCGCGTAGTAGGGATCCTGGAAATAGCCCCTTAATTGGGTGGAATGGAGAGCAAGTGTTCTCATTTCTCTGAGGGGTTGCCATGGAGACTTCCCTCTCACTGCCGTCACTTGCTCCTAGCCTCCAGGGAACAGCGTCCCCCGAAACGGCTTGGCAGGGTCTCTGTTATTAGTGGGAGGCCCCGTCACCCTCGGGGGACCCCAGCCTGTCAAAAGAGTGCCTGGCCCCGAGTGAATGTGGCAGGCCCCCCCCCCCACAGCAGGGCCCCAGTGGGACAGAGGGACAGGGCACCTTGGGGAGCCGCGCCCCCCAGCTCCCTTGAGGTTACACCTCATCACAAAAGGGACTCTGGAGGCTGGGGGTGCCTGGGGGTCGGGAGCAGGTGGCGTGGCGCCCAGAGTCGCAGACGGGAACGGAGGGGCCCACCCAGGAGTGCCGGCCTGGTCCGCAGCGGGGGCCCAGTCCTCCCCCTGGAAACAGTGAACAGGCTGGGGCCCGGGCGGCAGCCGCCTCACACCTGTCCTGTGACACCTCGCCCTGACCAGGAGGCCAGCCCAGGGCCCTCACCATCTCTTCTTAGCACCACACATGTTCGTGCAGGTGCGCGTGTGCCGGTACACGCCCAGGTGCGAGCGCAGCCACGTCCCTGCTGCTTGGAAAGGCTGCCCCTGTTCACTGGGGCTTTGCGGGGTGGGAGCCCCAGCTGGGCTCCGCAAAACCCTGGGGACATGGGGAGGGGACGGGGTGGGGGCCAGGCCTGTGCTGGGTTTGGGGGCTGCAGACCAGGGCCGGGCAGATGGGGCCTCGGGGCTCCCACCGGTGCCCAAGTCTGGGAGTGACCCGCGCTGAACCATCGACAGCGCCAGCTACCACCCAGTTACGGGTGGGTCATGGGGGGTCCCTTGTGTGTGAGTGTTGGGTGAGTGGATGGTGCTGGCAGGCGGGCCTGAGCCCGGGACCTGATCTTGCACCCCGACCCGTCTCCTGCAGCCTCTGCCCTCTTGGCACCGGTCACGAGCCCGGAACCGGCCTTCTGGCAGGCGCCCCTTGCGGTGTTCCTTGCCTCAGGACCTCACAGAGCCTGCACCCCCCGGGCTCCCCGGCTGGGCCCCGCCCCAGTGGCCCCACCAACCCCTCCGCAGGCCAGCCTGGGGCTTCTGCCTCCCTGCAAATGTCAGCGAGGAGATGAGCGCTCCGGAACGCCACGTCTCTTGCTGACTTATTAGATCACGAACAGTTCCATGAGCAGAGGGAGCGGGGAGGGTCAGGCCGCTCCAGCCGGCTCACCTCATGCGCGAGGCGGCCGGAGCTCCGCTGGCTGGTGTGAGTGGACGGAACTGTCTCGTTGGGCGGAGGACATGTGGCTGCAGGCCGAGCCTCGGGCCCAGGTGACGGCAACGCTCTCGTGTCTCGTGTGTGTCCGGGACAGCCCTGGGCTCAAGGTGTCTCCGCCACCTTTGGGGGGTGCGTAGGTGGGCGAGAGACACCTGACAGGGAGGGGCACTGCCTTCTGGGGAGCCGGTCCCCCACCTTCAGGCTCGGCAGCAGCCACCTCAGTGTTGCTTGGGCAGTGACACAGAGCAGGCGCTGCAGGAGGCAGATCGATCACTCTTTAGCTGTGTGTCCTTGGGCAAGTTACTTCACCTCTCTGTGCCCTTTCCTCCTCAATAGGCCTCCCCTGCCCAGCAGTGTGACCGGGCTGTAGGGATGACTGAGAAGAAGTGGAGGTCAGGGGCTCAGGACCCCAAAGCCAGAGGTGGGTGGGGGTTTGGCCCTGCTCAGGGAATGGACGGGGCCTCGGTGTTCCCATCTGCGTAGCAGGGAGCCTGGACCCCACGTCCACAGCCCACACCCCTCCGTGGCGGGGCTGCAGGAATCCACGGCCTCGTTGCCCCCAGGGTCGGAGCGGCTCCCACTCTGTCCCCGCCCCAGCCTGGCCCTGGCAGGCCTCCCACCTGCTGCTCCAGGAGGCAGAGGGCAGAGCTGCTGACACCGAGCTCTTTTTCTTAAAGTGCACTTTATTGATTATGCTGTTACAGTTGTGCCGATTTTCCCCCTTCGCCCCCTCCGCCTGATACTCCCAGTCCCTCCGGCGTTCCCCTACTTAGTTCATGTCTGTCGGTTGTGCATATAGATTCTCTGGTTTCTCCATTTCCCACACTGTTCCTAACCTCCCCCTGTCTATTTCGTTCCTACTGTTTATGCTTCTTATTCCCTGCACCGTTCCCCCCATGCTCCTCCGTAACAGAATCAAAGGTATGGAGATCGTTCGGAAGGTTGATGTGAACTTCCGAGAGCCCCACACCCTCTCCCCGGGGGAGGCGCGCTCCGGCTCACCCGGAACGCAGAGGGTGGTTGTAATAAGGCAGCCTCTTCGGGCCTGGACGGCTGTCTCTGCAGCCGGGAGGGCGGGGTCTCTGTCCTGTCCACTGCCCTCCCCGGCGCCCTGCATGGCCTGCGCGAGCCGTCTTCTTGTTCAGAAGACAGTCTGCTGCTTTGGGTTGTTTGGGATTTGCGAGAGCGGAGGTCTGAGCCCGCGTTTCCTGCCCACCCTGCCCCCACCCGACAGCAGGAGCCGGACCCCTGGACCCGGCAAGCAGGGCCCGCCAGCCAGGCCAGCCTTCCCTGCCCTCCGCTGGAGCACAGAGGGGCCGCAGCCACCCACTGCTGGCCGGTCACTAACCGGTCCTGGGCAGGGGGACGAGGAGCTCAGGCCACAGGGGCCTCTGTTCCCAGGGCTGAGCCAGCTTGCCTTCCAAGGACAGGAAAGGGAGACCTGGGTACCACGTGCCCCGCAGAGCCCCTGAGGGGACCCGCCCCTGCCTCTGTTTCCCCGAGGGCCCTCCAACTCTCCCCGGCCGCGCTGCAAACACACTGATGGGCTAAGGCCATGGGTGAGCCTCTCCTCGTGCTTGGGCCTCGGCGTCCCGATTGGTAAAACTGGTCTGAGTGTTCCCGGCACAGCTGCAGAACTGAGGTGGCAACCCCCTGGGGTCATGTCCTGTGTCCCCAACTCATGGGTGAGGATGACATGTGCAGGTCTGAGGCCCTTCACGGCACCCCATTTCACGGCCCTGCCCATCGTCAGTGGTACCACTGGGATCTTGGGGTGCCTGGGAGCTCCCTACCCCTGGCAGCTGCACTTCCTCCCACAGACACTACACCCTGGCCACAGGAGCATCCCTGCACCCCTGTCACCCCAATCCTGCATGGGATCCCACCCACCCTGCACCCTGCCCATGCCTCCTCCCAGCCCCCCAGCCCCAGGCTTCGGCATCTCCCGGTCTCCTCCCAGGCACCTGGGTCCCTGATGCATGGCCTGCCCCGGCCCTAGACAGGACAGCAGGGGCCACTCCCCCCATGGGCCGCCTGCTGGGCCTGTCCCCTCTGCTGGCTCCTGACTCCGCTGTCGTCCAGCCTGGCCAGACCACAGGTGCCCCTGCGTCCCCTCATTTCCAGGCTTAGCCACCAGGTCCCTGCTCTGCGGCCCCAGTGCGGCCCCTGTCAGGTTGTTTGTCCCACCAGGAGGCCATGTTAGGGGCACAGAAAGGACTTGTGCTCCCGGCGTCTCTCCCACTCCCTGGGAAGCGGGCGGGGCAGCAACCACAGCCGTCGCCGTAATCACGCCCGTCTCCTGAGCTCGTGTGCGGCTGAGAGCGCAGCCCCCCCAGGGCCTGATTCCACCCGTCTCCGTCACTGCTGGCGGGGACCCAGGGGTGGCCCTGGAGGCAGGATTTGAGCCCATGGATACGGCAGGAAGGACAGAGCGAGGTGCGGCCACACTGACACCCAGAGCCCAGTAAACAGCTGCTGTCGTCACCATGAACGTGTCCTGGCCACACTTCAGAGTCTCGAGGACTGAGACCCCACAGGGAGCCGGTGGCTTGCCCAAAGCCACTGGGGGATTTGGGGACCCAAGGGCCCTGCGGCCAAGGGTGCTCTTCTGAGACAGAGAACGCTGCGCTCTGGTCCCCGATGGTCCTCCACCAAGGGGGTGGGAGGCAGGCAGGGAGGCTGGCTGCGTGGGAGGGTGGGCACTGACCATCGGAGACAGCGGGGTGGGCGGGCTGGGGGCCTCTCCTCTCATTCTTTCCCCTCTTAGGGAGCGCCATGCCCACCCAACCTGCCTGGACCTTCCCCTCCACCGCCCACCTGGGAACAAGCCCACACTTCCCGCCCTCCCCACCCCCCTGCCCCCGAGCTGACCAGTGTGCAGACCATTGTGCTCCGAGCCTGGGGTGCAGCCCCTGGGTCTGCCTCCTCTCTGCCTGCGGCGGGTCCACACCGGACCCGGGGGGCTGGCAGGTGGGGCAGGGCTTGCGGCGGCAGCAGGTAAGGTGACTCGGCGCAAGAGGATGGACAAGTCCTCACAGCGTAAGAGCAGGGCCCTGCTGCTCAGGCCACACGCCCAGACAGGGAGCAGGGTGGGGCCTGTTCCCACCACGGTTGTCCCTGTTGTCCTCCACGCCCCATACCACGCCACGCCTTTGGTCCTTGGTCCTGTGTCTTCTCCTCAGCGGGTCAAACCCAGGACCGGGGCTGGCTGCGTTGTGGGCCAGCCAGGAGCAGCGCCTGGGCTCTGCAGTCAGATGCGGGCCCTCCAACCGCGTCCTCCCAGCAGCCAGCGGCCTGCGAATCACCTGTCTGCACAGAGAGGTCTCCCGGCTTTCCTGAGGTCACACAGCTTATTTCAAAGGCCTTTAGGGTACACACAGTCTTTCTACCAATTTTACAGTTGCAGAGATTTGCCCAAAGCCGCCTGGGCTGGGTGGGGCATCACCCTCATGGCCCGCACCGGGCAGGGAGGCCCCAGCGCCCCCTCACCCCGCGGCCTGCACTCAGCCCTGCGGCGGATCCCGGCGGTGCAGTGCCGGCTCCGGCTCCCAGGGGGCGCTGAGGCCCCGCGCTGGCGGGCTCTGGCCTGGCCGCGAAGCCCCGCCCTCGGATGTGCGCGCTCGCTGGAGCCGTGCGTGTTTTCCAATCAATAGAGGATGCTCAGTCCCTGAGACGTCGCCACCAGAGCCTTCACACATCTGCATCGGAAGGGTTCCAAATGAAAAGTCTCTTCCTGTTGGGGGAAAAATGTGAAAGGAGAAAGGGAGACTTTGCCTGACAGCTTAGGAAATTTTCCACTTCCCAGCACTTGAAGGGAGTGTTTGTGCTTCTCGTGCCCAATTACCCAGGCTGCAAAAGACGCGGGTGGGCTCCGGGGCTCCGCGTGCGCCATCGATCCGGCGGAGGGATCGGCAGGGGCCCGTGGGCGGCCAGGCAGCAGGTGCAGCCCACCGGCCTAGGAGACCAGTCTGGCCCCGCCCCGCCCTCCGTGCAGGCTTGGCCTCGGAAACCCCCCCTGGGCAGGCGGTCCAGGTTCTAACGTGGCCTCCGTAGGTCTGCATTGCAGGGACAGCCGGACAGACAACCCCTTTTATCTAAAACACGGAGAGCCCACCAATCAGCTGATGAATATTGCTGCAACTCCTCTGGAGTTTTCAGGGTGCTTCTGAAGCCGGCATTTCCTAGTTGGGCCTTGCCTTTGGGTGTGAGGGGTTAGCCTTCGCCGTGGGGAGGGAGTAGGAAGGGTGTCCAGTGCATGGGGCTGTTCCTTCGCAAAAGCCCAGTCCGGCCCCCAGCACCTGGCTGCCTGGCCCCCACCCTGTCTGGGAGCCCCGAGAGGCTGCAGAGGACCGGGGTGCACGAGGCTGGGCCTGGCTCCGGGGTCTGGAGTCCAGTGAGGACGTCAGCTGTGGTCTCCCCCTGCCTGGCTGGTGGGTCATAGCGTCGCTTTCCTGGTTTGCTGCTCGGTGGGTTCAGGAAGGGAGAGGGGTCAGCGTGGGGACCAAGGCCCACAGGGCCTGGGCGAGGGCAGGACTCCCTGTAGCCTGGGGATCACAGCGGGTGTTGAGTGACCCAGCCCCTGGAGAGCCCTTCCTCGGTCTCTTGGGTGCAGAATGGAGCTCGCAGCCTCTCTGGTGCTCCCACGGCTGTCCCCCCAAGATCCCCCGCCCAGGGGCCGGGCCACAGCCTGTCCTGCAGGCCAGCAGGACGCCGTCCCTCCTGGCAGCTACTCTGTGACCCCACCCCTGGTGCAGCCACCACCCCTGTCCTGCGGTTCTATCCGCTGTGTCTCTCCCCTGCATCCCAGCAGCTGCCTCCCAGGCCTGGCCGCCATCTCCCCTCACTGGGGACCCAGCAGCCCCTGGTCTGTGTCCTTTGGTCCCTTCACCATGTGACACCCAAGGCCATCTCTTAAAAACTGGATTGAGTCACTTGGTTGTGATGTGCCAAGCCCACAGGGTGAAGCTCCCGCCCACCTCCCGCCCAGGCCGCGGGCCCTCCACCTCCCGTTCAGCTGGCACATCCGCCCTGCACGCCCTGGGCTCTTGCCGTGCTGCTGCTTTGCTCACTTCTGTGCCTGATGCTCCTGGCAGGTCCCTGGTGATCAGTAACAGTGGCCGAGTGATGAGCAGCGTGCTGGCTGTGGGCGGGGCTGCCCACCCTGAACGGCCGGGTGGGGCACAGCCCGTCAGGACTGGAGGACGTGAAGGGCAGAGTCTGCAGGAGGCCTAGCTGGAGAGCCGGGCTCCCGTTAGCCCTGCACACAGGCCGAGGGGCGTGGCCACGGCAGTGGGCCCTGCCCTGGGGTGGCCTGTGGTCATGTCCCAGAAGGCGGTCTTCCAGCTCTGGCTGACCAGCATGGCCTCAAAGCACAAGACCTAGAGCTGGACCCCTGGGGCCAATCCCTGCTTTGTTTCCTCAAGTCACATGGTCGCGGGCAAGTCCCCCAGCCTTGCTTGCCCGTGAAAGGCCACGGTGCCCCTGGCTGGAGTGGATTCGAGCGGGGCACGAGGCGTGGAGGGAGCTTGCCTGGCCTGTTTCAGAGAGGGCTGGGGGCTGGCAGGCCGAGGGTGGGCTTGCTCTGTCATCCAGGGAGGGCTCAGCCAGCAGGGACTTGAGGGGACAGAGGGAGGACAGTGAGGTCCTCTGCTCTCAGGGAGAATGAGGAGTAGGGTGGTCCCCTCCCCACTTCCCAAGCTGGTGGGCCCTGTGGCCTCAGCCCCCCCCCGGGCCACCTGCACTGGGTAGCACCCATCCCCCACAGGTCTGTCCTTTCTCAGGCCCCCAGCTCTGTCCCCAGGGTCATGATGTCTTCTAGCCACAGTCCTTCCCACCCCACTCCCACCGCAGGTACCCCCAGCCTACCCTCAGCCTTCCAGTCAGTAGGGTTGGGCATTGTCCTTGTTTATGACTCGGCCAAGCCTGGGTTTCCAGGGTGAGTGAGGGACCACCAGCCTTTTCTCTTCGGGACGCCAGCCCCCGCCCCAGGAGCCAGCTGTGTGCTCCCTGCTGTACCAGCCCTGCCCATAGCCCCAGCCAAGGAGTGGGGCAACCCCCCCCAACACACACTGCTTTCCCGGGGGAACCCCCAGCCCGAGCGGAGCCGCCGGCACCGGGAGGAGCTCTCAGTGAGTCAGGATGTGTAAGAAGCAAGTGAACGTCGAGAGTTCTCGAGGGAGCCGAGACACTCATCTCCGTTGGGGTGTCTTCTCAACCCAGCCAACCAAGACTCGGGGACTCAGTGTGTCCCTCTGCAGCAGGGGACAGCAAGGTTGATCTCAGCTGCCGTGTGGGAGTCAGGGCCACGCTTTCCGCAGCCCCTCCCCCGAGGTGTCCTTCCCAGTCCTGGTCTCGCCCCCCCTTCATTCCCACCCCCCTCTTCCTGGTCCTGCATTGGGCCCCACATCTCTTGTCCCCCTGGGAGCAAAGGCAAGTGTTGTTCCTGTGTCTGCCCAAATCAGCCAGCCATTGGCCCAGGTGTCTGGGGCCCTAGAGCATGACCTTGAAGCAGCCGGCTGTCCTCTCCTAGTCTCCAGGCTGGGAGGCTGCGTGTGGCTCTGAGTTGAAATTGCTCAAGTTGAAATGACTCCCCCTCCCTGCTCCATCCTCCCTCCTCTCTTCCTCCTCTTCCTTCCTCCCCTCCACTCTCTCTCGCTGCTGTTTCCTCCTCCAGCCCAGAGCCCCGCTCCTGCATTTCCTCAGGGAATGACTCACACCTGTGCCTCCCACCCCACAGCCAGCCTCCCGAATCTTCAGGGACAGGGCCGCAGGGGAGCAGGTCTCCACGTTCGGAGGCGTGGGGCCTGCAACAGGCAGCCAGTCATGCTCCCCGTGGGCAGTGAGATTTCTGACTCCCCAGGGCCCTTGGAGGGCATCCAGGCCTCTCTTCTCATCCCGATGGATGTTTGACCTGGGCTGGTTCCTCCTCCTGCCCACGCACCAAGGTCCAGCGGGCCCTCCCCGCACACCCCGAGGACCCTGCCTACCACCCCCGTTCTGAACTGGATGCCTCCCTCTGAGCCCTGGGAGCACCCTGGAGGAGGCGGCCTGGGTGGGTGGGTGGGAGCTCTGTGGGACCACTGGGGGGCCGCAGGTGGACAGTGGAGGTGCAGGGCTCCTTGGCCAATGCTGGACACCCTGTTTTGGGTGCTCACCTGCTGCTGTTCCCCACCCCCCCCCACTTTAATCCCTCTTCTGGAACATGTGACCTAAGCTTCAGCCAATCACAGTAGCACATTCCCATGGCTGCAGGGATTGGTTGAGAAATGGGTGCATGACCCATTGAGAGCCAATGAGAGAAGGAGCGTTGGCTGGGCCTGGGGGCAGGGATGCTGTGTCCTTTCTCTCTAGAGTTGGACCTGGAGCCCCAGCCACAGCGCCCCCAAGAGCAGGGGCAGGTCTCACCTGACCGACCCGGACGTGGAGCAAACAGGCCTTGTTCCTAGCTGCTCCCAGCTCAGCTCTGTGTTGCCCAGATCAGGGCCTTCGTATACATTGTCTCCTTAAATTCTGATGACGGTTTTGCGGGGAGAGGGTGATCACCTGCTTCACAGCGTGAGAAAGCAGAGTCCGAGAGCCCTCGGAGCCCTCTGCCTCCCCTCCCGGCCCCGCCTGGGGCTCAGAGCTGAGGCGTGTCCCTTCTGGGGACCGGGGGGGGGGGGTGGGGGTGCCGACACTGAGCGGCCCAGAGCCCCTGTGGCACCAGCCCGACCTCCGCGGCCCAGGAAGGCGGGCGATGGAGAGGTGGGGGTGGCTGCCCGTTCTGGTGGGTTACATTCCTCACCAGACTCTCGCTTCATCGAAAAGCTCCCGGCTGAGCCTCCTGCCGCATCTGCAGAGGGGCGGGGCTGGGAGGCGAGGCAGGACAGGCGATTTACATATTTATGAGATCTTTTCCATTTTCCCCAGGCCCCCTGCGCACTAGGAAATGTCACATTGCATGTTAGGCTGGGGATCCGTGTTCCAGGAGTGACAGCTCAAGTTGCTGCCCCCTGGAGGTGACAAGCCGCCTTGGTCTTGGTTCCTATCCCATCCCAGACCCACCGTGACTGGCTGCGAAACCGTGGGTGGGTCACTTGACCTCTCTGGGCCTCCGTTTTCCCAGGTGTAAAGTGAGGACAGGCAATACCTGCCCAGAGATCCCCCACCTGGTGCGCACGTCTCCTTGCGGTCCCCTCTTCTGAGTGTGCCCTGTGACTTGCTTCTCAGCGAGGGACAACCGGCACATCCCACGGGGGGCAGCCTCTGGCCAATGGCCAGCGAGGGACCCAGTCCAGGAGCCGGCACCCGAGGGCCTGGAGCAGCTTCCTGGGTGGGGCCTGCAGTGGCTTCGCTGCAGCCTCTGGGAAACCCAGAGCTGGGGCCCAGGGAGGTGTCAGTTTCGAGTCCTGTATTTCGGGCTACGTTGGTACCCAGCAGTAGGTGACTGCTATGAGGTCCTTCTCTTAGGGTCGCCCTGGAGACGGACGGAGGCCGTGAGTGTGAGTGTGCCAGGTACAGGGCTCACGCTTTGCAGGGGCCCAGGAGAGGCGCTGGCCCAGTCTGCGAGTCAGGTGAGGGTGCCCCTGGGCTGGCTCCTGGTCTCCGACCCCGCTCAGCGCTGGCCCAGCGCGCAGCAGGTGCAGGCTCAGTCACAGGAATCACGAACATCGGGTGGGCCACGGGACACCTTAGCTCAGGCCTCCCAGTGCCCCTGGCGTGCGACACCCACGGGTCTGGGCGGGTTGGTTTCCTGATCGAGTCCCGCGCTCGGCCCTGGGCCCTGGGACGAAGCCCCCCATGGGGGCCCGTGCCAGCCTCTCCTGCTTGCGTCTCTGCTCAGTTCTTCTCGTTGCTGGCCTGCCTCTGGAAGGGCCTTTCCCTTGTGAGTGGGGAGGGGAGCCACGCACCCCCAGGCTAGCTCCTGGCTGCACCTTGGAGTGTGGGGGCCATGCCCAGGGACACTTTGTGTGGGGCCGCGAACCCGGCAGCTGCTCCGGGGCATATTTGGGGCAAGAACACCTGGGCAGTTGGTCTAGAATTCTAGTCAAAACTGACATGCTTTGATCTGAAGACAGTAAAGGGCCCAGCAAAAATGGCCCCTTCTTCTTGCTGGTGCCCTGGGTGATTCCCTTCAGTCTCTTTGGTCTTAAACACCCCCCTTAATAGGGCAGACGGAGTGATCGAGTTTGGCCGACAGGCCCTGCCCCTCCAGGCCACTAATCCATGGTGAGACCGGCTTCTTGCTGGGCTGGCCTGGTCTCCGAGGGACAGGTGCGCAGGCTGACGGGCAGACACCGGGACACGCCCCACAGGAAGCAGGCCAGACTCTGCCCCGCTCCTGGCTTTCCTGGGAGACTGAGACTGTGGACGTGTGGGGACAGCTGGGACCCACGGCCAGGGCTTGCTCTAAGCCTGGGGGAGGCCTGGGGCCCCCTGGCTGAGGTGGGGTGTGCACGACAGCATTGTCTGCTGGAGCTGCCTGGGAGGACGGGGGGAGTCTTTGCTGAGCCATCCTGTTCAGTCGCCCGGGGCGGCGTGTGGCTGCTGAGCATCGGAAATGGGGCTCGGTGGTGGGAGATCCGAGTGTCAGCTTCATTCACTTACTCTCCCTTTGAACCGAAGTGAGCGGCAGGCGCCTGAGCCCCTAAACCGGGCACCGAGGGGACTGTGGGCTGCTCGTTCTTCATGTCTGGCGTCAGTTCACGAAAGCCCACTAAAAATAACCTTAAAAAAAAGGAACTAACGCAGAGAGGAGGAGAGTCCCGTCGGGCTGCGAGGCGTCGGGAGGGGCTGCTGGAGGCTCGGGGCTGTCAGAGATGCGCCCTCTGTCCGGGAGACCCCGCTGGAGGGGAGAGAAGGTTCCTTGAGTCATCCCTATTTTTAACAGTGTTTATCTGCAGACCCGTGAGACCTCGAGGGAAGAGTCGGCAGTGACTGTCCCCGCTGCCCTGTCCTTCCCGTTTGCGGTCGCTGGCTCTGCCGTGGACGCCACACTTACAGACTGGTGCTTACGTAGCTTCCAAGTCCACGGCACCGGATCCTCTGGACGCGGCCCCTTCCCTAAGTGGCACTCCAGCTGGGTCTGGCGCCAGCGTGGCCGGCCCCGGGGGAGGTGGTGAAGGAAGGCCTGTCTGCAGAGGGATGTGCCGCATGGCCCTGTGACGGGCTGTTGGAGCAGAAGCAGCCCCCGGCCACGGTGACGCATGGGTGCAGCCTTGAGGAAGCAGCCGGCGATCTGGGGCGGCAGAGATGGAGGCCGTGGCGAAACGATGGCTGTTATTAGGAGCTTCAACACAAAGAGCTTCATTTAATTTTTCAAAACAGCCCCGGGGGAGGCTCTCGTGATCCCCCATCCGGTGAGAAAGTGGGGGTTCGAGGGGATGGCTCGGGGCTACTCAGCTCACGCCGGACGGCCTGGGGCACGTGTTAGGGTGTCACCGAAGGTCAGCGGCTACTGCAGGGCCAGTGAACCAACAGACAAATGAGGGGGTCTGGAAGGGACCCCAGCCCCGGGCTCGGTCCTTCTGCCCGGAGCTCTGGGGAGGCCCGATGCTGGGGGCACCTCGGGGGCCTGGCCGATTAAGTTCGATCACTTATCTATTGTCTATCTATCATCTGCCCTGTGTGTATGAATGTGTTTATCTGTTTTGGTGTCTGTGTGTCCATCCATCCATCCATCCACACAGTGATCGCACTATAGTAGGAGGTCTGGTCCCCGGCCCAGCCCCCAGCCCACCCCGTACAGTGGACTCACAGATTGAGGGCCCTGGAGAATCTCACAGGGAGGTGGGACCTTCACCAAATTGCTCCTGCAAGAGCTGAGCCCAGAGGGGTGAAGGGAGCAGCGGGCGGGGGTTGGGCACTGCCCGCTGCCTGGGGTCCTCAGCCCGGCTTGCTTGCCGGTGGTTTCTGCCATTGGCCCTGGGCCGGCTCTTGCAGCAAAGGAGGAGCCGGGGGCCTCCAGCCTGGGCAGGCTTCCCCCCCAGCCCCACCTGTGCCCACAGGCTCCCTTCCCCCAGCCGGTGGGAAATGCCTGCAGCCCCTCCTCTGCGTGGGTCCCAGGAGCCCTGGACCCTGCAGTCGAGTTGGGAACACTGGGGACAGCTCCTGCCCCCCCGAGCCCCCTCCTCTCTCCCGAGGCTGATCTTCTCAGGCTCTGGCCCGGGGATCAGACCCGCAGCTGCCGCCTGCCTCCTTTGTCTCTGGGTGCAGGTGGCATCTGGGGGGCGGCAGGGGCCGCAGGGCCCGCGTCCTCGGCACATGGCTCCAGCCATCTCAGAGGCGGGGAAGGGGGCGCAGGGCCCGCCGCCCCGGCCGCCTGGAACAATGGCTCGGAGACTGCTCATGAGTGAGTCTCACACCGCCAGCCCCAGTGCAGAAACGCCAGCCCTTTGATGCGTAATTGCTGCTTGCCTGCCTGCCACCATTCAAAGTGGGGGAGAGAAAACCTCCTCATTTGATCTTGGGAAGGAGGCAGCCAGCTCTCGGCTCCCCACGGGCGGCGACCTTCTCTGGGATCACAGCGGCGGGCAGCAATTAGACCCCGGCCTGGGGACCGGCCACAGTCACTAAAGAGCGTGAAGCTGGCAGCTGTGCTGGGTGGCGGCAGGGAAGCCTCTCCTCGCGGGACGCCCCGATCGTCCGGTTGCGTTTGCACGTCAGGAGGCCGACCAGGGCGGACTCTCTGCAGACCTGTGCTCCAGCAGGGGTCCTCCCGCGGCTCCGAATGCCGCCCACGGCCCTCCACGCTGCTGCGGCCCCCCCGGCCGGCTGGCAGGTGGGACCTCGGTGTGTCCACGATGCAGTCCCCTCCCAGTCCTGCTGCTTCCCGGTCCCCCTGCCTCGCTCCCTTTGGAGGTCCCTTCTGCCCTGGAGGGCCCCTGTGGGCCTGGGGACCGCAGGGCTGCCCTGAGGTCCTGTGCACTCTGAGAGGCTGTGCCAGGCCAAACCCGGCCCCCACATCGCACTCCATCGGCACCCTGCACGGTCCAAGCCTGGTGACTGCTGGCTGTGCGCCCCAGACTCCTGCAGGCTCTGCTCACACCCATGCCTCAGCCCCAACCCTTGGGCATCATGTGCCCTTGACCTTGCTCTGAGCTCCAGCAGCCTCAGCCCATCCCTTTAACCCACAGGGCTCAGCCCACCCAGGGCTTCCGGAGGCTCCTTCCTTGGATCTCAGCACTGCCCACCTTCATCCTCCAGATCTGGGGGACCTTCGCCGGCGCCCTCCTGCCCCACCACCAGCCCATGCCTGCCAACAGCCCTTCCCCCCGAATCTGTCCATCACTCTCCGAATGTCACTGCCTCCTTTTTGTTCGCCAAGCTCCATGAGGGTCTGAGGGTGGGGACTGTGGCCCTGTGCCCCATGGCACAGAGAGGCCCTGGTGCCCCAGGTGTGGGGGTGGCCGCAGGAAGGGAGGTCGGCGAGGGAACAAGCTGTGCCCCGCCCACCATCGTGGTTCGACCCTCTCATCGGTCCGCCCACCCCTTTTTGGGGACCCATGTCCTCCCTTCTGCTCTCAGGTGAGGCTGCCCTTTCTGGGATGAGCTGGTGGGGGTGGGGCTGACTCTGCGCGGGATGCCCACTGGGTGACCAGGCAGGGGGGGAGGGCTCCACTTGATCGGCCCCTCCCAGGAGAATGGCCACAGGCATGGAGGGGAGGCGGGGGTGGGGGCAAACAGTGTGAAGACCAGGGCGCACTGGGCAGAGAGTGGAAGACAAGGCTGAGACGGGGGTGGGGGTCTTGGGCATCTCCCGAGAGCTCCTCCTAGGAGGGCTGTCACGCGGTTGTCATTAATGTCACGGATGGATCACCCGCTCTCTGCTGGGCTGGGCTGGACTGTGGCCAGGGAGAAGGCACAGCCCCCTGCCAGGGACACTGAAGAGGAGCCCACAGTGATGGAGTGCAGGGAGAGGGCTTCCTGGAGGAGGCGGCACCTACAACAGAGAGGGGTGGCGGGGCTTCTGACAGGAGCAGGAACAAAAGGCAGGGACAGGGCTGGTGTGGCAGGTGAAAGGCAGTGGGAGCCTGGAGGCGGGCTTGAAGCTGGGCCAGCTGGGCTGGCTTCCAGGCAGCGAGCGGCTGAAGCAATTAGTCAAATATCTTTTAGGAACAGAAAGGAAAAGCCTCAAACACAGCTGGGGCCACAGGCGCACTGGGCTCAGGTTCAGAAAGAGGCGGCGGGGGCTGGACGCGAAGCCCCCACAGGTAAATGGCACTGAACTAAAATGGATCTCCGGCCCCTCCCCCCCAACCTGTCAAGGCAGCAGTGAACAAGCAAACCAGACCAGGTGAGGACACCTGGGGCCCAGGTGCCCAAGGGAGGCCGGGGAGTGAGGAGAGGTCAGCGAGGGGACCCTGGGCAACAGGACCCCCTGCTGCTACCACGATGTTTGGCTCTGGGTACGGGGGAGACGCGCAGAAGCCAGAGAGAGAGAGAGAGAGAAGAAAGAGGGAAATAAAATAAACAAGACCCGATGCTCCCTGCGAGCCTGCAGAGTGAATTCCAAAATGCGCGAGCTGCAGCGAAGAGAAGGCGGCTCAGGAGCCAGGGCCGCGCTGGGCAGGTGCAGAGGGCTCTGTCCTGGCCCAGGAGATGGGTCACGGGGGCTGGGGTCCGGGAGAGCGGCACCGGGGGTGTGGAGAGGATCGGGGGGCGTGGTGACGGAGGATACACGGGGAGGAGGATACATGGGGTGGCCCCATGGTGTCCAGCTGGCTTGCAAGGGAAGGCAAGGGTAGAGGGCTGGACTTCGGTGGGGGAGGTGGGTTGGTTTATGCTTTGGGAGGCAGCCCATCCGCCTCACTCCTGATACTTCTTTCAGACAGAGAGGTCTGACGACGTGGGGGAAAATACCTGAGCACGCCCTTGACTTTCCTCCTGGGGCTGTTCTCCTTGGCCTTTCTGAGCGGTGAGTCTCAGCTGGCGGCCGTGCAGGTGGCTGGTCCGCTCAGGGCAGTGCCGGTGTGGCTGGGGCGGTCAGTGTCCCCACGCAGGCAGCCCCCCGCCGGAGGTCTCGGCCAGCTCCCCTCCCCACTCCAACCTCTCAGCTCAAGGTGACCGTCTGGCGTCTGTAAACAAAGTCCCCGAAAATGGCAGCGATGGGAACATGAATTCAGTCCAGATGAAGCTGATTTTGTAGAAGCGTCCGAGGAAGACTTTAGAACGAGTGCGTTTCGGTCACTTGCCTAGGTTAACGAAGGCACAATTCTTATTAAGAAAAAATAAATTGCGGGCGGAAAGCAGGAAAGAAGCACGATCGAAGGATTAAGTATAACCACATAAAAATCCTGGGGGAAACAAAGGAACAGGGTGACATAAACCTCAGAAGTGACGAACTGAGTGACCGGACGCAAGTGTCCACCGGTGCCTCTCAGAGGGACGAGGAGATGGACAAGGAAGAGCAGGCAGTGGGGCTGGGGTGGCGCTGGGGGACTGGCCCACGGACGGAAACGGGGGGCGGGCAATTTCTGAAGGTGCAGTCTACTGACTGAGAACTTTCTGGAAATGAAGACCCACGTTAGTCCTCAGGTGAGACTTGCCGTCTCCGAAACTGAGCCACGTACATAAAGGCGCCTGTGTATGGCTCCCCGCCCTGGTTACTGAGGCCGTGTGGGGTGGGCGGGCCGTCTGCCATCTGCCGGGAGATTCGGCCTCCAACGAAGGTGATGTCCCAGGGAGCAGCTCGACTCTCCCCCAGGAGACAGCAGGAAGGTGTGTGAAGTCTCTCTCGGTGTGAAAGAACCAAAGTGTGCCTGGTCAAAGGGAGAACGGAAGGGAAAATTAGAAAGCCTTTTGAACCGCGTGAACATAAAAAATACAACATATCAGAATCTGGGGCGGGGGGGTTGCCGCTAGAGCAGGGCTCAGGAGAAGCTTATGGTAACAAGCGCCCGGTTAGAGAATAAAAAAGGCCCAACTCAACGTGTTCAGGTCCCGGCTCGCAGAACCGGGAGGGGTGGAGTGACCTAAGCCCAGAGTAAAGAGAGTAAGTGAAATAATAGACATCGGATTGAAAATCGATGGTATAGGGAATATAAGAACAATAGAGGAAATTGATAGAGTCAACAGCTAGTTCTTGGAGGAGATGAATGAAGTTCACAAACCTCTAACCAGACTAATTAGGAGAAGATGAGAGAAGACAGCAAATTACAATACAGGATTTTTTAAAAAGATTTTATTTACTTATTTTTAGACAGAAGGGAAAGGAAGGACAAAGAGAGGGACAGAAACATCAGTGTGTGGTTGCCTCTCACACATCCCCCTACTGGGGAACCTGGCCCGCAACCCAGGCATGTGCCCTGACTGGGAATCGAACCGGCGACCCCCTGCTTCGCAAGCCAGTGCTCTGCAAACCAAAGCTCCACCAGCCAGGGCAATACCAGGATTTTTAAAAGCTGATTTCGCCACAGATTCTACAGATATTAAGACAATGAAAAAAGGCATATCATGGACCAATTTTTACCAATAACCGGACAACTCCGATGAAATGGACAAATTCCTTGAGAAATATAAATTTATTCAAGATGAAATAGATAAACTTGAATCGCTCTGTATTTATTTAAAAAATTGAGTTTGTAGCCCTGGCTGGTGTGGTTCAGTGGCTTGAGCGTGGGCTCTGAACCAAAGGGTTGCGGTTCGATTCCCAGTCAAGGCACATGCCTGGGTTGCAGGCCAGGTCCCCAGTGGGGGCCATGTGAGAAGCAACCACACATTGATGTTTCTCTCCTTCTCTTTCTCCCTCCCTTCCCCTCTCTCTCTCTAAAAAAAAAAAGAAAAAAAAAGAAAAAAAAAGAAAAGAAAAGAAATAAAATATTTAAAAAAATAAAAAATTGAGTTTGTAGTTAAGAACTTTCTCACGAAGAAACTACAAGCCCAAGGGGCTTCATTGGCGAATTCCACCGAGAATAATACTTGTGTACAAACTCTCCCATCAAACTGAAGAGAAGGGACTACTTCCTGCTGGGGACTGAAGCCCCTCCCCCACTCACATAGTAAAACCTAACCAAGGTGAGTCCTCTGGGAAACGGCTGTGGCATGAAAGTGGGTCCCTCACGACAGGGACCCCGCAAAGACTCCTTACGGAGACCCCTGTGCTACGTGAGCACCTTCCATGACCCATCCGTGAGCCAGGAAGCGGGCCCTCAGAGACACCGAATTGGTGGGTGCCTTGGCCGTGGACTTGCGGCGTCCAGAACTGTGGGAAATAAGGTCCTGTGGTTCATAAGCCCCTTCCCACCCCTGCAAAGAGTCCGCTGTTTATTACAGCAGCTCCAACAGGCAGAGATACTTCCTAACTCGCTGTGAGAAGCCAGCAGTTTCCTGAGACCAAAACCAGAGAAGCTGTCGCAGAAACGGAGACTGCGGACCCGTAGCTCTCACGTGTGGACAGGTGTAGTAGGCGCTAAACGTGACTGTATCGAACCGAATTCAACCGCACGAAAAGGGCACTGCGCTACTACGGTCGTGTGGGGATGGCCCACCGGAAAAGCAGGGTTGATTTCACCGAATTTGCTGGGTAGACAAACACAGGGGAAAAATGGTACAACCACCCCACGAGCACTGGGCAGAAAACGTACTTGACAAAGTCCAACACTCGTTCATAATAAAATCCGTCAGCAGACAAGGAATCGAAGCACGCTTCTCCAACCTTACAAAGGCGTGTGTGAAACACCTGCAGCTAACATCTCTCTTGGCGGCGAGAGACCGTTCTCTCCGTAAGATGAGGGAGTTCGCGGTGACGGTCCCGTGACCCCTATTGAACATGGCGGTGCAAGTTCAGGCAAGTTCAGGGACACGTCGCGAAGAAATGAGAGGCTGGGAGGAAGGCATGGAACGGTCTCCTCACCGAGGGCACAGTGTCACCTGCCAGAACAAAGCAAAACCGAGGGTCCCTGCGAGCGCCGATGACACCTGGGACCAGCGAGGTGGCGTAATAGAAGCCTGATATGCAAAAACAGTTGTGTTTCTGGGTATCAGAAAGAAACGTTTGGAAACTGGATGTAACGATACCATTTGTCATGGTACCAACATGATATAGTTAGGAACAAATCTGATGAAAGGCAGGAGGGACCGAATGTTGGGAAACTACGAAATATTGCTGAATGAAATAGAGAATGGAAATCAAATGGGGACATATGCCCTGGGTGTATGCCAGGAAACCCGATATTGTTGCGATATTAACCCTCTCAGAACTGATGGATAGAATCGACGAAATTCCAATCAAAATCTAAGTAGTTTTTGCAAAAAAGAAATCGGCTGACCGATCCTAAGATTCATACGGAAATGCAAAGATCCGAGGCTCACGAAAACTACCTACAGAGAGCAACGCTGGATCGCTGACACCCTGTGATTTCGTTACTGATCATAAAACCACAGTAACGAAGACGGGTGCCATTGGCGTTAAAGGCAGGCAGATGTACCAGGGGAACAGAATAGACAGCCCCAAAATAGGCTCCCACGCGTACGGACTAACAATTTCCAACAAAGGTACACAAGCAATTTAGCGGAGAAGGAACGGTCTTTTCAACACACAGCGCTGAAACAATCAGACATCCCTACGTCAGAAAAAGAGAAACTTCAATCGGTTCCTGGTACCACCCGTGAAAATTAACTCCAAACGGATCGCAGGCCTGGCTCCGCGGCAGGACAACTGCGTCTGGAAGAAAGAAGCCTTCCTTCGGGCGAAGATCTCTCATCGATGCAGCCGAGAACATCGTGGAAGAGCCGAGCGGACTTCATCGAGGTTTTAGACGCTGTTCTCCCAAAGACGCTCTCGGAAGAATGGAAATACACGCCGTAAACGGAAAACAACGATTTCCACGTCGCATATTTGTCGACAAGGGACTCTCATCCAAAATATACGAAGAGCTCTCAAAACTCAACGAGACGACAAAAATGGGCAAACGTTTGAATCGACACGTCAACGGAGATACATGGACGGCGAGTAAGCAAGGGGAAAGTTGTTGGTAACGTTAGTCATGAGGAAAATGTGAGGTGGCCCCCCAGGGAGACTCCCACCCCTGACACACACCCATTAGAGCGGTCACGATGAAAGAGACCGGCCACGCCAAGCGTCGGGGAGGGTGGGGGGCCTCCGGAACTCTCCAGACAGACAGGGCCGCTGCGGCACCACCGTTTGGAGGGTTCCTCAAGTGAAACGTGCAGCTACTGTGTGATCCAGTCCTTGTCTCCCAGAGAAAAAAGGCCCCGTGGCCCAGCCAACGAGGGCAGGTGAGTGTTCCCGGCAGCTTCATGTGGGGAGGCCCCAAGCCGAAGTCAGCCCAGGTGCCCGCCGGCACGTGAATGGACAGACACACACCAGCCCACCCGCTCTGCCTAACGGAATGGGCCTCGGCCGCAGTAGGAACCAGGCGTCGATACCAGTGGGGCCGTGGGTGGACCGCAGCCTCGTCACAGCGCGGGAGAGAGGCGGGCATGGAAAAAAAGGCTCCCAAGCTGGAGTCGGCCCACAGAGAGCGATTTGGGGGTGTGGGGCAGGGGTCTCAGACCTGCTCCCCGAGGACCGGGGACCTCCCCGATGGAGAGCGAGTATGTGGGTGAAACCCCTCACGGCGTACTCCCAGCAAGACTGCTTCTGGAAGACCCCTCAGGACACGCACGGAGAGCTGTGCATGGGAAGGTCACGGCAGCGCCCCCCGGGGGTGCCGCACACAGCCACCTGTCCGTCACAGGAGGACGACGGGTCCATCCGAGGCCTGGGGCAGCGCCGTTACACCGAACAACAGAACCCGCCTCGGCAACGTGGAGGACGCTCAGGGGGCCGAGAGGGGCCGTGGCAGTTTACGAGAAGTTTAAGGCCCTACTGAAGAACATTCTGGGTTGTTTATGGGAACATAAAAATGCGGTGAAAGTAGATGAGGCTGGGGAATGATAAACATCCCGTTCTTGCTGGCTGTTATCTCTGGAAGGGGATGGCGGGAGACGGGAAGGTGACAGAGGCTGGTGACAGCCACCTCTGCCGTGAAGGGTCGACAGGTCGGCTTCAGGTGTCCCCAGGAGGCCAGACCTCTAGACAGGGGCCTGCAGCGGCAGTTGTCTGGGGCCTGGCCTAGATGGGAAGACAGGGGCAGGGAGGGGCTCCAGGTGCAATGGCTGGGGTGGGGGTGGGAAGCTGGACGCCTTGGGCACGCTCAGGTGACACCCAAGGCCAGCGCTGAGATGTCACCGAGGGCTTGGGTTTTGTCTGAAGGCCAAAGGAGCCAGGGCAAGCATGGTGGAAGAGGGGAGAGGGGAGGGGAAGGGGAAGGAGAGGGAGCCTCCTGGGTGGGGATGGAGCTGCATGTGCCCAGCAGGCTGCTGACCCATCCCAGGCTGTGGGCCTCCTGCTTCCGCACAGCTCGCCCCCTGGGCTCCGTTTGGGACACAAGCCACGGGGATCCCCTCCAGGCAGAGCTGTCAGCTGGGGGACCTGGTTCCGGGGCTTGCCGGGGTGACATCCTGGAGGCAGGGGCCCCTCCCCTCCTGTCCTCCTATCTCTGCATGAGGCAGGCGCTGGGCACAGTCCCAGGTTCAAACCCCACCTCTACCCAGCACGCTGCTCGAGGCCGCTGGGCTCTAGCCCCCCACCCAGTGAGTGGGACTGTGGGCACCATCCTGAGATGGTCATGTCAGAGCAGCTGGGGGTTGACCGGGTTCTGTGAACCTGGCAACACGGAATCCCATCTCCGAACCACTTGCCCAGGTCAGCCCCGGCGGACCGGACAGGAGGGCATCCGCTGAGCGCCCCGTCCCCCTCCTGGCCTCTCATTACCGCTGACTGTTGGGTGTTCGAGGCCCAGCGGTGGGGATGCTGCGTGGCGGTGTGAGCACGGGCAGATACACATGGCAGGTCAGCCGAAGGTCTCCTCCGCCACCTTCCTCATGCAACTCCATGGCCACGAGACGTGGGGCTGGAGCAGGGTGCCCAGCCCCTCTCCGACCCCCCACCTGAGCCTCCAGTGCGTGTGAAGTGGGGTGCTCCCGGAAACTGCCACAGAAGGCCAGGGGTGCTGAGATGGGCCCTCCTGATTGTCCAGGGGCCCTGACCCTGGGGGGTGCGCTTTTCCTCCGAGCTGCCGCCCAGCTCTGATCTGCTGTTGCAGCTCATCACGGCCACCGGCACCCTGCTCTGCCTCAGCGCCGGCACAGTGATCAAGGGGATCCGCTCATTATTAGCTGGGGACAGCTGCAAGGCCGGCGCCTCTCAAGGCCACCCCCTCCCTGGCCACCGAGGGCGGGCTGGCTCCAGGCACACCTGGAGACGGTGCACTTGGAAGTCGGCATTCACAGGGCATCATCTTCTGGCGGCCCAGCCCCCAGGCCCGTGGCCCCACCTCGGTCTATGGAGAAGCCCCGCTGTGCTGCCTGAGTCCCCGGACCTGGCGCTTCACGGGGCTCTCACCGTGTGCCCGGCACACGGCTCAAACTCGCACACTCCGTCTATTCAACCTTTGTCACCGTCCTAAGAAGCAAGCACTGCCCCATGTGGTAGCATCCCCCCTGCAAGACTGGACCCCTGGCCAGGGTGCCCTGAACACTGGCCTGCGCCCCCGTGGCCATCCTGGCCCTGACCTCCGGTTTTCTCATCCCCTCCCCCACCCCGCTGAGCTCGATAGTCCCTGGGGATGGTCAGAGGGGGCCAAGCTCTGGTTGCACAGCCAGCAGACATCCGAGGGGATGCAGGGCCGGGAATAAAAAGAGGAGACACATGGGGTGTTCCACCCATGGGTGGGCACCCCACCACCGTCATGACCAGCACCCCCAGCAGCTGCCCTCTCCGCACCAGCGGGGGTGGGCCACTGCATCCCTGGCCACAGCATCAGACCCAGAGGGGCTTTGGGTCATCAACTGTTCTTGGGAGTGGCCGCAGGGCCCCTTTCCTCGGGGGCTCTGAGCGCCGGCCCCGTGGCCCTGCCCAGGGTCCCCGGCCATGCCCGCAGAGTCCCCACGTCCTCCGCTGCCTCCCCGCCGGGCTTCCTCGCCTGACGGCAGGCTGACTAGCATGACAGACATGCGTGACTGCTCCTGAGCCTCCTCCAGGGATGTGGGGCTGCATTAGACAGAGCAGATGATTAACTGAAAGGCAGGGCCACCGCTCCATCTGCAGTTGACAAATAGGGAAACTGAGGCTCACAGCTAGGTGCAGGGGCAGGGCCTTGAGCCCCGGATCCTGGCTCCCATCCAGGGTACACGCAAAGGCCATGGCAACAGCCCTCACCTTATGTTGAGATGAGACACGGAAGGGAAGGAGTTAAGCAGCCAGGCTGCAGTCCCCAAAGCAATTAATTACAGAATTGGAGAGGTGGCCCAGACAATTATGTCCTGGACAAAGGAGACGGGAGGTGAGGGCAGGGGCTTTGGGGCCTCGTGCTGAGAGATTAATAAGCGGTTGGCATTTGGCTGGCTCACCAAGACTCTGGCAGCTCTGCCACCCGGACCCGCTCCGCTGCCCCTGGGAAATCCGGGCACAGGTCAGCACGGCCGTGGTTACCCAGGCCATGGCCACGCCCAGACACAGGCTGGGGCAGGATGGGCCCTGGACGCCCCCTTGTCCAAGCAGGCAGGGGCAGGTGGCTGCCAGGCCTGGGTGTGGGGCCTCGGGCTCTCAGATTTCCTGGAGGATCCCAGCCTCAGCCCCTGCCATCCCATCTTGGGGAGAGAAACGCCACCAGCCTGGGCTTGGGGCCCAGCTTTGCCATTTACGGACTGGTGTCCTGGGACAAACAGGACTCTCGTCTCCTTCACCAAGTGAGGACACTAACACTGGGCTGGCTGGCCCCGCAGGGTCAAATGACAGAAGGTACGAGGAGCCCTCGGCGTGGCGTCTGGTATGGGGCAAAGGCTCACATGCTGTTTTCTCTTTGGGGGTCTGCAGCCTGTGGCGCTGGCCTGTGCCTGAGTCCCACCCGGGCCTGCCCGCCACCTCCCGGTGCCCACCATCACCTGGCCGTTCAGGGCCAGCAGAGCTCTGGGCACAGCCCTCCTGCATCGGCCTCAGGGCCCCGCCACATCCCAGGTGGTCTCCATCTATCCCCCCTTCTTTATCCTCTTGTCTCAGGCACCTCGTCAGGGGAAGGGACTCCCCGAGGAGAAGGGGCTGGCTTTGGCGGGAGAGGGTTGGGGAGCGAGGCGTGTGTTCATTCACTCCTTCACTCCCTCACCCACCCCTCAAGCAGCCCTGGGCCCCGAGCTGGGCTGGTCGGCCCTGTTGCCTCGATGGACCTGTCCAGCCTGCTCGAAACCTATCTCCTTGGAGCTTACGTTTGAGACAGCGACAAACACCTTGGAGGTTAACCATGTGACAATTGCATTTTGGGTGAGGGGTGCTCTGCAGCCAGGTGGGGGACGGTGACAACAGCCTCTGCTCACAGCCGAGTCCTTGGTGGAGAGGGAGGATGTGGGCAGGCAGCCGGGTGGGTGCGGGGAGGGGGCGATGCCCAAGCAGGGCGGGGCCCGGTCATTCCCCGCCTGATGGTCCCGTGAGACCTGATGGCCTTCTCAGAGCCATGGTGCCCCTGAGAGGCAGGCCTCTGCTGGGTGAGAGCCGGGGAAGGCTGCGGGCAAACACCTTTAATTCTTCACTTCCTCCCCGGCCCCGCCCCCTTGCTGGCCCAGCTTTTGTTTAATTAGGGGACAGAGAAAGTTGTGACAGCGACTTGGGCATCACCTTGGGGATGTGGTGAAAGTAGGGAATTAATCCCAGGCCAACATGTCCCCCTTGGCCCCCCCCACGCAGCCCCTCCCACCACCGCAGTTCTGCTTGCCGGTTCGCACAGCTGCAGAAAGTGGACATTGGGCGGTGGGGGGGGGGGGGAGGGCGGTGGCCCTGGCCTTCCAGAGCCAAACTGAAGGATGAAGAGAACAGGCAAATGCTCGCTCCTGGGCAGCGAGCCTGGCTCCTTCCTAAGGCTGGGTGGAGGGACCAAGCAGAGGGTCACACCGCACGCCCACCCGAAGGCTGCGGCTGCTGAGGGGCTGCACAGGGCTGAGGGAGGAGCTGGGAGCAGGCAGAGGGGCAGCAACAGCTGGGAAGTTGAGTTGGACTGAGAAATCTATTCCTTTGTTTATTCATCCACCCATCATCCATCCATCCACCCATCATCCATCATCCATCCATCCATCCACCATCCATCCATCTACCCACCATCCATCCATCCACCCATCCACCATCCACCCATCATCCACCCATCCATCATCCATCCACCCATCCATCCATCCCCCCACCCTCCACCATCCATTCCACACATGCTTATCCAAGGAGAAGCAGCCAAGGCACAAGGCTTGATGCCTAGCAAGACAGGCACAGTCCCCGCCACGTCAGCCCCAGAGGCCAGCACCAACGTGATGGCGGACACACGTAGGTGAGTGCTGCTCCCTGGGGCCCAGGATCTGACGCTCTGTGGCTGGGGCCAGTGGTCTGACATTGCAAGGCCTCCCTGTTCTTGTCACTGCTGTGGGGACCATGGGAGCACCCACCTGGGGGTGCGGGTGAGATGAGGGTCAGACTGGAGCAGAAAAGCACTGGACCGGTGCCTGGTGATGACAAGTGCAGCTATGGCCACGGTTACATGGATGTGAGAAGGTACCCTGCCTCCCAGAGTCCCCAGCATCTTCCTGAGGCCTCTGGAGCCACCCTGACCCCACCCTTCTCCCCCAGTCACTGCATCCTGTGTGGTGTAAGGAGGGAACCCTGGGCATGGCTCTGAGCAGGCTTCCTCCCCAGCAGGTGGCTGGGCGGTGCCCACCTGCAGCACGAGAGTAGAGGTTTGACACTTAGTGTGTCCACATCCCCTCCGGGGCATCGTCCCTGCCCACAGTGGGGGCAGGGCCCTTCTTCTGATGCAAGGTGCAGACGGGCATCTCTCGCAGCACTCTGCCCCCCACCTGCCTGCACCTGCACTCACTCACCTGCGAAGCCGTCTCTCCAGGTGTCTGCGCTCAGCTTCATGACCTGCAGCCCGACCCTTCGCAGGTGTTTGTCTCGTGGGGGCGAGACACCAGCTTCTGCGGGGTGATGCTTGGACCCCACAGAACCACACAGCGGACATGGGGGTGGGGGCGGTGGGGACCAGGGAGTGGGCCTTCGGAAGAGGTTGAGTTTTGAGCTGGTTTTGCTGTCGAGTCTCCGTTGAAGAGGCGGCAGGGAGAGGGAAATGCTGGCCGGATGTCTGCGCCCACAGGCGTGGGGCGGGTTGGACTGTGAGTTCGGGAACTTCGAGGGGCCGTGCCTACAGAGGGAAGGCAGAGCGGGGGGCCCAGGCCCCCGGCTTTGAGAAGCAGTCAGGATTCGCCCCTCCCAGCGTGCGGTCAGTCCCTTACAGGTTGTCAAGTTCACGGTTCTTCCTGCCCCAAAGCCAGGAGGGGCCGAGGGAGGGGCAGGCCTGCGGTCGGTCGAAGCTCTTTGATCCGACCCTCTCTCTGTGAGGTCAGGCTGTGACCTGGGCCAGGGAGCCCCGCGCCCCAGTCTCCTCACTGGTAAGCAAGGGTCGGGCTGGAGGGTTCGTTCCTGCTCGGAAATTCGGTGCCTATGCCAGGGTCCTGGGACCTCGCTGGCCTCATGACTCCGGGACCTCCGGCTCCCCCTCCGGCTCCCCTTGGCCCTCTCGGCCTCAGGGTGGCCGGCTGTGTCTGTAGAGGGCCTTCTCTCTATCGTCCCTGACTCAGAGGTGACTTCACATGCTGGCCACTGACTGGCCATCAGTGCACCGTGGAAGTGCCAGCCCCGCTTGTCCCTCCATGTCTTCTCGGGGTCCCCTGCACCCCCACCTGGATCACTGTCAGTTGCTGGGAGCAAACCACGCCCGCCTGCAGCCAAGGACAGCCCCCGTGTCCCACGAGTGGGTGGAGGGAATCCCCTTGAGAGGCTGGATGGGGAGGGGCCTGCTACTCGCCCGCCCTCCCCCCCCCCCGCCCTCCCACCTGCAGCAGCGACAGCCACTTTTCAGTCGGAGTCTTGAGCCCCGATTTCCTGATTTAAAACCATTCTCTTCGATCGTTAACTGCTGGAAGGGAAAAATTGAGACAGGAAAGGAAAATCAATTTGCACGGCGAGATGAAGCCAGCCCGCCGGGCCCACTGCCCTTTGAGGAGCCGGCAGGGGGTCTGCAGAGCTGGCCCTGGGCCTCCGTCAGCGCCTCCCCAGGACGGCGGGGCGGGGGCCCTCTCCCCCAGCCCTGCTGGCTGCTTTTGCCTCCGGGAGGCATGAGCCAGAGCGCCAGCCCTGGCCGGGCTTTCCGCTCGGTGCTGGTGCCGGTGCCGGTGCCGGTGCCCGGCCTCCTGGGACTGAGTCCCTCACAGGCCTTGCAGGCGGCCAAGCTCCCGCCCCAAGAGGGACCAGGGAGCTCCACCTGTTGGTTGGTTGTTGGGACTGCAGACCACGGCCCCACCCTCGACTGTCCTGGACTGGGCTCCGGCGCCTTCCCGGCAGTGGGCGGAGGGAATCCCCCCCCCCCCCCGCCCCAAGGGACACGTGCCCACTACCCTTGTCCCTGGTCATCCCAGGAGCCACCAGGTCCCTGTCTCTGAGAAGGTCTGGGGACCCTCACGTGTGAGCCAGAGCAACGTGCCCCACCCACCCTTCCTAACCTTCCCCAGGACCCCTGAGCTGCGGGCAGCTGCCCAGAGATGCCTCCCCTCCCCGTCTCCACCAGCTGTCCCCACCAGGGCAGCAGGGCCCTTGGACCCCCTGCACCCCCACCAACCCCTGTGCCCAGGGTCTGAGCCTCTTGGCCCAGACAACAGTCCTGTCATGCCAGGTGAGCAGGGTCTCCAGATTCAACACAGGACGCCCCGATAATTTCGAGGTGCAGACACACTTTGAGAACTGCGTGAGCATGTCCCAAACATTCCAGGAGACAAACTCACGCTAAAGAAACGTGTCTGTTGCCTGTTATTATCTGAGTTCAAACTTCGCGGGCATCTCACATTTTCAGCTCCTGTCCCCAGTCGGGTCTCCAGGCAGCAGCAGCAGCTCCCAGGGCGTCTCTGTCACCTAGCATCAGCCTGCCCTTGTCACCGAGCGCCCCACCCACACAGGTAGGGAGGGTGGGGTACGGTGCACAGCACGTAACAGCCCCCCTGAGGTCCCCTCCTGGACCCTCAGCTCGTCCCTCTCCGCTGGGTGAGGGGGGGCAGGAAGAAGGGCCAGGACAGGAGGAAAGGCTGGCCTGACCCCCTGCACGCATGGGCTGGCAGTCCCCAGGTGCCCGCCTTCGTGGATCGAAGCTTGTAGTTGGCACATTATCTGAAACAGCCTCAGGTAAATGACGCAAGATCCTCGAGGTGCTGGAACGTGGGTGACGCTGCGTCGTAGGGCACGTGGAGGGATGCGGATGCCCCCGGAGCCTGCCCACCGCCCCCGTGGGCAGGCGAGGTGGATGTCTGTGCAGCTGGGGCACCAGGCTGAGAGCCTGTGCTGACAGCGATTAAAGATGATCCGTCCCTGTGAGCAGGCCCCTGAGAGCCCGGGGCCCTGGGACGCCCAGGGAGCAGCAGAGGTGCACCTGGGACCTGCTACACCGGGTGGGAAGCGCCAGGTGTCCCGAGAGGCATGGCCACAGGGCACAGGAGGGCACAAGGGGCTGGCCTCCAGAATTCGGGTCAATGTCACATTGCCTGTCCTGTGACTCTGGGCACGTCAACCCCTCGCTGGGCCTGAGTTTCATCATCTGACAATCAGGACATGATTGAACAGACGCCCTGGGAGTTCGGCCCGGGCTCAGGCCGGCAGAGGGGATCCCAGCCAGCGCGTGCGGCCCAGTACATGCTGAGAAGACAAGCAGATGTGATGCGGTGTGCGTGTGCATGCATGCGAGTTCAGCGGTGTGAGTGACATTCCTGGGAGAGCATGTGAGTTGTGCGAGCGTGCATGCAGATGTGTGCAAGTGTGGGAGTGTGTGTGCGGAGTGTGTGCGTCCCCATAGGGTTGGCCTCTGAGGTTGTGCTGCTGTTGATGAAGAAGCTAAGGGAAGGGCCTGGGTGTGGTGTCCCTTGCAGAGGCCCCACAGTAGCGCCCAGGTGACCTCAATGTTCCCTTCCAGGAATAGAGCTTGGGGTGTCAAGGAGAGGGAGCAGCACGCTACCCGAGTAACCCCTGGGAGTCTGCAGACCCAGGCTGCCCCAGGGGCAGCCCCACTGGCCTTCTATCCTCGGTCAGCTCTGGCTTTGTCACCCGCCCCTGCATTCCTGCCAAAAATAAACGCTGGCACTCTCAGGCCAGGCTTGGAGCAGGCCCCAGTCCTGACTGATTTCTGAGCCCAGCAGCATCAACCTGAGAGCTCTCCCTGCCTGGCCAACCCCCTTTGCTGCCCTCCGAGCAGCAGCCAGAGAGCTGACAGCCCGTGGTCTCGGGGAGGCAGGTTAGCTCACCTCCATGAAGACAGGCTTCCAGCAGAGCTGGAACACAGTGAGCCTCCCGTCTCCAGAGGCATTCAAGCAGGAGGAAGGGACGCCTGACAGGAACTCTGTGCAGGGAATCTGAGCAATGTGTCTTTGCTTTTTTTTTTTTTTTTAATCAAGGTTATTAGGTTGGGTTGAATGGTTTCCCTCCAAATATGTGCACACGCTAACCCCCGAGACCCGCAAAGCCGCCCTCACCTGGAGAAGGGGCCTTTGTGGATGTGATGGGGTTAAGGGGCTTGAGATGTGAATGATGGGGACAAGTGTCCTTGCAAGAGACCCACAGAAGAGAGACCCAGGGGAGAGGAGAGGTTGGAGTGACCGGCCACAGCCACACTGTCCGCAAGGCCGCCAGCAGACCAGCCTTCAAAGGACTCACAGTCTCCCCAGCTCCCACCTGGGGCTCCGATGCCAGCCCTCCGGGCGGTGAGGGCACAGAACTCTCCATCGAAGCCCCCCGTGGGGGCCTAGGGGCATGGCAGCCCCAGAGATCTAACGGTGACACACTCGCGCTCTCCATGGTCGGTCTGTGACCGGCGGGGTCTGTGAAGCGGCCCCGGACCAGCAGCCGCACACCGCCGCGCCCCCCCCCCCCCATGTTTTCATCTCCTGCGCGGTAATGGTGTTGCCTCTTGGTTTCCCAGCGCGAGGCCTTACTCATGGTCAGGGAGGGCAGGGTCCTCCGCCCGCCTGCAGCCCGGCCGGCCGGCCTCCGCATTGATAACGCCGTTCCTGCGGATGGATACTGTAAACTCCCCTCGGAAGCTGAGCCCTAACGAGGTTTCTTTTCCTCCTCCTGCACCAACGCTTGCTTTTCCCTGGAGCTAATAACGGTCTTATTTTTTCATTTGCTCAGTTTTCTGTACACTTAGCACTAATTCCATCTCAAAGGCTCCCCCAGCTGCGCAAACACCGGGACGCGGGCGCACACCCGGCGTCCTGCGGCCCTGGTCTCTGCAGAAACGCTCTCGTCTGCGCGTCTCCCGCAGCCCCGCCCGGCCCCCTTGGGCTCGCTTGACTCTTCGGACTCGGGAGGAGGCTGGTTGGAGGGAGCAAACCGTGGGAAGGCTGTGGGGAGGCGCCCCTGAGCCTTCGTGGGATGCGCGTTGATCCACCCTCACAGGAAGTCGGTAACGGGGCTGCCCAGGGTGGCGCGGAAACCGGGATCCCTCCATGTTGGGCCCAGTGCGTCCTTTCCCCGCCCCCAGCCTCACTGCTGACAGATCGGGGCGTTTGGCTGCTTGATCCTTTGTCCCAGGCGTGCTGTCTGTTTGTGGGCTTTGCGTGGGGTGGGACCACTCCTCGGGGGAGGCCTCTCTTTGGATCCCTGTAGGCTGGTCAGATTCCCGGGAAGACATTCCTACTGCCCCCCACCCGTCCAGCTTGGGATCGGCAATCAGGGGCTGAGCGCAAACATCCCCACAAGCCTCGCTGGGCCCAGGGCTCTGCCCGCAGCCGTGCCTGGCGTCCAGGGCCCACGTGGTCGCATCAGCCTCCTGCAGAAGGCAAACCGCCACTGTTTCGCTGGGCGCAGTGGGGCAACCGCCCCGCCCCCCAGAAGTGGGAAAGGGCCCCGGGCATCTGAGGGTCCCAAGGAGAAGCCTTGCAGCTGGTTGCTGGCCCGGCGCCGCGACCCAGCCCTTGGGTGGGGGGGCGGGGCCGCCAGGGAAACCCGCGCTGCCGTGCGACCCTGCTCCTTCCGGAACCTTGCACTTTGCACGACTGTCCTGTGAGCCTAAAACAACTGTTCTATAAAAAAGTAAGGTCTATTAAGAATATATGATTTTCTTAAAAATGGCAGATTTCTTCCAGATGTCTCATTTCCCCGTCTCCCACACCCAGTAATATAGCGATTTAATTCCCTTATAACCGAAGGGGGGATGGAAGGGAGGGGCGAGTCCCCACTCAGCAGCGGTGCTCAGGACACCTGGGAACTCCCTGAGTTTCCTCGAGGCCCAGGCCTGCCTGAGCCAGCATGTGACAGATGGGAGGAGAATTCTGTTTCTCCTGCCCAAACCTCCCTTCGAAGTCTTCTTCCCCGATATTCCCAGCGGATGGGAAGGTGAGGCCGTGCAGCCCTGAGCTTCATTCCTTTCATGCCCCCCCCGCCCCCAGGCAGAAAGGTGACTTCTGCACAAAGGGTGGGGCTGGTCTGCTGACGCCTGGAGCCTTGGAGCGCAGAGCCTGGGACCGCCCGGCCCAGAGCCTCGGTTGAAAGGGAAGGGCACAGAGCAAGCGCCCGCCCCATGGCAGAGCTCCCCGTCCAGGCCTGGGCTCCCCAGATGCCACCCAGGCAGCACCCCCCCCCCCCGGGGCCACCGCTGCCGGTCTCTGAACCAGAGACCTGACTTGCTGGTTCCCCGGCAGGTGCCCCGGGCTGCCGTTGATGAGCGGCAGCTGCACCCCGTGAAAATCTGTGACTCTCCCTTGTGCGCTCTCCGCTAGCGGGGTCAGGCATCTTTCGTCAGCTCCCCTCCTAGCCTCCAAGGCCATTCCCAACCCCTCCGGCAGGGTCTTGGGGTCCGAGCCCCCCCAAGGCCATGCTCCCTGCAGTGCCTCGATGTCCACACGGCTGGTTGCTGTCTGTTTGTACGTCCGCCTCCTGTGAGGCCCGCAAGCCCAGAGCAGAAATGCTATCTTCGGTTCTTCCCGTTCCTGAGGGGTCAGCGCCCAGCACACAGTAGGTCCCTGTGTTCATTACGCATAACTGCGTGACATGCAGCCACCCCCTCAGTGGTTTGAAACATGCAGAGTGTGGCCAGGCTCCTGGGCCGCTCAGCTGGGCCTCTGCTCAGGGACTCCCAGGCCACAGCCAAGGCTCCAGGGTGTCCGTGGGGTGGCGTTCACACCCGCCGCTCGGCTGGGGAGGGCGCCGCGTCAGGCCCCCCGGGTGTCGGCCGGGTTCGATTCCCTGCGGGCTATGGGACTAAGGGCCTCAGGTTCGCGCTGGCTGTCGGCCTGTGGTCCCCCCAGCAGAGCTACCCACCTTGTCAGAGCCAGCGAGAGAGAGGCTGGGAGAAAGACCAGACCTGTACCCTGTGCCACGTGAGCAGAGATGACACCCGCCTGCCGGGTGACATCTGCTGTCTGCCGGGTTAGGTAAGTCCTGCAGGACAGCATGGCCAGTGGACGGGGACCACGGGCCCAGTGACTGTCCACCACTCCTCTTGGATGACCACACAGAGCAAACCGGCCCATAGGCGGAGGCTACCTCAGGGAGGAAGGCCACCCGGGGTGCGGGGAAGAAGAGGCCTGGCTCCAGCCCTGGGGTGGACCCATCTGTCCTCCACAGCCAGCCCCGCGGAAGGACAGGCAGCCCGGACATTGGCCGCAGTGCCGGCCTGCGGGCAGCTCTGCCAGGGAGTGCGGGGCACGGCTCCTTCTGGGAGCTGGACGGATAGTGGTGTGGCCACTGAAAGGCCTGACCGCCGGGTGCATGGGGCGTGAGGGCGGGGCCCGGGAGGGGCGGGGCCGTGAGGGGGCGGGGCCGGAATTACGTTCGGGTCCAGGACAAGTGTGCAGGGACATAGCAGCAAGGCCGCGCTGCCCGAGGCTGAGCGGCTGGACGAGTCAGACTCCGGACCCCAGGGAAGTGCCCACCCCTGTGCGGTGCGTTGCTGGCCCTGGGCCTCCTTGGAGCAAGTGGTTTCTGGCTGAAGCACATTCAGTACCCCTGCGTGGGCGTCTCCTGGACCTTGGGGAACCCTGGTGGGGCCGGGGGTCATCAGTCCCAGTGAACAGAAAGCACCCCCCCCCGGGGTCAGATGGGAGGGCAGATCGGCCGCCCAGGGCTGACGCCAGCAGCAGTCAGCCGCCGTCCTGGACGCACAGGGACCCGCGCGGGCTCGCTGCCAGCCGCCCTGCACCGCGTGAGAGGGGGTGCTGCAGGGTCCCCCTCTCCCTCTGACCCCAGATTACAGGGTTTCCGTGGTTGCTGACAGATGTCGCCAGCCTGGGCTTTTCCTGGGCTGGGATGCGAAGCTCCTAAGACAGTGTCAGAGATGAGATTTACTTATTTTACCCCGAACGTAATCAGAATGAAATTTGAGGTGACTTCTAAGAGTCTAAGCTTCTGAAAGGAAGCACCCTTAAAATTCAAACTCCCTAAGCTGATTTGGGGGGGAGATTTGATGATTCCGTGCTTCTGAAAGCCCGTGGTTCTAAGAGACCCACATGCGCTAATTCTGAGTCTCCGGCGCGCCCGGCGTGGCCGAGCGCGGCTGCTGGGCGGTGAATGGCGCAGCGCCGCGGCTGCGGCGGTTAATCTTCCCTTTGAGGGGCTTTGATGAGCTCGGGAGGAAGGCGGGCGCGCGGGCTCTGAGCACAGCTGCTTCAATCAAAGGGGGATTTTGCTGAGCACCGGGGATTTGAAGGCCCCGGGGAGAAGCTAATAGCAGCTGCTCTCTGGAAGGCGATTGGAATCTGGAGGAGGAGACCGGCATTAATAAAGCGAGGTGTGAAAACCTGTCGTCCCAACCGCCGGGAGAGCTCCTCCGCCGACGGGCCTCCCCTGGGCGAGTGTGCACGCACACCTCACGCTCGGCCCCAGGGTCCCTCTCCCAGGGCACCCCTGAGGCCCACGGTGGCAGCGCTTCAGACGGTGACCTGCCCTCCGAAGACCGGGAGCTGGGTGGCCGCCTCACCCCCCAAGGCCCCCTCCTCCGGCCGTGTGTGCCCTTGCTCGGGGCTTGATGGGAGGGACGGAGCCATTCCCCAGGCCTGGACTTTCGGGGCGCGTCCAAGCTAGAGAGGTGGCTCCACGCCGGGACCCCCGTGCTTTCCACGCATTCATTCATTCACACAGTCATTTATTCACTGGTGCATACATTCCTTCCTGCACTCATGCACTTGTCCATGCATTCACTGGTGCACACCTTCTAGGAAACAGGGACGCGCCCCAGGTCCTGAGCACAGGCTGGGGGACAGGGCGGGCCTGCCAGGCTGGCCAGAGCTGTGTGCGCACAGGAGGTGGAGAGGGGACTGAGGGGTGTGGGAGGGAAAGGAGCGAGAAGAAGCCTGGCCTCTGTGGGCGGAGAAGCTTCCAGCCTGAGGCCTGGAGGGCAGGGGCAGACCGCAGGCCGAGTGGAGATGGGACAGGGACGGGCGGAGCCTGGGTGCAGCGCTCCGAGCCTGTGGGAGACGGGAAAGGAGGGGGTCCCAGGGCCAGGGGAAGGGTTTGTAGCTGGTTGTCTCTTCCAAATGTGCCTCCAGGAACATGGATCCTGGGACTGGGCCCTGGAGGGGTGACGCGGTGGTGAAGTCAGAGGTGGGACATCGAGGGCACAGGGGGCCACAGGGCTCCGGGCCCGGCAGTCTGCAAGTCTTGGCCCACCGGTGTCCCCTGCCTGGATGCTGCCGTGGGCCCCACTGGGGCTGTGTCACATCAGGCCACTCGCCCCAGGACGTGCAGCTCAGCAGGGGGCACTGAAGTCAAACTTACTGGGCTTGTTGCCCCGGCAATGCCCCTTTCCCACGAAAAGGTCAGGGCAACCTTCCCGGAGCTTCCCCGGGCCCCGGGGGCAGCGGGAGGAACCTGGACCCAAAGCTGGGACTGGGGTCCCTGTGCCTCTGAGCTCCGAGCGCTGGAGCTCCAAGCTCCAGGGAGGGAAGGGCAGCTGGACTTCAGGGTCCTTCCCTGACAGCCTTGCCCTGTGCCTGTCCCCACCGTCACTGCCACGGGCAGCGTCACCGTCACCTCCTCCCTGGCCACCAGGCACTGGAGCTCCCAGGCGCACACACCAAGTGCTGGGACCAGCGTAGAGCTCTGAGGACCATGCGGCCTGCGCTCTCACCCTCTGACCCCCAACAAGCGCAGCAGGGGTGCTCCTGGAGGTCCGGCCCTGGCTGCCCGCAGAGTGCCAACCCCCCCCCCCCACCCCAGCCAAGCCTGCCCCGGGGACCCTGTTAGGAGGCGGGAGGCCTCCGGGCTCTCCTGCCTCAGCAGCACGCCTGCGGGGCCCCCACAGGGACGGGGACGAGGGCCCATCGGCAGCACCAGTGAGCACTGGCGGCGGCGAGAGCATGTGCTGTGCTATTTCTGTTTTTCAATAAAATCAACATTAAATTCTTCTTTAACGAAGCGCCAGGCACCACTGAGAGCAATTAGTATTACATCAGGGACCCAGCGGTGGCTTCGCAGCGGCACCGACTGACCCCGAGCTCCATGCAGCTACTGAAGGGAGGGCCCCCCGCCCCCGGTCGGCCGCTGCGGTGTGGGGGGCGGGGGGCGGGGCAGGTAGGGGGAGGACTTCCATGGCACAGCCTCCGCCCTCAACTTGCTGGTCTTTCCCCCGAAGCAGCAGCGTGTTGTAGCCGAGAACAAAGGGGGTTCAGAGTGTGAACAGGACTCAGGGCTCAGCCCAGCATCAGCAACCAGGAGTAGGTCAGTGACCAGGGTCGGGGCCCAGCCTGTGTCTCTCCGACTTGATCTCTAAGCCCCAGACCCTGACTGGCTGCAGCCGCACTGGCCTCCTCTGCGATCTGGGAGCTCGCCAAACTCTTTCTGGTTCGGGGGCCTCGGCAACTTTCGTTCTCCGCCTGAAAGAAAGGACTTCCCCAAAGGACTGGACTGTCCTCTTTGGTTCTCGGCTCCCGTGTCAGGTCCTGTCCCCTCCACAGCACCCCCTTTTCCTCTCTGGACACTCGTCCCCAGCTGACCACAGAAATGCCTCCCAAACATCCGGGCAAACAGCAGAGGAGGGGGTCCGGACCCTGGGAGTGGGGTTGGCAGAGCGGGGTGGGCCGCATGGGCCGGGCTCACTTCCTGCCCCCTCTCTCGCTCCCCTCTGATTACCATCAGGGAAGTGGGCCATGAGGGACGAGCTGGGAGGGGCCAGCACAGGCGGGGCCAAGGGCTCTCTCTCGGGAAGCAGGCCCCCAGGGCTGTCCCATCCTGTGGGACAGGGAGGTCGCGTGCCCCAGGTGGGAGCGAGCATCGCTGAGGAGGCAGAGCCCTGCCCCCCAGCGAGAAGCTGCGTGGGCCTCTCAGGGGGCCGTCCACCTCCCCGGGCCACAGTCCTGGCCCTGCTGGCCTGGGAGCTCCGTCCCTGCGTGGGTCCCGGCGGAGCCCAGACCTTCAGCGACCATTTTCCATTTTTAAAAATGAGAGAAGTGACAGACACCCAGCACGTACAAAGGTACAAGCTGTAACGTACTTGACCCACGTGAACGCCGGCTGCCAAAGGGAAGCGGTGTCAGCGGCTCACCGTGCCGGCTCCCAGTTTCTCCACGGTGACAAAAGGGAGACCGGCTGCTAGAGCGTGCGCCTTCCTCCTGCTCCACAGGCCAGCGCCACGCACGGCTGGGGCCGGCCCGTGGACGCAGTGCGGCGCTGCCCTGCGCCCCGCAAAACCGCACACCGGGCGGCCCACCCAGAGGCTCTTGTTACCTACTTTGCTTCACACGCATTGGCGGGTCCTGGAGGCTGACCCACGCTGGCAGGTCCAGTTCCCTCCTTTCAACCGCGGCTCGGTATTCCGTGCCGGGGATAACCAGCGCTTACCCATTTCCCCAATCGGAGACCATTCCTTGGTTGACAATTTGCTGCCACAAACCCTACTCCGTGAACAAGCTCGGGGCACGTGTGTGGGGACGTCTGTGGGGGTCCACCCGGCAGTGGCACTGCGGGGTCCCTCGGGGGGCACGGGTGATGTCGGCCTCTGTGGGGATCGCCAGGGGCTCTCCAAAGTGGCTGTAGCGCAATCTACCCGCCCACGGGTGCTGTGTGAGACTTCCTGTGTCTCCACATTCTGGCCGCAGCCGGGGTCATCGGCTCCACGCCCTGTCACCAACGGGTGTGAAACGGCTTCCCCGGTCACCGCCTCCACCCACCGCCCGGGTTCCTCGCCCACGACCCGCCCGTCCTGTCCTTCGCCATGTTGGTCGGAGTATCTAGTTTAGCATCTCCTGACTTGTCTGTTTGTTGTCTCATCCCCACTACGACGCAGTGAAAACATTCTCCTGAGCTGTGAAAAAGTGAGTTCCGGTGTCGCCTTTCACGTCCAGTCCGTCGGGAACTTCGTTGTGTTTGTGATGAGGTCAACAACTGATTTTATTTTATCTTTGTTATTCACTATTAACAGCACAAGGGTTTTTCAACACGGGCTGATCTCGGCGGGGGCCGGCGGGGGGAGACAGGGAACCCTGAGAATCAGGAGGAGGATCCGCCCAGTGGTGTGTGTCTGTGTGTGTCTGCGTGTGCCTGCGAGTGTGCGAGTGTGCACACGCACTTTTCTGCAGACGGTCCGCAGGCCTCCCGGGACCCCCAGGCTGCCCCTGGCCCCAGACGTTGGACCGGCTGCAGCGCTCAGCTCAGAGCCCCTGGCCGGAGGTGGGGGGCCCTGGCCGGAGGTGGGGCGCAGGGCGGCTGCCGCCCCCTCTCTGTTTTTTCCTCTTTTCCACGTTCAAAGCCGATTTTTCATGAAGTTATTGCCGCAGCGATGCAACACGCAGTTACACTGACTTTGTTCTCTTTTCTTTTTTCTATCGTTGTTCAATCAAGTTGCCTCCATTTCCCCGCCCGTCACTCTCCCCTGTCCTGCCCACCACCCCTCTCCCACAGGCCGTCCTCCCCCCGTTGTCTCTGTCCACGGGTCCTGTGTACGTGGTCCTTGAAGCTGCTGCCCCTCCTCACCACGGCCCCGCCCCGTGGCCCCCTCTGCCAGGCTCATGTCCTCTCCCGCCGTCCTCATCACCCCCTGACAGGGCGCGCAGCTCAGAGCGGGAGGCCGTGGGACAGCGCTCAGGGTGCTGCCTGCACAGACCCCTCAGCCCCCCGGGCTGCGTCCCGGCTCTGTCCCCAGAGCCTGGCGTGGGACCTGCACCCAGTCAATGCCAGGTGGGAGGGAGGGTGTCCCACAGTCTCTGCGGGGTTTTGGGGGTGGGGGAGGCAGGCAGACGTGGCTCAAAGTTTGGAGACCGCCGCTGGAAACCGTTCCAGAGAGATCCGAGGCCGAGTTCGTTTGGGAGAAACGAGGAACGCTGCATTAGTGATGCTGAGTGACCGGGCGTGGGCGACGCAGTTCAGAGAAGGAACAAAAGGAGCTCTGACCGTCCCTGGTCACAGAGGTGGGAGGTGACATGCGGGAGTGGATGCAAATCCCCAGGGAGCCAGGTCCCGGGGGCCCGGGAAGAGGCTTCTGGAACACAGGTTCCAGGATGATCCATGGTGATAGCACAGTGTGGGCGGGTGGGTCTGAGAGGGGCGGACAGCCGAGCCGCCAGCAACAGCTTTAGCGAAGGGACAGGGACAGGGACGGGGGGCTCCTGGCGAGGGACCACACAGCAGTGGGCCCTCCGGAAATCAGGCACAGAACGTACTCCTGTAAATGGACTCCCCCCCGGAGATGCTGTCAGGGGAATCGGGTCTTTCAGGGAAGTGTCTGGAGATGCCTTCGGTGACTAATGCCACCCAGGGTCCCCAGGGGGTGGCACTGCCTCTGTGTGCCCTCAGCGGTGGCTGTCCATAATGGCTCTGTCATAGAGGGGGCGAGCGTGATTACTTCCATTTTGGAAATGAGGAAAGTGGCTTCCCGGGACTTCGAGAGCTGGTCGTTGGGGGCAGCTCTCACTCTCCTGGCTCCTGGGTCGTGCCCTGCTCACTCTCTGACAGCCTCGGAGACCCCCCCACCCCCCGTGCCGGTCTTCTCTCCCTGACCAGATGGAAGTTACGCGGCGGAGACCTCGCACCTTCCAGCCCAGAGACTTCTCTGCGAGCCCTGTCCCTTCTCCCCTGCCTGACTCAGCCTCTTCTCCTGGCACGTCCACCAGCCTCAGCCCGTCCTGCAGAGACCGCCCTGCAGAAGCCCTGACTGCGTGGGCATTTCATGCAAAACAGGCCCCTGCTTCCATGATTGGTGAGCCTCGCTCCCAGGCCCATACTCTAGGGGTCTGCTGTCTCCACCCCGCCCCCCCCCCCAGCCAGTTGGATAGAATAGAATAGAAGGTGGGGTGAGACTCAGGAGACTGGAGCTCTGACGGGTGGCAGTCGGGGAGGCGCTTGGGCTTAATGAGCAGGTAGCAAGACAGCTGGTGAGGAATCCAGTCTTCCTTCGGCCAGTCCCGCTTGGTCCTGGCCGAGGAAGCTCTGAGCACGTGTGGACAGTGAGCCAGAGGTGGGCAGCCTGACCCAGACACCGCTGGGCAGGCGGCTTGGGCAGCATCCTCCGCTCCCCCGCGGCTGCCCCTGGGGCACTGCTGCCCTCCACAGCAATTCCCGCCCTGCCCGTCCACGGCCCCCGAAAGTGGGCCCTCCTGGGCAGGGAAACACGGGCAGAACAGAGACCTGGACGCAGCTCTGAGCAAATGGCCTGGTGGGGTGAGGTGTTCGCTGAGACAGTCACTGCCCCCGAACCTCACATCCTTGCCTCCAGGAGGGGGACGAACGGGCACCTTCCCCCAGGTGGCAGTGAAGACAAAGGGAGGGTTGGATGCAGCCTCAGTCCAGCTGGGCCGTGACCACCGGACATCCCCGCTGAGCGGCGTGTCATGTGACAAAGCTGGTCCTCACGGTTCCAAGGGCTGGAAGCCAGGATGCAGGGGCTGCAGGTCGGTGTGTGCTGAACCCGCTTCCCGGCTCCCTGCCGGGTCTCCCCTCTGCATCCTTGAAGGGAGAAAGGGACCACGGGGCTCTGGGCCTCTCCCATGAGGGCTCCACCCTCCTGACCTCGTCACTCCCAGGGGCCCCGTCTCTAAGATCCACGCCCCGGAGGCGGTCACTGCAACCCGTCCTGGCAACACTGGGCTGCGCAAAAGGCACGGTGCGGTGTAGCGATGTTGGCCCAGGAGCGAAGTGACCTGTAGACGTGAACTTTGGATCTGAGCTTTCCCCTGCCATTTTTATGTGGGTCACCAATTTCGCCAGGTGTGTGGCTGCTTTAAAGGTAACCGGGGCTGGAGCGCCAGCTGCCTCCTCTCTGTAGGGAGGCTGCAGGGAAGACGCCATCTCGGGCTGCCTGCCTCCCCGTATTCCCGTGGGGCCCGGGCACAGCCTTCCAACAGCAAAGCTGGGCAACCTTTCCCTGCTCACCTGGATGGTGGGCCCCTGAGCAGGGCGCCTTAGATGCCCCTGGGGCAAGAGCAGGACAGACCCCTCCCTGGGGCGGCCCCACCTCATGGGCTCCAGGGTGACGGACAGAGTGCCACTCGGGGGTCTGGCTGTGAATACCAGTGGCTGCCGCATCCTCCCGCCCTGTTATGGGGGGATGGTTTGCCCTGCGGTCCTGGCTCCGCGGCTCCCCTAATCCCTGCCTCTGTCTCTCTGCCTTCCTTGTGGTCCCCCTGTGCCCCCAAAATCAGCACAATAAACTTCTCTGGTGTGCCAGTCCACAAGACCATGCTCACCAAATTCTCACCAGTGACGTTTCTGTCACTGCTGCCAGGCATCTCGGCAGATGGCACACACTCTGAGATCTGCCCCCACTCCAGTGGGCAGTGTCTCCAGTGGGTGCTTCAGTCCACAGACGCACAGCTGTGGCGTCTGGGGCCAGCAACTCGGGACCTGCCCACGCGGTCTGCGGGCCGTGGCCAAGGGGTGCTGCACCTCACGCCCGGGTCCCCCCCCTTCGCCCCCTCACCCCTCCGTTTGTTCCCAGGATTGACCCTGTCGCCTGGGCTTCCCAGGGCTGCAATTTTGCACCTGAAAATTCGTGGTCCCTGTGACTTCAAATATTTTTCCTTTGTTCTTTCTCCTCTGCCTGGGCTTTTGGCTGCGCCCACGTGACATCTTTTCAGGTCGTCCCGCGGGTTTTGGAAGTTTTCTTTTGTTTGTTCTTTTAAAAGTTCCGTTCCTTTGCAACTCCAGCTCGGAAAGTTCCCGCCACCTGTCTTCAGGATCAGTGATTCTGTCTCCGGCCGTGTCCAGCCCACCGATGAGTCCGTCACAGGCGTCCCTGTCTCTGTCGCCGCCGCGGGGTTTTTATTTCGAGCATTTCCTTTCGGTTCTGTCTCCGAGTCCCCACCCCCCTGCCTGCGTTGCCCATCTGTTCTTTTAGGCTGTCTACTTTTTCCATTAGAGCCCTTCACATATTAATTATAGTTATTTTAAATTCCCCGCATGATAATTCTCACATCTGTGTCACGTCTGAGACTGGTCCTGATGGCTTCTTTGTTTACTCAGATGGTGTGTTTTCTCGCTTTTTGGCATGCTCTGTGATGCTCCGCGGAAAGCCGGGCCAGTTGTGTTGGGCGCAGGGATGAGGAATCACGTTCATCTGGCAAAGGGCTGGGCCAGGCCTAACGCTTGGTGTGACTCCAGGCGCCAGAGGCTGGGTGGGTGTTGACTTCTCAGCCCCGCCCCCCCCTTTGGCCTCAACAAGGAACAGTATTCACTTGGCCAACATTCGCTGAGCCCAGGAAGTCCTCTGGGCTGGGACCCAGCACCGGTGAGCAGGCTCCGCCCTTTTCCATCCAAGAGGCTCAAGGGCGAAGGGAGGGAAAGAGGGCTTCTTGGGCCCCAGTGAATCCTGGCTGCATTGGGGGGCTATGTGGGAAAACAACCCCCTTCTCAGATGGAAGGAGGAGGCAGACCCAAGCTTTTCCGTGGGGGTGGCCCTCTGCTGAGTCACTGAAGGTCCTGTGGGAACTGCTTAGGGAGAGTGGGGGGGGGCAGGGTCTCCTGCAAGGAGACCCTGCCCCCCTGAACCTGCAAGGAAATTGGGATACGGATGGCGGGGCTCACGGGGTGAAGGGAGCCCCCTCTGCCCACCACCGGTGCACAGAGCCTGTTCCATTTCCTACCGCACCCTTGGAGCCTGGCACTGAGCAGATGCCGATCAATAGCCGTGAAGTCAGCATGGAGTCAGGTTCCGCTGAACTGAAACCAATCAAAGCTCCAGAAGCAGAAGGGGGCGTGGCCACCTGCACCCCACCCCACAGTGGGGCTCTCGAGGCTTCTAGGGACTCTGCCAGGAGAGCGGGGCAACCAGGGGGGCCCCTCTGAACAGTCCCTCAGCCACGCCCCTGCCCAGGCCTCCCCGACCTGCTCCCCCAGGCCTCCATGGCTCACAGTCCTTCCTGCGAGGTCCTTTCCAACACATTCTTCCCAGGGAGGACAAAGGATGCTGTGAGCGACCTTTCCACCGGGTGGGCCCAGCTGCAAGATTCCTGCAGTCGGGTCCACAAACCGGGTGCCGAGAGGGGAGAGGACTGGCCAGGCAGCTTGGAGGCGCCTCAGCTGGGCGCTGGGTTGGCCACTCTTTCCGAGACCCCCGGGGCCTGGTAGCGGGGCTGTGGGACAGTCATCATTTGGGGTCCTTGGCCTCTTGTTTCCTGTTGAGTCGGGCGGCCTCTCTTCCTGTTGGCCTTCACCCTAAGCCCCGGGCAAAGCCCTTCTCCTCCTGGGCCCCAGCCCCTCCCGGAGACGAGAATCCTCAGCGGCTCACGAACCACGGGGATGGCGCCACCCAGCGCCTTCCTCCCGGCCCGTCCTCCTGGGCACAGAGGAGGGGCGCCGACACCCCTGCTGGGCTCTCCCCAAGCTGGGTCCCTGTTGCCGGAGTCCGCCCACCCAGTGGGGGTCTGAGCACGGGCGGCAGCCCCAGTGGCCTCCCCGGGTCGGTGGGTGTTGAGCGCTCGCTCCCCTTACGGATTTGCGAAGCGTCTGCCGGAATTAGTAAATCCCTTTCATTTACTTTCATTTGGGAGAAGACGTTTAATAGCTGCCACATGAAGTTTGCAAATCGTGCTGCATCTGAGGCTGATTAATAAAACACCACGGAAAATACATCAGTCATTCCGGGATTTAAATTAGTGCCGCATTCTACTCGAATCATCTTCTTTGGCAAGGCCGATGTGGTCTCCCCGCCCCCCCCCCACCCTGCCCCTTCTCCTCCGTCCCCACGTTCTCCTCCCAATCTCTGCCGCCCAGATGCTCTGTTAGGGAAGCCAAGTGGGAGAGCGATGAGGCTGTTGGTGGAGGCGGTTTATCTCCCGCCCGGGGCTGTGGCGGGCTGGGACACCCATCCCCTCTCTTTGTCACCACCCGCCCCTGCCTGCCCCAGTGCCAGCACACAGTGGGGGACCCGGCGTGGAAAGGAGAAATCACCCCCCACCCTGCGGCAGGAGGTGATGTGCTTCCCTTGCACGGCGCTTCTAGGCTGAACGGAGCTAAAATTTGGAAAAGGAGGAAGCGTCAGGCGCTGCTGGGTCTGGGCAATTTGTGAGTGTTGCTCTGTGTGATTATCAGTCACCCCGGGGAGGCCCAGGGGTGGCGAGCAAGTGCCTAAGTGGTAAGTGGGGGAGCAGGGCCAGGGACTTCAACCCTGCAGCAGGCCCCTCCTGCGGTGTTCTGATCACCCCTTTTGTTTCACAGAGGAGGTGGCCCTCCGCCCCACGCTGCTCAGGGGGTTCTGGGGCTGGAGTCTGCGGCTCCCCCTCCTCAGAACTCATCACCCGTGGATGCTCACGGAGGGCCCCCGCGCGCCCGTGCAGTGTCGGGCGCGCAGAGATGAACAGGAGGCCGCGCCCCCGTCCTCAGCCAGCAGGCGAGCACCTGGGGTTCCCAGAGCCAGTGGTTCCATGGAGGTGCACTATCGTCCTGCTCCTCGGAGCTCAGGGCTTCTCCTGTGGTGACGTCCTGGCACAGAGAACACGGATGCGCTGTGAGCACGAGGAAGACAAATTTTCGGCAGACCCCCTCACTCTGGCCGAGTGACCTCATCGCTGCAAGCCTCCGTGGCTTGTTTTGCAATGGAGAAAATTGGGCACAGCCCGCCTTCCTAAGAGGACTTTGTGAGGAGGGGAGCTGGAAAAGTGGCCCGTGAAGGGCCTTGACAAGAGCCCCGCAGCCACACGGGCAATGGGGCAGCCCAGCCCATCCTACAAGGGCTGGTGGTCCGCCCAGCCTTGGGGGCTGCAGGGCTGTGGGTCCTCCACAGGGCCGCACGGCACTCAGCTGCCACCCACCGTGCAGCTGGCAGCACATCCGGTGCCCTAATTGGTAGCAGATTTTGCGCTCTCCCCAAATTGCATGCCCATTAGCAGCAGAGTCTAGCCCTGATGGAGGTGTTAATGCATGACTCCCTCCCGAAGTGGTGGGAATTAGGATTGGGTCCCAGAGGCGGCGGGGGCTGCTTAAGGAGCTGGGGAACTCAGCAGGTCCTCTCCTTGCCCCCACCCCCAGGCAAGCTTTCTCCTTGGAATCTCATCCCTCCCGTGGAGGCAGCCCTGCCTGGGTGTTGTCTGCTAGGACGAGGATGCGCCCCAGTGGCGCCTAGAAGTCCCCGAAGATGGAGAGCATCTTTCTGGACAGGTACCGCATGAGCACTGCCTCTCTCCCTGTGCTGCAGCCTGGATATCCCTCCCCCGGGGGCTTCCCCGCCCCACGAATCTAGACAGTCACCCCCCTGCCCCGTGCTGCACCCACCATGTGCTTCCCCCGTCACAGGTCACGAGAACCTGTCACTCTTGCCTCGGACTGTCCTCTGTGAAGGGGTGGCCTGGCTGGTTTATTCCGTATTCCCTGCACCTGGCACAGGGTTCCATCTTGGCGAGCGCTCAGCAAAGCTTCAGCGAATTGTTGGATGAGTGTTAGCTATCGCCCAGGGTCTAAACTTACCACAAACCTGGACTGTGTTCCTGGCAAGACCAGGCAGCAGGGAGAGCCTCTCAGCGAGTCCCAGGCCCGCAGGTAGAAACACCGAAGAGGACCCTGCCCGGGAGGCACAGCCCCTCCCGCAAAGAACAACCGCAGTGCAGGGGCCAGAATGCTGGGATCAATTAGACGGATCTAGCAGTGGGTAGCGACTCTTGGATGTGCCCCCGGATTCCGGATCGCTCCAAGCGTCCCAGAAGCCCCCCTGTGAGCAAGCAGAGCCCTCTGTCATGGCTCCATCTTTGCAAACTGGTGTTCCTGGTCCCGGGCCCTCGTTTCACAAACCTCTCCTGCAAATGTTGGCATCTCAGCGCCAGCAGGGCAGAAAGAGATGAATCGGCGAGAGTCCCTGCCCCGAAGGCACTCACAGTTCGGTCTGGAAGAAAGTGGTGCGCCCGGGTAATTAGGGTGCAGTGTGATGGATGTGCGAAAGGGAGGCACACACGAAGCCGTGTGGAAGCTCCGGGCGGGGCGTTGAACTCTGCCTGTGGCACGGCGGCGGGCCTTGCAGAGGAGGTGGCTTTGGGGCCAGATGTCGGTTATGAGTGAGGTTCCCATCCCCAGCCCAGGGCAGGGGAGCAGGGAAGGACCAGATATGCAGGGACTCAGAGCCACAGGATGGGGGTTCGGGGGAGCAATTCCTAACCTCCTGGGACCGGGGACTAAGCTACTTGAGATGGAGTGTCAGGCACGGCAGCTGGTGAGGTGGGTGGGGGTCAGGCTTGAAAGGCTTTGGACAACTTGCTGCAGTTATTTGACCTTAACCTGTGGCTGTGGGGTGGCGCCGAGGGGCTCTCTTTAGACCAGTGGAACCGGCTGACACAATTTGCGTTGGAGGAAGATACCCCGGCAGCGCTTCCTGTGGGCGGTGCGTACCGCCTCACCTCCAAGGCTCAGGAGGCTGTGATGCCTGAGCAGCGGCCCCAGCGGCCCTAGGTGACCGCAGGAAGCTAGCGCTGGACAAGGATGGGGGCTTCAGGTTCCTCGTCTCCAAAACCAGCGCCGACTCTGTCCACCTTGCAGAGCCACTGGGAGGGTCAAGGACAGGAGGGCGGGAGGAGTATTCTCCAATGCATTTGGCTCTACGGATGTAAGGGGTCATCATTTTTGTTTTATGGAAATGGAGCTCTCCATTGCTCAAAGGCAAATGGAGATGTGAGCAGGGCTGAGTATTCTGGACAGGAGTGGAGCTTGGCGATCATCCACTCCAACCTCCCTCCCCCTGCAGGACAGATGACCAAAGCCCGGAGGACACGCTCCTCCCCCACCTCACACTCCTACCATTACCCAGTCCATTGCAGAGGAAGATGGCCCACCCAAAGGGCTCAAGTCCCGTCAGCCTGGGACCAGGGCTCTGTCCGAGGTGCTGACACGGGGGTGGGTGGGGGGTGTCGGGTGTCCTCCGGGCAGGGCTCTGTCCGAGGTGCTGACTCAGCGCCACACACCCAGAACAGGCTCCGTGGGCGACCCTGTGCGCTGTCCAAGGTCCTGCCCTCCTCTCGCATTCTTCCCACACATTCGAGGAGGATTTGCGAGGAGCCCAAGCGGCAGGAATACTCCACTTCTGAGCACATTGACTAGAGGAAGCATTACCGCCCTCGGCCGCTCCGCACGGCCTCTTCCCCGGTAGATTTACGACGCACAGACGCCATCGTCAGAGCCAAGAGCATAGAGCAGGAGGCTCGGTGCTCTCCAGCATCAACTGTGAGCGGACGGCAGGGCTCCAGGCATCTGGGATCTTAATCCCAGCCCCGGTGTGAACTTGCCTCTCCCAGCGAATCATTTATCAGACCCACCCCACCCTCCCCATGCTTTACTTCCATTGCGGCTTTGACAGGGAAAGGAAATGAATACCGTTTCAATGGCTGCGGCTGCTGCCCAGAATCTACAAGCGCCGTTGCCCAAGGAGGGGGCGGGGGGGGGGCACCAGCTTCGGCTTTGACGATGTTATAGGGAGGTTTTAGATTTTCATGGAGCAAGGACTGGAGGGCGACCAGCGCCCTCCAGTCACTGAGAGGCTCTGATTCTTCAGCCCACTCCCTTTCCAGAGCGGTGGCCAGCGCCCAAAACTGCGTCTGCCCCCTGCCTGCGCCGGAGAACACATCTGCGATTCTGGAAACCTTTCCTCTTCCAGCCTCCTCTCCCCGGGACTTCGCTTTACTCTGCTCCGCGTCTTGAGGACATGTCTTTTCCTCAGATTTCTATCCCCAAAGCACGCCTGCGGTTAATTCCAACTTTGCAGATCAGTAGTTTTGAAATGGGGCAAGTCACTTCGACTTGCTGTCTCTCAATTTCTTCGTTGGTGGGACGAGGACATTCATACCCGCCTCCTCAGCTGTAGAGAAGATATTCTACATAAACCGTATTCTCTTCTGCCTGGCTTATCACGGGTGCTCAAGAAATGCATTCCTTTGTCTTTCTCTTCCAAGTCATTGAGTTCGTTACACAATCCCCATTAATGTATCAACTTAGTAACACATTCGCACGTCCCCCTTGGTCTTGTGTGTTTTTTCCCCCCAGAGAGGAATTGATTTCTTTAGGGCGAATGCCTGGATAGTGGTGGCCTTTTCAAATCCCAGAAATGACACGGTGGGAGGGAGGAGCTCCCCGTTTTGCCTACGTGCAGAGCCAAGGCAGGACACCAAGAACCTTGAAAATCATTCATTTTCGTCTGGCTAATGATACCTTCCCTGCTGAGAGAATGTTTCCTCTCACTTCTCCAACTTCGCAGAGAATGTGAAGCTGAGAAAAGCCACCTTCTCCAGCTGGAGTGGAATGCAATTGACTAATTTATAAGCCCGGGCTGTTGTCTGGGCTGGAGTTTCCGTCCTTTGAAGATGTCAAAAAGTAATGAAATAAGGCTTTCAGCACCCGGCCCACACTAATCATTTCAGTGCTGCGGGGACGCAGGAGATAGATTGCTGGTTCTCTGCCTGGCCGTGGGCAAATGAGAAGGTCTCTGATCAGGAGTCAGCTGGCTAGTCTCCTAATTTAGGTCTTGCAACAGTTCAAGGTTTGACCTTGAGCAAGTCCCTTCTTTTCTGTGGACCACACACTGTGTCTCCACTCCCAGGACCACCCCCTCAATCTCCCACTGACACTCCAGATTTTATCCCGATCCAGTCCTATTTCTTGCCTGGGACTTGTCTCTCGATCTCTTCTGCCAACCTTTGCCTCTCCTAGCGTGGCTACTGCCCAACTTCAGGTCTGGGCCATCATTTACCTGGACTGCCAAAGGTCTCCCAGATGGTTCCCATCTGTCCCAAATCTCTCAGCTCCAATTCACGCCCTACACCACTTCCTGGGCAATCATTTATAAAATGCAACCTGGCCATAGCCCTTCACTGCGTCAAATCTTTCATTACTCCTTGTCGCCTAAGAATAAACCCATAGCTCCTTTTTCTTGCATGCAAGCGCCTTCCCAATCTGTCCCAGACTTCTGTATATCCTGCTCATCTCCACACTGTCCCTTGTGTTCTGTGTTCTAAGGGCCTGGCGACTTGTGTTTTGACATGGTCCCTCCAATGCCTCTGCCAACACCATACATGTCTTCTTTTCCCGGTGCGTCCCCAAACTTGTCCTCCAAACTTGAGCTGAAATGCTACTTTCTCTTTAAAGCCTCTCTGGATATTTTCAGACTATTCTTCACACTCTCTCCAGAGAACTTTTCCCAGCGATAAGTGTTCCCATGCGGTCCCCAGAAGTCTGACCCAATGAACAAACCCTCTGGTAAAGGCAGTCGGCTGGTGCCCTACCACACGCACCGTGACCTGCCGTGCCCTGTGCACCTGGGTGTACACCTGGAACCACCACGGCGACTGAGCAGGTACACAGCCATTGCTGTTACCACCAGGACTCTGAGCGGAGATTCATTCCTTGGCAGCACATTGCCTTTAGCATATGCTGCTCAGGATGGTCAACCGCATTCTGACGTTTTCCGACACTCTCGACAGCTGTGCTCATTGACAAGTCTGCCGCTGCGAACAAATCACGCTCTCTCTCAGGGAGGATCACCACGCCCTCCTCACCTGCCTCCCTGCCGTCTGCCTGCGGACTTCCCCTCCGCTGTGATGCTGGAAGAACTCACTCCCTAAACTCCAGATCTGGCTTTGCCCCATGTCCACCCCCAGGGCACGCACATGTCATGCAGAGGATCGAATCCAGGCTCCTCAGCTCGGTCCGCACACATGGCCCTTCCTGGCCTTGTTCCAGCTCCCTCCAGCCCTGGCTCAAGTCCCCCCTCCCTCCCAGAAGCCCCTCAGACGGTCCTTTGCGGGGTGCCGGAGCTAGCTGTGGGCCTGTTCACAATCTGGGCCCTGACGCAGCGCTTTCGGGGAGGAGGGGGGACCTTTCCCTACATCTCGGTCTGAAGAACTCCAGCTTATCCCATGAACCAAGTGAAATTTTACTCCATTTTAATGCTTTTCTCTGAACCAAATTTTAATTTTTTTCTTATCAAGAGAACACATGTCTGAGGTTTCACAAAGCTTATACTGAAAACAGAAGCCGCTTGCTCTAATCCTGGCTTCTCTCAGCTCTCGGTGGAGGGAGGGCCTGCTCCCCACTTCTCTGGTTTCCAGGAGAAACGTTCTTCCCAGGGGTGCTCCCGGCCCTTATCCCACTCCAGGGTGGGAAAGGGGACCTGATCTGTGGCAAGAGTCATCGCTGCATCTTGGACCCAATGGATTGAATCACTCCGTGAGGGCCTCAGGTGTGGAGGATGTGGCTTACCCTTCCTTCTCCTCTTGACCAGTGGCGAGGGTGACCTGGGGAAGGAAGGTCTTGCTTTGTAGATTCAAACTCGTCTTTGCCAGGTGGTTCTCAGTGTAGACCGTGAAACCGGTCAATGACAAGGGAGCAGCAGAACCATTTTAGTTCCCACACCAAACGAACCCCGTCCAACTTAGCCTGTGTTAGTAACACAGGTGACTTATTCTCCGGCGGCCGGCTCCTTTGTTGTGTTCTTCCACTGACTCAGAACTTGACCGAGGAAGGACTATGTTTTATTGACTTCCCTCAAAAGTCTTCACCATGCCCATTTCCCCAAAGAAGCCACCGCCTCCTTCATAACTGTCTCTTCTGTACTCTACAGAAGCCACAGGCTTCTTCCACCAGCCCTGGATTCTTCTCCCTTAGATTAAGTCTACTGAGTCCCAACAGCAGAAGGTAGGGAAGCAGCCCTCTCCGCTCCCACACCTGCACGCTCCTTCCCCTCTCCACCCTTCCAGCGCAGTTCATCAACATTCAGGGCTACACAGCCTCTGAGTCATGTCTATTCAGATGCATTTTTGTTTTTCTGGGAGTCAATAATTACCAAATTATTTAATTTGCTTCTCTGCATATCCTCATTTAGCCAGGGATTCTGGCAGAGATACACTCTTCTCAACACGATTGAACCACGCTGGGCAATCCATCAGCGCACTTGCTTCCCCGGAGCTGTTCCCCTTTAACCGTCTCATCCCCGGCTCCCATGTGGAAGGTCTGCCCAGCAGACTGTGGTCCCAAGAGTCGCCTGCTCGGTCTCCCTGGGGAATCCCTCCTCTGCTTTCTACAGAGCACACCCTCCTCCCGGGGTCCCGTGACGGTCCCTTCCATTGTTCACGTTCTCGTCCACGTGGGGCACCTTCTTCAGGAGCTCCCTGAGAATGGGAGCAAGAGAAGACATGGTGACGCGAGAGGAAGGCTTTCATCCATTGTCGACACGATCGCTGGTTTGGCTAGGTCCACAGTTCTCATTTGAAATTAATTTTTAAAAGAGTATCTAGAAATTCTTTGTCTTCCAGCTCCCAGTGCTTCTTTTGAGAAGCCATGCCATGGTCAGACCTTGTCGCTTGTGTTCATCTTTTCCCTGCCTTCTGTCTCCAGAGTCTTCTCTTTACTCCCGACCGTCCGAAATACCACGCTGATGTGGACCCGTGCCACGGAGGCCGTTTTCTTGCATTACGTCTTGGATAACTGTCGCTTCTTTCCTTTTTCTGGTCTCTTTTCCTGAAAGTACCATTATTTGGACATTGGACCTCCTAAGTTGATCATTAACATTCTCATCTTTTTTTCTTACTTTTTAAAATTTAAATCTTTTTTTTTTGTTTGTTTTTCAGTTACGGTGGACACACAATATTACATTAGTTTCAGGTGCGTGATAGTAATTAGACATCAGGTAACTTACTAAGGGATCATCCCGATAAATCTCCTAACCATCTGACACCACACCTAGTTATTAGCGTTTTTTCTTATTTTCTATCCATTGTTAATTTGCTTTACTTTCTGGAAAATTTCTTTAACTTTAGCTTCAAAATATTCTACTGGATTAAAGAATTTTTCTCTCTCTGAGTTTTTTCTAAAAGTTTTCCTAGCATCCTGTTACTGAGATGACATGAATTTCGGCATCTCTGCTGTCTCCCCCACCACATTCACTGCCGTCTCTGGGTGCTACGGCTCGTTCCTTTCGGTTGGCTCTCATCGTGTCTTTCACAGAAAAAATTCCGCACAAGGTTGAGCTGGCACGGAACTGTGCTCATGTTTCTGGGTCGATCAAGGAAAGTTAATTGGATACTCAATGTCCTTGGGTCTAACGTCCAGCGACAAGCAGGCACAGTGGCTTTTTTACTAGGGGACTCTCGGTTGTCAGTGTTTATGAGTCGTTCCTCTTCAGCCCATGAGCTCACCATGGAGACACCGGTCATCTGCTTCGGCAGCAGGAACGAACCTGGCTCCCGGAGCTGAAGGGCTGAGTGTGGAAGGGGGGCTGAGGTCACGCTGATTGATAGAGACCTTGTCAGTGGGACACTCTGCCCTCAGTTTATTCTCGTGTCCGGTCAAGGCCCTGTCCAGAGCGACAGCTCCTGCTGAGTGGAGGGTGGGGGACGAGGAGGGTCTCCGATTCTCCGAGCCCCACTGGCAGACTCTTGAGCTCACCTGACTCCAGTGGGCGAATTTGGCCCCTCCTGCCCTCGTCTTTCCCGCCTTTTGAGTCTCTGAGGACATGTCGCTGTTCCGTCCCCGACGTGCTCGGCGCCTGAGGCTTTGTGCCCGTTCAGCCCCCTCCCTGCCATGTTAGCAGGGAGAGGGCCGCTGCGGACTCCTGGGTCCGAAGCGCCATGTTTAATCAGAGTCCCCACGACTCGATCGATGGCCCCGTCCACATCAGACACACGGTAGTTGTTTAGCGAGCGGTGTCTAGCCCGCACCTCCCCCAAGTAGGCTGAGAGCTTCGTGAAGGCCAAGTTTACTTCTCTCCTCCATCTTCCTGTTCCCTTAGCACATAGCCATGCGTCATTAATATTCGACAAATCGAACTGAACTCTAATTGCCGCTCACAAGCTCTTCTGCCACAGAGCCAAGGGCTGCATGAGATGGACCACACCCGCCCACGGGCCCACGTCACAGCACCATCGACTGCCTTTGGAATCACAGCGATGAGGACCAGGGAGCCCCCCACCCTGGCTTGAAACCCCGGTCGCACAGATTCCCGGATCTCGGTTTTCACACCTGCGAAACGGGCGCAGACGCCTCCCTCGAGAATTCTTTCCGATAATTAAATCAAGTAACGTCCGCAGAGGGCTCCGCACATACAAGGACATGACAAATGTCACTTCTTGTCTTGTTTTCCCCACTGTCACCGTATAAGAGGTCGGAGACCTAGAGATGCCAGGCGTCTCTGCCGAGCGAGGATGGAGGCAGCGACAGGTGGAGTGCTGGGTTCCCCGCGCTCCCCACGGGCCCTCACAGCACCACAGACACCCGGGGCCAGCTCTCTCGAAACAGAAGCCGAGGGCACCCTCTTCCCCGGGAGACGGTTCACAGCCCCTGGAGAGAGGGGCAAGCCCAGGGCTGAGGCAACCGCAGTTTACCGCTCTGTGGCCTTGCGGACGGCCCCGTGCTCGGGACCCAGATTTCCTCCCCGTCTTCCCCACAAAAGACTCATTTTCACACGCTCTGTGCACACTGTGGCAGCGTCTCACCCCCGGAGCGGCCCGGTGCCCCTTTGCAAGCTCATTAACGTGTATTTTCCTCATTAAGAAGAAGGGAGGGAAGAATCCGGTCAAGCTGACTGAGCCGCAGAGAGGAGGGCGTGACCTCCTTGCAGGAGGAGAGCCGCAAAGCGATGACAGCAGCGGCGGCAATAACCATGACCGCGGTGCACTCAGTGACCGCCATGCCATGTGCCCTGCCGCCGAGGTCTCATCTGCGCTCCTGTGGGTCCTCCCAGGAGGGCAGAGCATGTGGCAGGAGGGAGAGCGGATGGAGGGAGCTCTGGACCCAGAGTCCCCACAGCGGGCTCATGTCCTGGCCACTCCCGGGTCTACAAACTTGAGTCTCAGAAAGGCCGGCTGATGGGACTTTGTTCCCAAGGGTTCTCCGTAACCGCCACCTGCCACACTGCCACGGTGTGACAGGCAGCGTGGCCTGAGGTTGCAGATGGCGAAGCCGGCATGTCTGAAAGCGTGTTCATCATATCACCGCCGTCTTTAAAACTGACCCCCTGGCCAGCCTGGCAAAGATGGCAGGACGACCGGTTGGAATAGGCAACTGCTGGGTAGGGCTTGCTGTCGAAACGGGCTTAGGAAGGCACCCAGCGCAGAGCTGCCGCGGGAGAGAGGAAGGAGGGTACGGATTTGCCCAGCGACCCCGACCCTTGGATTTGCAGACTCAGGGCTGGGCTCATCACCCTGTTCCTTCTGCGTGGGTGTGCGGAAGGCTGCCCTTCCCGGCCTCCCTTGCTGTTGGGCTGGGCAGCAAGGGGCAGAGGCCAGGCCAGTGGACTATGGGCAGAAGTGACCTAAGCCACTCCTAGTCCTGGCTGCAAAGTCTCTCATGATGACCCCGCCCACAGCGGCGGGAAAGCCAGGACCCCGCCCCCGAGGACAGAGGTGGAGGTGTGTTTGTTACCGCAGCGTGGGCTAGCCTTGCCTGCTCGCACACAAGGTCCTGGATGAAGGCCTGAAGCCGCCGTCCAGGCAGGGGCCCCGTACGACCTCTGTGCCCGATTCTCTTACCACCCCCTCCGCACCTGACCCGATGCACCTGTCAGGTCCTCATGGAAATGTCTTCCTTCCAAGAACTTCTCCCGAGGCCACCTGCCCCGCCACGCACCCAGGGCCTCCGCACGTTACAGGGTTTACCTGCAGACTTGCCCTTTGCAGACTCCTTTCAAAAGCAGTTACACAGCCATTTACGCAAATTCCGTTGACGTACCGGCCCCAGGATGCGAGCAGAAACTCAGCGGTGCCTGTCCCCAGGACGGCCCCCGGCCTGGTGCGGAGTGGAACTGGGCTGCAGGCAAAACCCACACGGAGTCTTATGCGTAATAACCCGCATGGACACGCTTCTTAGGGTCGTCGTTGCTAAAGTGCCTGTATTCATTCACGTTTGGGGGAGTTTTGTTCTGTTCCGAAAGTCAGCTGCGGTGAGGCAGAGCTGACATGAAACCGAAAACACCCGTTTAGAGCCCGCGTTCGGATGCGGTCTGGCGGATTCGCACGCCTGCGGGGCCGCTTCTCTCAGCCCCGAACTCCCCACCTGCTCCGCTCCAGGCGGCCCCCACCCCCAGGCCCCCGGCAACCCCAGCCCTGCTCTTGGTCACGAGGGATCAGATTCATTTTCTAGAGACTCATAAAAATGGGTTACCACGGTACAGCGTCTTCTGTGCCTGGATTCTTAAGCTGAGACTGTTTTTGAGATTCATCCAAGTATGTATATATTTCAGGGCTCCACTCATTTTTATTGTTCAGTAATATTTCCATAGCATGAAACTGCTAAAAATTTATTTACCCATCATCTTCCCATCTCAACAACAGCTTTATTGAGATATAATTCACGTACCATAAAATTCACCGTTTAAAAACGTACAGTTCAGTGGCTTTTACTCTATTCGCAAAATTGGACAAGCAACACCGCTCTCTAATTCTGGAAAATGCTGATCCCTCCCAGGACAATCCCAGACCTGCTATCAGAGGTCCTCACCCGGACTACCCTCCCCCCACCCACCGCCAGCTGGCGATGACTCATCCACTTCTTGTGTCTGTGGGTTGGCCCACTCCGGGGATTTCACACGAGTGAAACGTGCAACATGGAGTCCTCCATGCCTGCCAAGTGGCCAAGCGTCTGCTCCAGTCTTGCCCATTTGCCATTTGCACTGGGTGTCTCATCTCATTACTGAGAATATGGCTTCATCGGCCCTTCTTATGAGACCTGTGTCAGATATGTGTGCTGTACATGTTTTCTTTCATTCTGTACCTCACCCTTTTTTTTAATTTTCCTGACACCTTTCAAAGGCCAGAAGGTTTTAGTTTTGATGAGGTCCAATTTACTGATGTTTTCTTTTATCGTTGGTGCTTAATTAGACCCTACTTAAGAAATCGTCGTTAATCCCAACACGGTAAATACTCTATGATTTTGTCGAGAAGTTTTGTAGCTTTGGGATTTGCAGGTAGGCTTCTAATCCGTTTCAAGGAAATGTTCGTCGGTGGCCTGAAGTTGAAGGTCGAGTTGTGCCTTTTCCACGGGCACGCCCAATTGTTTTAGTGCCATTTGTTGAAAGGACGATTCTTTCTTCCGTTGAACTACCTCAGCATCTTTGTGAAAAAAATCAATTGAGTTCAAATGTGTGGGTCTATTTTTAGATTCCCCATTCTGCTCCATTTAGGTATCCATTGTTACACCACCGCACGCTCCCTTGATTGCTTTCCATTTGAAATTAAGGCGGCGTAGGTGTCCAACTTTCTTCTTCTTTTTCTTTTTTAGAAATTAGGGTACCGCTGACATACAGCCTTAGGTGAGTTTCGGGCCGACGGCACAGCGATTCGGCGCTTACACACCTCACGACGCACCTCCGGCCAGCGTGCGCGTGGACACTTATCCCAGCGTTCTGACCACAACCTCCACGCTGAGCGTCCGGTCCGTGACTCCTCTGCTCCGAAATCGGAGGCTGCGGCTTCTCACCGCCTTCCCCGTGAGCAGCCTAAAAGCCGCACGCATCTCAGAGCCAGCTTGGCAATTTCTATGAAAAGGGGCCTTTTGGTGGAGGTTGAATCTGTGGGTCCCCTTTGAAGTAGCCAGTGACTCCACAATCCCGAGGCTGCCGTTTCTCCCACACGGTGCACCTGGCTGCACCTCTCCCTTCATTTAAGACCCCTTCACTCTTGCTCAGGGACATGTCACTCTGTTCCTCCCATGAGTCTTGAACACATCGATCCCCCCGAATGCGGTGGTTGTCAGGGCTGTTTTAATTGGCTTTTTTTTTTTTCCCCGAAGTTCCACCTCCCATTATTTCGTCCCAGCACATGGGGATACGATGGATTTCTGTGTGGTGGCCCCGTCTTCCGTGTTCTGCTAAAGTCGCTCATTCGTTCTAGAAGATTTTTAGTGGGTTCTTTGGATTTTCTCCGCTCCCGAGCAGGCCTTTTGCAAACGGAACCGGTTTTACTTCTTCCTTGGCGATGCACGCATGCATGTTCAGTCCCGGGCCTCGGCTCGTCCTGCTGGCTAGGGCTCCCGGACAGCGCTGACTGACCCCCGTGGGAGTGAGCACCCCTCACCCATCTCAGGGGCCAGCGTTTGCTAGCCCCAGAATTTTCCTACACGGCCTTTATCAGGCTGGCGGATTGCACTTCTGGTTCCAGCCTGTTGAAACTTTTTGTCAAGAATTGCCGTAAAATTTCATCCAGTGCTTTTTCAGCGTCTACGAAGGAAATCATATTTTTCTCCTTTCTTCTTATAACGGTGCAGTGCACAAATCGATTTTCATGTGTTAACCTTTTGATATAAGCATTTGACCTTGGATGCCTGGAATCAACCCCATTCAGTCTTGGCATGTTATCCTTTTTTATGCATCGCAATTTGATTCGCTAATATTTCCTTAAAGATTAGCGCCATTATTTGGTGCGTAAACATTTAGGGTCACTGTGCTTTCTGAATAAACATAGCCCTGCGTTGTTATGAGATGCCCGCTTTTTTCCGATAAGAAACACTCGGACTTCCAGTAAAGTCCACGTTTCTGATGTTGATAGAGTCCCTACCGCTCTCTGTAGACATCGGAAACCCTAGGTGTTTCCATTTTTCAATGATGCATGTCTATTTATTTATTTATTTGAAAGATTTTATTTATTTATTTTTAGAGAGGGGAAGGGAGGGAGAAAGAGAAGGAGAGAACCATCAGGGTGTGGTTGCCTCTCAAGCGCCCCCTGCTGGGGACCTGGCCCGCAACCCAGGCGCGTGCCCTGACTGGGAATCGAACTGGCGATCTTTTGGTTCGCGGGCTGGTGCTCAATCCACAGAGCCACACCCGCCAGGGACTGTGTCTTTCTATTGAAAGGTGGTTCCTTGTAAGTAGCATACAGTCAAGTTTTGCTTTTTTATCCAATCTGACAATCTGTCCTTTAATTGCAGTGCTTCTCTCCCTCACGTATAATGTAATCGCCCACGTGGCTGGATTTAAATCTGTTTATTCTCTTGTTCTTTGCTTTGTGTGGGTTCCATCTGCTCTTTGTGCCTCTTTGCTTTCATCAGCCTTCCTTCGAATGCTGGGTGTTTTCCGGATTCCATTTCGTCTCTGCTCCTGGCCTGTGAGCTCCGCCTCTCCGTTTTCCTCCTGTGACTGGGCTGGTGTTCGCAACATCTGTGTTACCGCACTCCGCTCCACACCACAGCGCTCTGGCTCGCGTGTGATGCGAAAACCTCACAAATGTTACTTTCCCATCGCGTCCTTTGCGTTGTTGCCGTCACACGAAAAGACATGTTTTATGGCCCCATATTGCAGGGCTACTGCTTTCACTTTAAATGGCAAATTCTCTTTAAATTAAAAGTCAGAGACAAGGACAATTTCCCTGCCTCCGTGCTATTCCCCACGCCTGCGCAGGTGGACGGCGGCGCCTGAGCCGCCCCTTCCACCCGAGGGCTTTCCTTCCCGCGCCTTCTCGGCCCTGTGAGTCCGAGGAGGTTGGCGTTGGCTCCGCTTCTCAAGGATGTTTTCACTGCATATAGAATTCTAGGTTGGCAGGGTTTTTTCCCCCAACATTTGAAAGATATTATTTTGCTGTCTTGCAGTATAAACTCAGACAAGAAATTGGAGGTATTCTTATCCCCTTGACACACTAGGTCTTTTTCTCGACCTGATTTTTGGATTTTCCTTTCAACTTGTGTCTTGGTGGTGCTGGTGGCAGGTGGGGGGTGCGTGTGGGTGTGGGTGTTTATTCCGCTTGAGGTTTAGTATGATTTTTGGAATTGTAAGAATTTTTAAAAAATAAAATTAGAGAAAAATTGCCCGTCTGTCTTCAAATATGCTTTCTCTCTTCTCCACCACCATTCTGCACGTTCTGGGGTCGCCATGACCCGACCGATGCCAGGCCCCCCGACATGGTCACGCAGCCAACTGGGGCTCTGTGCATGTGTGTGGGTTTTGTCCCTCTGGCCTCGGATTCACTCCACGGCGATGTCTTCAAGTTCACTGGTGTTTTTCTGTGGCGTCTGATCTTGTTTTTTCCACCTGGTGAGATTATTGCTTCACATTTTGGCTCTCTTGTTCATTTCTAAAGGTTCCACTCAATTTTTAAAAATATATCTTATTGATTATGCCATCACAGTTGTCCCATTATTTTCTCCCCTTTATTCCCCTCCGCCCTGTAGCCCCCTCCCACCAGCATCCCCCCACCCCTTAGTCCATGTCCACGGGTCGTGCAGGTCAGTTCTTTGGCTTCTCCATTTCCCATCAGTATGGGAAATCTTACCCTCCCCCTGCCTGTTTTGTACCTACCATTTGTGCCTCTTGTTCCCTGTACCTTTTCCCCCCACTCTCCCCCTCCCCCTCCCTGCTGATAACCCTCCACGTGATCTCCATTTCTGTGATTCTGCTCCTGTTCCAGTTGTTTGCTTAGTTTGTTTTTGTTTTTGCTTCTTTAGGTTCGGGTGTTGATCGCTGTGAGCTCGATTTCTTTTTATATTCCCCACTTCTTTCCCAATTATCTCCATGTTTTGCTTTATGTCCTTGAGCATGCGGGTCACGTTCCGCAACGTCTGGTGTTGTCCTGTCTGGCTGTGCCCTGGTCTCTGCTATTTCTACACCTGCTTCACCGCGCTGTTTTCCTTCTGCTTATGGATCAGAACTTCTAATTTTTTGAACCTTAACTTAAAAAAAAAACAAAACCAGAATCGCAGCACTTCGGAATTTACGTTCCTCAGTCGGCCTCTCCTTGCCCTCCTTCACAGAGTTTTGGGCCTTCTTGGCTGCTGGTTCTGTTACCTGTGGATTATTTTGATTTTTCAATCCTTGTTCCTGGGGCTCTTTTGGGATTGGTGGGGAATACTTTATTTATTTATTTTTATTTTTTTATTATTTTTATTTTTATGTTTTATTTTTACGTATTTTTATTGATTATGCTATTACAGTTTTCCCCATTTTTCCCTCCACCCTAGTTCCTCCCTCCACCCTGCACCCCCCAGCCCTCCAGCTTCCCCCCCCCCAAGTTCATGTCCATGGGCTGTACATGTACGTTCTTTGAGTTCTCTGTTTCCTATGCCTTTTTTAATCTCTCCACGTCTATTTTATGCCTACTAATTATGCTCTTCTCCCCTGTACCTTTCTTCCCCTATTCTTCCCTTCCTGCTCTCCACTAAAATCCCTCCATGTGATGTCCATTTCTCTGATTCTGTTCCTGTTCTGGTTGTTTGCTTAGTTTTTGTTTTCATTGTTTTTCTTTTCTTTTAGGTTCCTTTGTTGATAGTTGTGAGTTTGTTGTCATTTTACTGTTCATATTTTAGATCTTCTTTTTCTTAGATAAGTCCCTTTAACATTTCATATAATAAGGGCTTGGTGATGATGAACTCTTTTAACTTGACCATATCTGGGAAGCACTTTATCTTCCCTTCCATTCTAAATGACAGCTTTGCTGGATAGAGCAATCTTGGATGTAGGTCCTTGCCTTTCATGACTTGGAATACTTCTTTCCAGCCCTTTCTTGCCTGCAAGCTTTCTTTTGAGAAATCAGCTGATTGTCTCATGTGAACTCCTTTGTAGGTAACTGTCTCCTTTCCTCTTGCTGCTTTGGAGATTCTCTCTTTGTCCTTAATCTTGGGTAACTTGATGATGATGTGCCCTGGTGTGTTCCTCCTTGGGTCCAACTTCTTTCAGACTCTCTGGGCTTCCTGGACTTCCTGGAAGTCTATTTCCCTTGCCAAATTGGGGAAGTTCTCCTTCATTATTTGTTGAAATGAGTTTTCCATTTCTCGCTGTTGTTCTTCTCCTTCTGGCACCCCTATGATTAGGATGTTGGAATGTTTCAGGTTGTCCCAGAGGTTTGTAAGACTCTGTTCATTTTTTTGAATTCTTGTTTCTTCATTTTGTTCTGGTTGGATATTTATTTTTCCTTTTGTTCCGAATCGTTGATTTGAATCCTGGTTTCCTTCCTGTCACTGTTGGTTCCCTGAATATTTTGCTTTATTTCATTCTGGGGATCCTTCATTTGTTTTTTCATCATTTGACCAAGCTCAACCAGTTCTGTGAGCATCCTGATTACCAGGGCTTTGAATTCTCCGTCAGATAGGTTGGCTATCTCCTCATTGCTTAGCTCTCTTTTTGAGGTTTTGCTCTGTTCTTTCATTTGGGTCATATCTCTTTGTCTTGCTGCACCTGATAGGTAGTAAGGGGGCTGGGCCTTGGGTAGTCACCAGGGTGGGGCCCAGAGAGGGAACAGTGCAGCTCACCTGCTTGTCTCCAGTGCACTTTCCAAGGGACTCTCGAGTGAGACTGGGAGTTTCTCCCACCAGGGCAACCGCCATCGCCCACAGCCAGCTCTGAGTCTCGGTTTCCCTTAAGTCATTCCCTCCCCTGCAGCCGGCCACCTCGCCACAGCCAGCCCCAGCTGCATAGTCCGCTGCCTCGCTGTGGTTTTTCTGAGTCGGCCCACGTGGTTTGCCAACTCACCAGTCTGATTGTTCTGTTGATTTTTTCTTTAATTCCTTGGTTGTCAGAGTTCCATGCAGTTTGATTTTCTGGCACTTTTGGTTGTTTATTGAGTTTAGATTCATTGTTATCCTTTTGGTTGTGCAAGGAAGCGAAGGGTTTCTACCTGCACCTCCATCTTGGCCGGAAGTCTGGTGGAGAATACTTTAGAGATAGTTTAGGCCCCGTGGAATCTTCTGGGCACTGTGCTAATGTCATGTGCATTCAGGGAAGTCTTTCAATGTGCCAGAGGCCACTGCAAGCTCCGTGGGCTCCAGGGCTGCCTGTCTGTACCCCCTTGCATACGGGCATTTGGCCAGACTCTAGGGGACCCCATGCAATTTCCGGAATGGCTTCTTCTCTCTGTAACTCTGCCCCACAAGTCCCAGCTGCTCTGGCCTCCTGGGCTCTGGCCGAGGTCCATGTGCCTCCGTGAGGGCTCTGGTTCCTGCTTGCCCCAGCCCCGCTGGTACCGCTGCCCGGATGTGGCCTGCAGGCAGAAGTCTTGTGTGATGGCAGGTCTCCCTGCCTGCCTTCCTGCCTTCCTCTGGGGTTGCGGTTCTGCAGGGCCCCGGCTCAGTGTCTGCACAGGGTGTCTCGTTTCTCTGTGGTGCTTCCTGACTCCTGTTTAATGACAGGAAGGTAGTTCGGATCTTGTGACCCCTCACGGCTGGAGGCGGGAAGTGGCTCCTCATCACCAACCTGTCACATAGTCCTCCGAAGGCCTCGATGGCGGTCACACTCTGAGCCCTGATGTTAGGGAGAGGCCTCTGTACCAGGTGGGCCAATTAGTGTGGCCAGAGTGGGGAGGGAGCATTACAGGCGCCACGTCCACACCAGCTACCGCCCGCCTGGGATCAGCCAGATTAATCCCGGTGCCCGAGAAGGGCCGAGGCCTGCCCAGAGCTCTGGCCGCTACAGACGTGCGGGGTCCGAGGTGAGGTTTATTCAGCATGCCGTTGCGGGCACTGGGAAGCTGCCCGAGGGACAAGCAGCTGGGCCCCGGACACAGCGCAGTCTCAGGGTAGACATGTGGACCCAAGCAGAAGGCACTCAGGGCTCCCACGGTGCCTCAGCACGGCATTCAAGGCCTCCTCTCCACGCGGCATCTCATCTTCTCCACGCCGCCGGCCAGAGCATCTTACTCTGGAAACACTGGGCTTGCATGCAGTGTTTCTGCGGCGCCCGCTCAGTCCGCTCTGCAAACCCTTCTCCCCAGACCCTGCCCTCCGCGTCGGGTGGCGCACTTCTGTCGGCTCCTGGTCTCTGCTCTCTCTGCAGTCAGAACCTCCACTTTCTCTTCAGGGGCCTTGGAAAAACTCAGTCTTTGCTCCTGAAGACGATGAGTCACAAACACCGACTAAGCTCCTACTATGTGAGCGCCCTCAGGGTGCTCACATTTGGCGAGGCCATCAGTGTTCACAACAGCCCGGAGAAGCAGCCGCTCCTCCCGCAGGGCTCCAGCCGCAGGAGATGAAAGCCAAGGAGGCCGAGGACCCGTCTCACTTGAAGAGCTCTGATACCGGCCCTTCTCGCCCTGACTTACGGTCCCTGGAACGCAGTCTGCGGGGAGACGGTTGTTGCCGGGTGACCTTGGAGAATTCCGTACGTTCATCAAACTCCAATTTCTTCCCCTACAAAACGCAGCTGATTTGACACCTGCGGCCCCGTGGTGCGGAGGAGAAGAGAAGATGTGGGTGAGAACGCAGACGAACGCCCGACCCAGGGTAGGTGGGCCCCTCCCCCTTCCCCCACCGCAGCGCCCCCAGGGCCAGGCGGGTGGGGTGCATCCCACGCCTCAATGATCCGTCTTCCTTGCAAACGCTAGTGGTGGCCTGACACGTAACAAGACCACAGAAAACCCTGGCGGTGTGGATGCCGAGACAACGCCATTTTCAGAACAGGAGAGCGGGGCCTGTGTCCGTTGGGACTGCCGACTGGAGGCTGAGAGAGCAGTCGCTGCCCCGGGGGTGAGCTTGCCTTGGCTAGGCCTTGCTGGGGACCCCAGACGCGATGCCATAGGTGTGACCCTAGCAACGATGGGCCGTGGATGGTTGTGTTGCCACTTGAGGAAAGAATCCACCGAAGCTCAGAGTTTAAGGGACCGTCCCTAAACTCGTCTCAGAGTTTAAGGTGACCGAGCCGCTGGGCGTGAGACCAGGTCTGTGTGTCTCTCACTTGGCTCTTCATCAGCAGCCATGCCTCCTGCTTCAGGGTCCCCTGGAGGAGGCAGCTGTCACCCCCGGGAGCCCTGGGGACAGTCCATGTGGCGCACCTCCCTCCACAGAGGGGGGGCTGTGAGTCAGGGTTCCAATTTACTTGGTGCCTCCCGGGTACCGTTTTTAGCTCCATACCCATCAGCAGAGATCGGTATGACGCGGCCAGAACCCATTTTCTGGGACAAGGAGATTGAGGCTCCCAGCGGTCAGGAGCTCACCCCTAGAGGACCCGGGCTGGCACCTCCCAGCCCGCGGGTGGCTGTGCCGCAGGGGCTGGGCCTCTGGGCTCCAGAGCTGATGGCTCACTGGGCTCCCTGTCTCCCCGCTGGGCGATCCGAGCAAGCCGCCCACCCTCCCCGCAGCTGCACAGCGGGGCCGCTGAGAGGTCCTCCGTCACAAGGTCCTTGTGAAATGCAGACAGGTCCGTGGTCCCCTGGCCCACGGTGTTGTCTGTGGCCAGCACACAGCGGGAACCCCCATAACTGCCCGCGTCCATGGTGATGCCCACCGGGCTGGGCGGAGGGATGAGTGGGAGCTGGAGCCTGTCACGAGGCCCTGAGATGGAACCTGCAGAACAAAGTCGCTTATCTCCGAGCTCAGCCGTTTCAGCTCCAGTGGCCCTTGGGCCCTTTCCACTGCGGAGGGAAGGGGGGCCCTCCTCGGAGCACAGTCCCTGGACAATGTCTTTCCGTGTACCTGCTCGAGCAGGACGGAAAGGACAGGGCACAGTGAGGGGGACATCCTCTCTCCCCAACCGTCTGCCTGGGCTGTCACCACTGGGCCCAACAACGTCCAGTGGGTGCCAGAGGGACTCTGGGCCCCGTGGTGGAGGCAGCGGGGGCTGGGCTGCTCCTGCAGGACCGCCTGGTGCGCCCAGTCCCCCAGTTCCTCGCTGTACCCCAGGGCTGGGGGTGCTGTGGGGCTCCGGGCAGCCGTTCCCCACGGAGGGAGGGGCTGGCGTGTTGTACAAGCCTTTAATTGTCCAGGGCTGAGCAGGCGTCCCTGGCTGGGGAATAATCCGAGGACGCTCAGATTAACACAGGGACTGGGGTCAGGAAGGACACGGTGGCCGGTCCCTGGGCTCAGGACTCAGGCTTCGGGCAGGGGTCAGCCAGCTGGGTGCCGCTCTGGGACCAGGCCGTGTCCCACCTTGGGATGTCACGGTTTGCCCCCTCACCGCTGTTGGCTGGAGGTCACCTTCAGACGGTGCTGATAGCTCCTTGCCCTGTGGCCCTTGCCACATGCCGCTCGTGCCACCAAGCCCTTGAGGGGCTGACAAAGCCGTGTTCTCCGCAGAGTGGAAACTTGTCAGGTTGGCCGCCTCACATCTGTTCGAAGCAGGTCACCTTCCCCTCCACCCCCACTCCGGAGGACAGTCCACAAGCCCTCAGCACATGGCACAGAGACCCCGGGCCCCCGAGACTCGGCCGGGCCCTGGTCTTTGTCACAGCCTCTGGGGCCTGCGGCAGAGAGGCCCGCCAGGTGGTACCCGGGCCCTGCACACCTGGCCCATCCCTCCTGAACTTGCCACCTCCAGGAATCCATCTGTGAGCCTCTTAAACGGAAATAATCTCTCTCTCCCAGGAATGGCTGTGCGGACCAGGCATCTGCCCTTTGACCCCCGGCATCGAGGTCAAGTCTCAGTCGCAGCTGTTGGCTGGGAGTGGAGTCAGACTTCCCCACTTTCCGGGGAGGTTGTGGAAGAGCCACGCCCCCACCCCCCCATTTCAGTGCGGGGGGGGGGCCGCTGGGGAGACGCATCGCTGGCCACAGCGGGTCCCTGTCCCTCTGAACCGTGGCCTCCTGGAAGGAGAGGGCTGACCGCCTTGGGGCAAGTGCTTAGCCATCGGGCGACCATGGTTGTTAACATTTATCCGGCCCCCCTTGTGCGCCAAGGACGGGAGACGTGCTTTGCATGCGTAATCGCATTTTAATCCTCACAGCAGTGACTCAGAGATTTTCGCAAATTCCAGGAGATGACCTATAAAACAGGAGGGGGCTGGAATCCGGTCCCGGCAGCAGGCTGCAGCCCAAACCCAGCCCGCAGCCCTAGGCCGCGAGGGGGCGGGCAGTCCCCAGGCAGCGGTGGGGTCAGCTGCGGTGGGAGGAGCCCGGCTGAAACCCAGGTGGTGGGGGCCTTTGTCAGCCAGGCAAGCCCACCCGACAGACCCCGCCCCCCCACCAGGGCAGAGGTGCCTCCCCTTTGACACACCCTGAACCCACGGGATCAGCCTGGCAGGGGCACCCGGAGTGAAACCCATTTCATTCCAATGCTGGGGGCCAAGCCCCCTCACTCTGCAGGAATCTTGCAGCCCCCGCGGTTCTCCCTGCCCCACCCGAAGCCCAGAGGCAGGGCGATTCCCCAGGGACAGCTGACCAGCCGCGGAGGACCGCGCTTCTGTGTCCTTGTCCGCACTTCTGTTACGGGAGCCAGGCCGGTCGGGGCAGCCGGCAGCCCGAGAGGAAGACGCAGCAAACGGAGCAGATCGAGGGCCAGGCGCCGGGACAATAGTCCGATTACCCCACTCAGGGATGTGTGAGGACTGTGGCGGGCTCTGAAAGGCAGGGGCCAGGCCAGCCACCTTCTAGAGGGTGGTCGCACCTTCCAGAAAACCAGCAGAGGGCAAGGAAACGGAGCGAGCGTGTCCCAAAGGTCACAAAGACTGGGGTTATGAGCAGGCAGTCTCAGGACGGAGAAGACCGACCCGGGGTGGAGGGGCACAGCCTGTGCACGGCGAGGACCCCCCCCCACCTCCCCAGCAGGGGCCTCCTGCAGGGACCGGGCAGGGGCACCGAAGAGGGAGAGTCCCAGGGAGGCGAATTGTCACAACAGGACAAAGCACGGAAGGTTTTTTTTTTTTTTTTAATCTGAAAAACTTTTGGAGAAGGGAGAAAGGTCACCTGCCAAGAAACGAAACCAGAGCAGTGGCTCCCTCCGCAGAGGCCACGCCCCGCTCTGTGGGCGGAGCCCTGGTCCCAGGGGCACCTGGCTGCTGCCTGCAACCTGAGCTTTCCATGGACTTCTCTCAGGAAGGGAGGTGAGGATACAGTCCAGGAAAAGGGGGGTTGGGGAACAAAAAGAAGAGGGCCTGAGACTCAAAAGCGAGGAAATGGGCCCGAGGGCTGATTAAGTTACGTAGGGTCCCGGGGCACCATTCCGTGACATGTCATCTGTAGTCAGTGTCCTGTGCCCGCCACCCCAGTCAAGTCCCCTTCGGTCACCATTCTGGAGTATTTGACCCCTTTTTGCCCTTTACTGACCCTGCCCCCTTCCCTCCGGTAGCGACCACACCGTGGTCTGTGCCGATGAGGTTTTGTTTGTTGTCTGTTTGTCCACGCGTTGCTTTCTGCTTCCTGTCCCGCGCAGAGGTGAACCCGCCTGGCTCCCCTAGGTTCTAGCCACCATGGGGTGGGTGGGTCACCAGCAAACTGTCACTAGCACGAGTGTTCTGAAGCCGTTAGTTTTTTCTCACGGCGTAAATGGCGTTGCCAGGGTAGAAAGGCAGGCATGCACAGGAAAGAGAGAAGAAAGCTGCGGAAGAGAGCGTGCCCGGAAACTCCGCCTTGTGCGGCGGTCGGGGCAGCCAACGGCGGTCACCAACCCCCGGGTCACGGTGGCTTGGCCCCCGGAGGTTTGTGTCTCCCTGCCAGGGCTCACCTGGTGTCGCTGGTCTGAGTGCAAAACTCCACAAGCTGGGCCCAGGCTCCTCCCCTCGGGGCTCTTCCTACCCCTAGGTCCCCCGAGGCATCACCATTCAACCCGGGGACAGTGGGTGCCTGATGACGGGGGTGACCTCCAGAGCGGGTAGATGGGCCAGGACTGGCACATGGCTCGCCCACTGAACTTGGACTGCCAGCCCCCAGGTTTTGTGAGAAATGAATTTCCGTGTGTAGCTGCCCGGTCTGTGACTGGGATTGGGACGACCTGAGCAAAACCAGCGAACAGGGCTCCAAGCTGACTCATCCCAGGAACCCCCAGGGCGGAGGGGTTGAAGACCCGAGAAGCTGCAGAGGGCAGGGGGCAGGAAAGCGCATTTTCGGGACCGAGCACTCTGACCTGTGTGCAGTCTTTGGGTTTGGTCTGAAAGATGGAGCTGAAGCACACGTGGGAGGCTTAATGGATGGGAACATCTGCCTCTTGGCTTTTCCGAAGGGGCGGGATGGCTACATCGAGGTTAGAAGGGGGCATGTTCACACACCCAAATAGGGCGTGTTCCCCTATTTGGGGAACATATAAAGGTGCCCTGGCTGGGGTGGCTCAGGGGATTGAGTGGGGGTCGCTGGTTCAATTCCCAGTCAGGGCACATGCCTGCATTTCAGGCCAGGTCCTCAGTAGGAGGCGCAGGAGAGGCAACCACACCTTGATGTTTCTCTCCCTCTCTTCCTCCCTCCCTTCCCCTCCGTCTAAAACATAAATAAATAAAATCTTGAAAAGAAAAAAGACGCAGGAACGCACCTGGCCTGCTCCGTCTGCTCGGCCGCCCGGCCCGGCCGGCCCGCGTCATCCCAGCGCCCACCTCCTCTCAGGCTCGTGTCCAACGTGACAGCTGCTAACACCATCAGGAAAATCACAAGTGGTAATATTAGCTGATGTGATGCCATTAAAATTCAAACTTCCTCCCTTGAATGATGACTTAAACACCACTGCGAGCAAACAGCGAGCCGGGGGAATACTTCTCGACCTCCGCCTAGACAAAGGGTCGCCGGGTTAACGAGCTAACGACATAAAGTGTTGGCATAGGCGCTGACGGGCTGAACAGTAATGGGCCCAGAGCCCGACGCAGGGCACTACCGGAAAGTCACCAATGAATTTGCACAGATGGGCAGGACACGGAGGGAGCGATGTTTGCCTCCATCCCTAACGGAACGACTGCCGATCTGAGCAGGGACCCAGGAGTGTGCACCCACCGGTTCGCACGCCTGAAAACATGACATCATCCTGCGTTCAGCGTGTGGGCCCGCCTGCCTGGCTGGCCCAGGGGCAGAGATGCACCCATGAGTGACGTCGGCACTCACACGGCACACGGGCCATCTGAGAACGTGCCTGAGAACGGGCTTGCTCTTTGGTCCCGTGAGTCCACCGGCGGAGCTTGTCCTGAAGAAACAGTCCGGACTGTGCCCCAAACCATGAGCTCGGAGGTGTGTGTCTCAGCGATTTCACCCATTGGTTCATCCACCCGTCACTCACTCGGAGACAGAGAGAGAGGCCAATTGGCGCACTGAGAACAGCACTGGCCGTGAGGTCAGGGGCAGGGCGGAGCGCCCTCACCCGGGCTCGGAGGCCAGTGGGTGCGACAGACATTGGCCAAGTTGCTGCCATGGGCTAACCGAGTTGCTACGCGGGAGTGTGTGGGGGGTGGGGGTGAGCTGTGGTCCTGGCCAGATGGGTTGTTGGCCATCAGCAGGGTCGGGGCTGGGGAGGGAGGCACTGCTGCAGGAAGGGGCCCCAACCTGAGAGCAAGTCTGTGCATGGTGGGGGCAGGGGGCGGCAGGTGCAGGCGAGCTCAGGCGCTGGTCTCCAGGGAGGCCAGGGAAGGACGTTGGTGATCTTGTGCCTCTGGGAAGAGAACGGGCTGCAGAGAGGCCCCACGGGGGCAGGGGCAGTGAGGAGACTTTGGGGTCCAGGCGCAGGAGGTGAGGACAGCCTGGACCCGGTCAGGTGGAGACTAAGAGGAACGGACGAGGAGGAGCAGCGTGGAGACACAATGCGCAGTGCGCCCATTTGGCAGAACGCCACGGCCATCACCGATGGAGCCCCGGGACCGACAGCCCCGTGTGCGCATGCCTGTGTGTGCCTGCATGCAGGTGCACATGTGTGCATGTGAGACATCACTGATGGAGCCATGAGACAGACAGCCCCGTGTGCGCATGCGTGTGTGTGCCTGCGTGCAGGTGTGTGCTGTGTGTGCACATATGTGCATGTGAGCCATTGCTGATGGAGCCACGAGAGAGCCCTGTGTGTGCATGCATGTGTGCCCATGTGCACATGTGTACAGCGTGCGCACATATGCATGCACTAGTGCATTTGTGCCTGTGCACACGTGCATGTACGCACATATGCACACAGCACAAGTGCATATACATATGCTTGTGTGCATGTCGGTGCACATGTTCACACGTGTGCATGTGCGTGTGCGCACACACACGTGCATGAGAGTGGTGCGTGCGTGCACATCCTGGTGCAGGTTTACGTGGGAGGAGAGAATGGGGAGGGATGCGCGCTCCAAGTTGTGGGTGTTTATCTCCGCACTGCGCAATTACGGGTAATTTTCCTGTTCCATTGTTTGTTTCCCAGTGCTCTGCATTGAACAAATATTGACTGGGTGATTTTTTAAAATGTGGTATGAAAAGATAAAAGCAACTCACCCAGGCTTCTCCTTCCCCACTTTGCTGGACCCGGATGCCTGGCCCCCCAGGGCGGCGGGGGCTCTCCACCTGTCCACGGGAGTGCCAGCCCTGCAGGACTTACCTGGGGAGCCTGCGGGCCTGACCACTCACGGCTGGGGGCTCGTCCTGCCTGTGGGAGCCCAGTGAGGATGAGGAGGAGCAGGTCTGAGACAACCAGGAAGCTCAACCAGGGGCTGGGGGGCCACGGGGAGGGGCTGTGCACTCCGGGTGCCCAGGTCAGGGCTGCCCCCCGCGGCCCCTGAATGGGGAGGTGGGGACATTGGCCAGACAGGAGAAGAGAAGCCCTGGGTAGATGGGGGCGGGGAGCCAGGGTGTCCTGGTTGTGGGGGGTGGTGCTTGGCAGGGCTGAGTGACCTAGGAAAGGAAATACATTCGGGGCCCTTGAGTAGGACACTCACGGGCAAGGGATCAGGATGCCCGAGGATGTCCCCAATGGGAACAGTGACTGCAGGGGGGTAAGGACCATCTCAGTTAAATACTGAAGTTACTCTGATGATGGCCAGGGTAGGGGCAGGCTCAGGAGGTGACCAACCTGTGTGCCAGGTGCCAAGCCCTTGGCCAGTGAGACGCTGGTGACAGTGAAATGATCTTGGTCAGGGGGAGGGGTATTGGCCAGGACTGCACCTCCTGGCCGTGATGAGCAGGGCCCGCTAGGGAGGCCTGTGACCAGGGACAGGAGGCCTGGGGTGGATGACACAGGGGATTTCAGGGCTGAGCCGAGGGTTCTGGAGGACAGGTGCAGCTGGGGGCAGGGAGCGAGCACAGGGTAAGATGAGGGTCCTGGGCAGGAAGGGCTGACACCTCAGGGGTTGAGCACAGGGCAGCGATGGGGGCAGACAGCCCTGGACATGGGAGCTTCTGTCCAGACCCGGCCTGGGGCACAGAGACACTGAGGGTAGGGTTCTGGCCTGGCCTGGGGCACGCTGCTGGCCTCTTGGGATGGAGCCACTCGATGGGAATCCCGGCTGGGGCAGGTCTGCAGGAGGAGGACCCAGACGGCCATGCCCGGGAGCGCAGCTGGCCTCGCCGGGCCCTGCAGAGACGCTGAAGCTGCTTCATGCAGAGTGATGGGGGCAGCTTTATTTAAGGATCCCTGCGGCAGTGGGCGGGAGGGTGGGCTGGCCCAGAGATGGCACAGGGCTGCGGAGGGCTTGGCTGGGAGGACAGAGGGGACAGTGGGCTCCCAGGCTGAGGCCCCGCTGGCCCGCGGATGGCGAGCCCGGAAGGGCTGTGTGTGAGGCTTCAGGGGAGGACAAATCCGTGAAGGACGTGGTTTGTTTAGCGGTGGGTGCAGGCAATCTTCAATGGACGATGAGACGATAAAACATGTAATTAGCCAGTGCTGCGGCACTGGCTGCCGGTGTCACCGGGAGACACACTGAAATTGTACTGAGATGAGCAGTCTGCTCGCAAGGGAGCTCCTTAGAGGGCTGAGTGCTCCAGGGCGGACGGAGACCTGGGAGGAAGCCCAGGCTCTGCAGTTAGACCGGCAGGGGTGGGGCAGCGGGGAGGGATAAATCCTGGCTCAGGCTTGTGACCAAGGGCCAGGTGACTCAGTGTTCTGTGTCCTTACCTATAAAACGGGGCTCTGAATCATACACACCTCAGGGGGCGGCTGTGAGGATGAAACGAGATGGAGAGGGCTAAGCATCCAGCACACTGCGGGCGGGAGAGCTTCCCTGATGCTGTCATTGTTAATACAGTCATCACTGTCCTCTCCACCACCATCATCTTCGTCACCATTGCCACATCACCATCATCACCACACCACCACCACCACCACCATCATCACCACCCCACCACCACACCACCATCACCCTCACCACCACCACACCACCACCATCACCGCACCACCATCACCACCACCATCACCACCACCACCAGCACCACCATCATCATCGTCACACCATCACCATGGACACCACATGCACACTCTCATAACCCTCACGATCATCATCTGCATCATTATGAGCCACCAACACCCTCACCACCATCATTATCATTGTCCGATTAATGTCTCATTTTTCTTTCCTTTTCCTCTTTTGTCGTTGAAGGATGATGGACCCACAGCATTGCATTGGCGGCGGATGCGCGACGCCACAGGGGCACGTTTGCACAGCTAGAGAAATGACTTCCACAGCGAGTCCAGGCGGTGTCCGCGTGTCCCCACGGACACGTCTCTCCCCTGCGAGGAGGACTTTCCAGCTCTGCTCTCTCACGACTCGCGCAGACAAAGCACAGCATCGTTTACTGTTGTCGCCAGCGTGTACGATGACATGTTACTGTCCTTGTGGTCAGGTCTAGAAACCTAGAGCTTGGTGCTCACTTGCTCCGAGGCGAGGACAAAGGGTGAGAGGAGGGACCCCCAGCACGCCCTGCCTGCTGTGGGGCCTCGGGAAGGTCGTCTCCCTCGCTCGCTGCTCCTCTGGTGCTACCTAAGCAAACCCAGGAGACCAATGGACAAGCCCTGAAGTTCCCTTGGCCATCCAGTGCATGTGCACACTGTCCTCACTTGTGGCACAGGGACACGATGACAGCGTCCTCCCTTGGGGGGCCCACAGTCTGCGGAGACGACGAATGGGCTCCAGCCGCCCCCCCCACCCCCCCGCCGTGAGGACGCACAGTGAGTGGCATGGGGTCGTGGGCGTGACCCTCCTCCTGGGCGCAGAGGCTCATGAAAGGCTCTGAGGTCACGACATCCCAGGATTCTGGGTCTCCAGACCAAAGAGAACGGGGAGCCATCTGGAGACCCCCTGGAGAAGGTGGCCCTTGACTTGAACAGAGGGATGTTGGAACGGCAGGGGTCCTTCTGGGGGTCTGGGCCAGATCAAGACATCGGCTGGAGGCAGGAGGGAGCCCGGTTCGTGCCCTTGGATCCTGGGGGACTGGGTTCAGGGAAGTGGGGAGCTGGCCTCCAGATTCTGGACACGGATGTTGCCACATGGGGGGCAGAAGTGGCCGCGCCGTCACCTGCAACATCTCAGGCCTGCAGAGAGGTTGACCGTCTGCCTGCCTCCTTCCCCCAGCCCAGCTGGACCCCTCCACCCACCCACCCACCCACCCACCAGCCTGCACTGCCCCGGAGCAGCCTCCCTTGTGGGCTTCAGAGACACACCCGACCACCTCCTCCGGCAGCCCTACCGTGACCCCCGCTGCCCAGGTCAGGTCTCCCCGCGCTCCACAGGTGCGGGCTCCCCACCCCCGTGTCCCCGCTGCGCGGAGCATGGGCTGAGGCCCTGTACTCGTTTGACTCCCGCCTCTCCAGAGGCAGGGTCTGCAGGGATCCCCCTTCACCCCACGTGCTGCCGTGGGCTCTGGGTCCTGCCGTTTCCACAGACACTTTCGGAGCCCGTGCCCTCGGCCGGGGACTGTGACGGGCTCCCAGAGATGCTGACCCGTTCGCTCCTTCCAACAGCCCCCACAGAGTAATGTTGTCCTACCCACAGGAAGTTCAGACTCAGAAAGGCTGAGCAGCTGACCCGCGGTCACACAGCATGTGCATGGTGAGGGCAGAGGGGTGGCGTGAAAAGCCGGGCCCAGGAGCCCTGCCAAGGTCAAGGCTTCCTCTGCCACTTCCTGGCTGGGTGGCCTTGAGCACATAGCCCCCCCCCCCCCACGTCCCCACCCAGCTCAGCGAGCACAGAGCAGCACTCCTCACAGGCCAGCGGCCATCCCTCTGCCCAGGATGTCCTCGTCTCTCTGGCCCCTCTGCCCGAGTTCTCAGCAAAGCGGCAAAGGCCACCTGTCCTTGTCCCCAGGCCCTACCGACCTCCACGGGCCCCTCCTTGGCAAGTCACCAGGGCTGCCGGCACCGTGCCCTCCCCTCTGTACACCCCCTCCCCAAGCCCGGGCTGACCGCCTGACCGCCGCCTCCTCCCTGCTGCCCCGGTGAGTCTGTGATTAGACACATATCTTGGCTTCCCGTCACGGAGCTGTGAGCTGGGCCGTTCTACGGAGGAAGGTGGTTTTCCGCGATCACCGGGGAGAGGAGGCGGCCACGCGGCCCTGCCATCCATCTCCCTCCGTGGGTTGTTTAGGCCTCGCAGCCGCCAGGCGGACGGCAGCTGCGCTGGCCTCGTGCCCCTGCAGGCTGTTACCCCAGGGAGGCTGGGCGTGGGGGAGGGGCGGGAGAAGGCCGGGCCTGGGGGGACAGCGCCGCTCCCAGTGCCAGGGTGCCCTGCGGTGACGGGCACCTCCACACGGCCCTCAGCTCCTGGTTGGCTTGTGGGCGGCCCTGCAGGGGAAGGGTGAGGCCCAGCCTGCTTCCACAGCCACCGCAGAGGGGGCCTGGGGCGACACGCCCAGCGAGGTCCTGCTCCTCCCTGGGCACCCTGCTCTTTGGTGGGTGCCCTTCCCAAGGTCCTGCCCACTGTGGTGGCCACAGGTTGGGGAGGGCTCTGTGGGAGGAAAGGCACCCTTGGGCCCGGCCAATCCCGCCGAGCTGGGGCAGTAAGCACCCGGGGCTGCTGCTGGCCTTGGTGAGCAGACCCAAATCCGAGGGGCACCGGAGCCCCCAGGAAGAGCACGTAGCAGCCCCGGCTGGGCGGGGAGGGCAGCACCACCTGCCAGGAGTTCTGGTCTCTGGTTCCTGACTCAGCAGTCTAGAGAGATGGCAACAGGCGTGAGGTCAAAGGGTCACCAAGTATCTGAGCAGACACAGCCCTGGTCCTTCTGCGCCTCCCCTCCACCCTGCGGTCGCCCAGGACAGGCAGCAGGAGGCCGGAGGTGGAGGAGGGACTGTCCCAGGGAGAGGGACCCTCTCGGCCACTCAGACAGCAGTACCTGCACTAGGGCGATCCCAGCGACGCCTGCACCTGCCACCGAGGGCCAGGTGACGGTGGGGTGGAGGCTCCAGGGGTCTGGGGAGGGAGGAGGGAGAGGCCTAAACTCTGGAGGGGACCTGGAGTCCAGGTCACCTCCCCCAGGGCCCGCCGGTCCCCCAGAGCCCAGGACCCGGCAGTGGCTGGGCGTGGGGGGGAAGCCACCCCAGGGTCCTCTCTGACCAGGGGGAGCAGGGTGCCCTCAGCGGGGTGGGGGGACGGAGGGGCCACTCTGCGGCTGGGGGCTGCTTGCAGCCTGCCACTGTCCCCTTGCATGAGGCCAACCCTGCTGGGTCCCCATGGGGACCTGCTCCCCAGCCAGTTGCGCTGCCATGGAAGCCGGGGGTTGGTCAAGAGCAAATTTGGAATCTCACGCACATGCGCGCACGCACACGCATGCACGTGGGGCCTCCTGCTGAGTTGTGGATGGGGCGCCTGGCCTGCTGTTGCTTACATGCATTAGGGGGAGAGAATTTTATTTTTAACGGCAATACATGTCTATTAATAAAAATATTAGCCAGTTAAAGTGTAATTCCCGGAGGGAAAAATTTCTGTGGAAAACATTCCAGCTTATGTAACGTAAGGAATACAAATGACTGCTGTCTAACGTGAATTAAGACTCCAGTGCACAGCCCACCTCCGAGATGGGAGGAGCCATGGGCCTCCGGGCCAGGGTCAGGCAGAGTGCGGAGGACCGGGGCGCCCCCCAACCCGCTAGAGATGTGTTGGGGGACAGGTGGCTGGGGGGTGTCCTTCACGCATCAGCGAGGCTCACTGTCCCCACCCCCAGAAGTGGCACTCAGCCTGGAAGGCTGGGGAGATGGGAGGAGGGTCCTGTCTCTCAGACGGAGGACCCCAAGGGAGGACCCCAACTTGGAGGGGGCACCCAACTTGCAGGGATGGGAGCTTCCCGCGAGAACGGAGGTGGGGGAGGTGCCTTCACATGATGGGCTGTGATGCAGGAGCTAACGGGAGCGTGACGTGATCTCCCTGGGGGCTCCGGTGCCCCTCTGGGGGCTGGCCTGTCCCCAAGGTCATGGGAACGTGGGCTTTGTCCGAAGGCCCTAGTTCACTCGGTAATGGGCTGGGTCCTGGGGCAGGGCCAGCCTGCCTCTCACACGCTGGGTTGCCGGCTGCCCTTTACAGCCGACCCTGCCTGTCTAGAGGCCCCGGGTGTGTTGGGAGGAGCTCTGGGGGCTCCTCAGGCCTGACAGGGACGGACAGGCCCGGTGGGGGCAGCAGGGGGACCGGAAACAGGGCAGCGGTGAGGAGGGTCCCCTGAGGTGGGGCTGCAGCTCCGGGAAGCAGGCTGAGCAGTGTGGGTACAGGGTCTCCGTGAGTGCCCAGCCGACCCATGGGGCCGGGCCCTGGCTCAGCGTCCTTTCCCTGGTGAAGGACGCTCCAGGGAGCAGCCAGGGATGGCGGAGCAGGGGGCTGGAGGGAGAGGCCAGACTTCAGATGCCGGTGCGGCTGGCGGGGGCAGGGTGGGCTCGCTGCTGCAGGACGTCCATCCCCCGTGGACCACCAGGGTTACGCAGGCGGCAGGGACAGCCACCTGTCAGACAAAGAAGCCAAGTGTGAGTACCAGCCTCCGTTTTTTTCCCGCAGGTTCTGTTTCAGGCCAGTGCCGGGTGGACAGCAGCATTTAGGGGGCCGCCCCGTCAGCGCGGTGCGTGTGCCCCGCTGTGGACACATGGAGAACACGGACGTCCACACTTGGTTTGGGTCCCCCCCCCCCAGCGCCCTTTCCCTGCTCGGTGGACCCAGGCAGGAGAACGCACTCCGTTAGGGCGTCGTGTTCTCGATCGTTTTCTGCTGAAGGAAACACACAGAGCAAACCCTGCAGCGCGCGCCCCACTCCCAGACACGCACGGTGAGGTGCGCGCACACGCGCACGGCGGGGAGGGCGGGGCCACTCCCCGGACAGGGCGGGCCCTGCGGGAGAGCTGCTGCGCTAGGCTTCGTGGGCGGGGGAACGCCCGCACCCCGTCTTTTCTGTCTGGCTCCTCCTTGCCCCCGAGTTGTGTCCCCGAGAGGCATCTGTGCCACCATGAGATGTGACATTACTTTGTTGAGAAATGGGTCCCTCACGGGTCAAAGTGAGGTCATTTCCTTTTTCCCATGGCAGCTTCTGGGGCAGTACAGGGGTTCGGCCGGCTCCCGGGTGTGCGTGGTTCTCAGGGGTTTGTCCCCATGTGAAGTGGCTGGGTGTGGGGCTGTGGGGACTCTGATGCTATGCCATCTCTGGCACTGGCCTGTCCCCACCAGGGCTGTGCTTGTAACAGGGAGCAGCCGGGGGGGGGGTGGCAAATAGGGATTTGAAATAGGGTCCAGAACTCGGTGTCCAGGAAATATTAGAAAAAATATACATGTAGGATGTCCTCACCCCCCAGTCTGACCTGGGGGATGGAACGCATGGAGCAGGGCCATTGAGAGTTGTTTTGAGCAGCAACAGTTTTGCTGATAACCTCTGGAACGGTCATTTAACATATCTATGACCTTTAACTGGTTTCATAAATATGTTGAGCAGCTGTGGCCCTGCTTTGAGCCAGGAAGATGGGACTGGAAGAGCCCATGATGGAACTGGGAGGCAACTCCCCCTGGTTACAGCGCCTGCGTAGGAGCTCGGAGATGATCGGCTCCACACCACAGGGCCACGCCTGCCCGGACCCACTATGGCAGCCCAGGAAAGCTGGAGAACACGGGAGTGCTGGCAGCGGTGGCCAGTTGTGGGCGGAGTCGGGGATGGTGCGGCAGAGGAAGATGGGCGCTGGGATTGAAACCCAGGCGCGGCAGCCATGCAGTGGCTTTGGGGGGCCACGCAGCTTGGGCGGAGAAGAACCGTGGACTTCTATTGCTTTTCCTGAGATATAGTACCCGGACTGGGCGGAGGGGAAGGAAGGACCGTGCGTCTGTGGGTGTTCTAAAGGACTTTGGGATCCCAATGCATTAAAAGTCATTGCACTTAAGTCTGTATAACTCTAATCCCCTCTCCTTTTCACCGGTCTCTGGCATTGAGAGACGTCTTCCCCTGGTGGCAGGCAAGGCGAACCCAGTACAGGGTGGGGGGCCCCCGGAGCACAAGGGTGGGTGTCCATTTGGTAGTAGTAGGTCGTTCGCACCTCAGCCCGGCCTGGCCCGTAAAACGGTGGCAGACCCCCCAGGCCGGCATGGACTCCTCAGGGCCCCGGAGCCTGTGGTCCACCCGTCCTGGGCAGCTCGTCTTCTGCCAACTCTCGGGCGTTCTCTGCCTGTGATGAGCACCAGCCTTGCAGGACTATCCGTGTCCAGCTGCCGCCTCCCCGACGTCGGCCGCTCACTTCCCCGTCGCACACCGTCTGTCTGTCCTGTTTCCATGAGGTCACCGTCCAGGCTCCCTTCCACTCCCGTGCGCCCAGTGAGCTCATGCGTGTGTTTGCGTGTCCCCCGCCGTCCTTTGCCTCGCCCGCCCTGCCCCGCAGGCGTGTCTCCGTCTCACCGCCCCCCACAAAGCGGCAGAACAAAGCCCAGTCCAACTTGGGCTCGGGCGCCCGGTTTCTGTCTGCAGACGTGCCCTCTCCATTGTTCCCCTCCCGCTCCTTCCTTCTCGTTTGTTCGCCACTGTTCTTTCTTTAGCTTCGGGGGCTGGAAATTTAGCCGGCGTTGGCTGTTTGCTATTGTTTGGGACATGTATTTATAGCGAAGATTCACCGCCAAATATTAGCCTGCTTTGTTACCATCAATGTCTAAATATTTTTAAACTTTTCAATGTGACGGTATTTTTTTTTTTCCTCGTGATTGTTTCATCAAGCATTGGAAGGTTTGGGTCACTTTTTCCTCGGAGGCTCATTTCAGGCCCTCTGGGGCAGACTGCCCGGTGCACTGGTTTGAGCCTCTTCCGTGACCACGTCCTGACGAGTCACCCCTGTCCCTGCCCATTTCGGTAGCTTCTCTCCATTCCTTGTCCCGCAGCTTCCCATTGAGCGAAATACCACGACGCTGTGTTCCGTGGTCAACGGACGTGCAAAATAACACGTCAAGCACGGTTCCCCGAGGCCACGCGCACGTCAGGGTGGGTGCAGCGGGCGGGGGCGGGGGCGGTCTTGGTGCAGACTGACGTGGTGGGGACACCGTCGAGCCCCGTGACAGCAGGGATGGGCCAGGCGGCTCCGGCTACTCTGAGACCGTGCCGTGTCACGCCGGTGGCCGGGCAGCCCCTTCCGTGCGGTGTCCGAGCTCACACCACTCGGAGAGGAGGCGAGCAGACAGGAAGCGTCATCTGGCCCCCACTTATCCAATAAGCGCGAACACAGCGCTGGAGGCAGGCGCGGTACAGCTTCTGTCTCTTGGCTCGGGGCTGCGCGGGAGCTGCGAAATTGGTTTCAGGAGCAGACGCCTCTTCCCGGGCAGACAGGGAATAGGGTTTGCATTGGATTTGGCCCGAAGACATCGCACCTGGCTGGGTGGCCGGTTCTAACAAGCTGAGGTGGGGTGCGGGGGTGGGGTGGGGGTGGGGGAGGAGGCGGAGCCTCTCTGGGCCGGCCCTGCTCCCCGGCCACCCACGGAACGGAACGGTGCGAGCGTGCTCCACACTTCCTCCGGGGGGGCGAGGAGGCCACGCGCCCTCTGTCGGCGCAGACAGCACACGCTCAGACACGTTCAAAGACAGAGCTGCAGACATCCTGGCGGGAGGCTGGGCGGATTCCAGGGACAGCCGCGAAGGCACCCGACTGGGGGCAGTGAATCTGCCCCTTTGCAAGAGCGCTTGACGACAGCCCCCGCTCTGGGCCTCATTTCCGCCAAAGTGGGCAGCTGGGCGCGGAGATTCTGAGCCCCTGCGCCCCCCACCCATGTCTCTCTGAACAGCACTGGGCTCGGCTCTGCTCACGGGGCCAGGTCGGGGGCGGGCGGCCCGGCCTCCCCAGGCCGTGCGTGGCCTGCTGCTGGGAGGTGACGCTGTTTTGTGGTTAAGAACCACGTCCCGCAGGGACAGGTGTGAATCGGGGCCCTTGACAAGCCACCTCACAGCTCGGAGACTCAGTCTCCTCATCTGTAAAATGGGGTTATCAAATGGAACCGACCTAGAAACAACCCTTGGGCCTGCAGTGTCCGGAGTTGCCCTGCAGAGGGGAGGGGCCCCCGGGCTGTGGACTCAGCCCAGTTTCTGCTGTGGGGACGTCGGCGTCCTGGCACCGCCTGGCACCGTGACCCGGGCTGTGTGATCCAGGATAAGCAGTCTGCACCCTCTGACACCGGTTACGAAAGCAGAAGCGAGGTTGAATGGTACAGCCACGCTTTCCTGCCCAGGAGAGGGGTTCCGGCATGTACCAGCGCCACTCCAGGCTCGGCCAATGGGACCGAGGTGGACAGGGGCTGGCCCTCCAGGGGACTCACGCAGGGGTGGCACCGACACGGGGCAGAGCTGGGGGCTGAGAGGCAAGAGGCCGGCTCACACTGAGCAGAGACGCACATCGGCACAGCCCCCCCTTACTCTCGCCTCGAACAGCAAAGCTCTGTGTCAAAACGGCAAAGTCAGCCTCGCAGACCCCCCAGGAGGCATGACACTGAAGAAACACAGGCTCCGGTCAGTGACTTCCCCGCTCACCCTGGAGGCCCCGACCGGGGGCAGCGTGGGTCCCCAGGGCCGGGCCCGCCCGGCCTTCAGAGGCTGGAGCGAGTGTCCAGCAGTCGTCACCGCTGCTGAGCGGCAGGGTGGGAGGTGCCTCGCCCGCCTCGTCAGCCTCGGCTGCACCGTGACCGTGACGGCTGAAGCCTTAACAGGCAGCAGGAGGCTGAGCAGGGAAATCAGATCTGATGAGGCCTTGTCTCGTCCCCACGTCTGCGACAAAAGGGATGTCATGTTGCAGTTTCAGGAAGAGAACCCCCGCGGCCCTGGGCGGCTGTTCCCCACACAGGGCACCAGAAGAAAATGCGTCTCCTTCCTCTGAAGCCTGGTGGTGTTCAGGTTCCTTGCAGGACAGCCTTGGGCCCTGGAAGGAAGCGCTTGAGGCTGCAGTTTCGAAGGACATCGGGAGGCGCCTGCACACTTCCCAGCACCACCTGCAACCCAGGGCCTGAAGCGCCGCTGTGGCGGGGCAGGGGCAGGCAGGCCGCCGTCCTCACCAGACCCCTGGAGCCGCCTGACGTCCCTGGACGTCACACCCTGTCACACCACTCACACGCTCTGGTCCAGGCACTCCCACTCGTCTGACGCGGCCCCAGGACCCCAGGATCCTGGACAGGCGCCTACCTCCCACGTCTGAAGGTCACCATCGAGTCTCCGCTGGGACCCGACCCTGAGCTGAGCCCTGTGGAAGGAAGGGAAGAAAGGGGGTTTCTGTTGACAGGAACCCTGGGGCCTTGGTGGAAACACGTGTGGCCCACGCACGCTAGGTGTAGTCAGACTGAGGGAGGGGTGTGTGCTGTGGGCTGGGCAGTCAGGGAAGGCTGCCCGGAGGAGGAGGACCTGTGCCCTCGCTCCGCCCCGCCTTAGCCAGATGTTCTCCTTGCTGGACAGGGCACTTCCAACCACCCGTTTCCTCCCCAGTGCTCCCTTGAACAAAGGAAGGAGCAAATAAACGAACACAGGAAGCCGCAGGAGCACGGGAGGTGACAGCCCCCACGGCACCATCCCTCCTCTGGAGGCAGTGGGTCTGGAAGCGGACTTCTTGCTGGCCCTGCTGTCTTTGCTCTCCCAGCTGGCTGCAGGATAGTTCTTTCTACGGCCCCTCCCCGCCCCACCTCTCTCACAGTGGTCCGTCAGCATCGCTGGGAGGCTGCGTAGAAATGCAGAGTCTCCAGCCCCACCCAGGCCCACAGACCGGGAACCTGCCGTGCACTGGTGTGCAGGCTGCACTGGAGAAGCTCTGCTCAAGGACACCAATGTCCCTGAGTCTCGGGATTCAACCTCCACAGCTCCTGGTCACCTGCAGGAAGACAGCTGCAGGCTACCCTCTGATTCAGCTCTGCACACATGTGGGCGCGACCCCCGGCGTCATGCCTTGCAGGGGTCACTGCCTCTGCCCCGAACCCCCCCTAGTGTCCCAGTCTTGCCAATGCCCAAGACCCTCCTCCGCAAGTGTCCCACTGTGATCAGCACTCCCTCTGTCCCCCCACCTGTGTGCCCACCTCCCACAGGTCCCTCCTCCCAAAGGCAGAGCCAGGTGAGACTCAGCTCAGCCCCAGCCCTGTGTACGCTCGGCACCCGGCAACGGGTCCGCAGAACAGCCCCGGCAGGAAGGGGCAGCTCCGCCCCAACGCAAGGAGCCCCTGCTCAGGGGGGAGGTGCGGCTCTACCCGGAAACTTCGGTCCAGAGGAAAGGACACAGCTCCTGCAGCTGTAATCTAGTTAGGGATAAAATACGTTCCCCGTGAAGGTGACTTCCGAACGCTGGCGGAGACCCACGGGGGCCCGGGCAGTGAGCGCGGTGCACCCAAGGTTGAAATTAGAAAAAAAATGCATTAACCCGGTGGCTTAAATGAAATCACAGCCACATCTCTTTGCAAATCATGTCCCTCGTTCATATTGTTCCTCGTCACATTGGTGGCACTTGCCTCCTCTCCCCATGAACTGGGAGGTGGCTGGAAAATGACAAGGGACCTGCCTGCGTCCTCGGGATGCTCCCTGGGCATTGCAGAGCCCTGTGACTCACGAAGGGTGCCTTTTCCGCCCACCCAGGGGTCTCTGCCCACCAGGAACTGAAATCAGAAACTCCCAACACGCAGGATCCTTGGGTGGGAGGGGAGCGGTCCTTTCTGACCTTGAAGTCCTGTTTTAGGGCGTACGGTGGCCCAGACATCTGTGACTGTGACTATCTGGTTGTCAGCCAGATGCGAAGCTCTCTGCGTCCTGGTCAAACCCCCAGCTTCCCGTACCTTTTCTGCATGTCCGTGAGGTGACAAGGAAGGCCCCTCCTGCCCACTTGCCTGCCTGGACCGCCCCTCACTTTTTGTCCTCTGGCAGCCTCTGGCTCTGGGCCGTGGCTCCTACCCATGAATGTGGCCTCCCCACGGACTGCCATGGTGCTGGCTTCCTGCCGGGGGCCCATGTCTGGCTCCCTCCGCCTGGGTAACGCCCCTCGTCTTCGTGATGCAGCTCACGAGTCGCTGGCTTCAATGTGATAGTCAATTCACTTCGTGTCCATGCCACTTCCTCTTTCCACGTGAGCCTCCCAAAGGTGGCTTCCTGGCCACCGTGCTGCCCTGTTAGCACGTGAACAGGGGACACCCCGTTAATACAGTCCTCGGTCTGGACACTGGGTTTCCTGTCGTCTGGTCCTTTCTGGAGACACACGGGGCACCGTGGTCAAGGGCTTCGGTCCTGGGGTCTGAGGTCGTAGCTTCACACCCGACTGGGACACTCGCTGTCCATGTGGCCTTGGTCCCTCTTGTAGCCTCTCTGTCATTGTAGCTCAGCTTGTCATTCTTAGGGGAGAACAAATGGCCAGGCCACCCCCCAGGCCACTGTGGGAACTGGTGATGGACAAGGCTGGCGTACTGAGCAACGCTGGCTGGGGGCCAGCTGCAGCCTGGGGCTGGTCGGACCCGGGCTCTCTCTGTCACTACGAGAAGGAGTGGCAACTCCTGGTGGGGCTGTCACCACTCCCAGCACCACGGGGATGGAGCCGTGCGACTGGACCGCCCCTCCCCCAGATGAAAGGAGAGAGGACGTGGCGGGTTTGGCTCCCGAGCCTATCCCGTCAGGAGCCACACGTGACAGAGACAACCCAGCTGCCTGGGGTGCAAAGCACAGAGGAAGGAGACGACTCTGGATTCAACATAGAAGTCTGAACTCGGGTAGGAAAACCACCACCTTCTGTCTCAAACACAGAAAATCTTGATTGAAATGGAAGCCCGGCCCCTGGCCATAAACATATGGCAAAGCTTGCAACCAAGACATCACCTTAGTGAGTTGCACAATGTAGGAATGAAAAAGAGGTTGAGGCTTGGAAGATGCCTTGAGAAGGTCCGAGATGGTACTACGGGAGTTTCAGAAGGAGACGGGGTGAGTGAGAGAGACGGAGGCACTCCTGCAGATCATGGCTGCGAATGTTCTAGAACCAACGACAGGTGTAAGTCCTCAGCTACGAGAAGCACAGTGTATTCTCGGCAAGGTGCATGCGGCAAACCCACAGCGAGACATGTTTTAATGAAATCTCGAAACCTCGACGACGGAGCCCGGAAAGCATGAGAGGAATGCGGTGAGGGCCCGCTTCCGTCCGCCTGCACGGGGGTGCGGGGAGGCAGCCCAACGACACACGCAGGTTGCCGAGGGGAGAATAAGGTTGGACCGGGAATTCCATGCCCAGCTGGCATCTCGTTCAAGGAGGATGAACCCCAATTGTTCAGATGTACAAAGACTGAGAGGCATTGCTAGTTCCCACCTGCACAGGAAGAACCAACAAATAATGTAATTCACACATTTTTTTTATTAAAAAAAAAAAAAAAACAGGACAAATGAGTTAAAATTCAAGAGCTAAAAAGGATGCACTGACTGGTAAAATATGTTTGTGTTGACAATTCACCAGTACCTGTAAATGCCCCACTAACTTTCTATGCTTACAGGGAGAAGGTAAAACAAAGCCCCACCCAGTAATCAACAATGAGAGTATGTGTTCAAGGCTTAAAGCATGGGGCCGTCCTGGCCACGCACAGTAGGAGGACGGAAATTCTGAATGGCCCTGAACTATGAAATTTTAAAAACTAATTCTGTGTTGTATTTTTAACCACTGAAATATTAAAACTATAATGCATTCTTGCCAAACCTGCTGAGACATAAAAAGAAAGGTATCAATGCAAAAGAAGGCAAGGAAGGATTAAAAAAATAAAGAAAAAACAAAAATAGTAACATCAAAATAAGGTGATAGTCATAAGTCTACACTGATCAATTACAATAAGCACAAGTGTATCCAGAAACAATATAAAAATTGGAATATAAATGGAATGTGTATGTCTTCATATAGAAAGGTTAATATAAAAGTACAGAGCACTAACCATGATAAAATATTCTAACAATTATGTAGGTAGACACACTATACCTCCTTGCACACCCAAAAGAAGGACAACAAATTTAAAAGAAAAAAACAACCAGAACTAACAGAAAATCAAACTGTACAGAAGTCCGACAACCACAGAGTTAAAGAAGAAGCATTCATTCAGACCAGTGGGAGGGGCGGAGATGCACAGCCTGGGCGGAGAGGATGTGCAGCAAGGCAGTGGCTGGACGACCAGGCGGTCCCACATTTGTGTGCAGATAAACCAGGAGGAACAACCGGGGAGCAAGACAGACCTCGCAACCCAGGGTTCCAACTGGGGAAGTGCAGCCTCAAAACCTCTGACTGAAAAAACCTGTGGAGGTTGTGGCAGTGGGAGAAACTCCCAGCCTCACAGGAGAGTTCATTGGAGAGACCCACAGGGTCCTAGAACTTAGACAAACCCACCCCCCCGGGAATCAGCACCAGAGGGGCCCAATTTGCTTGTGGGTAGTGGTGGAAGTAACTGAAAGCTGGCCCAGAGCTGAGCAAATGGCACTGTTCCCTCTTGGACCCCTGCCCCACTGACAGCACCACAACGAAGCAGTGTGGGTTGCCCTGCCCTGGTGAACACCTAAGGCTCCACTCCTTACTACATAACAGGTATGCCAAGACCAAAAAAGAAAAAAAAAAGGGCCCAAATGAAAGAACAGATCTAAACTCCAGGAAAAAATACAACTAAGCAATGAAGAGATAGCCAGCCTATCAGATGCTCACAGAATTGCTTGAGTATGGTGGCAAAATAGAGGAAAAACTGAAGGCTATTAAAAGTGAAATAAAGGGAAAAGTACAGGGAACCAACAGCGAAGGGGAGGAAACTAGGGCTCAAATCAATGATTTGGAGCAGAAGGAAGAAATAAACATTCAACCAGAACAGAAGAAGAAACAAGAATTCAAAAAAACAAGGAGAGGCTTCGGAACCCCTGGGACAACTTTAAATGTTCCAACATCCAAATCATAGGGGTGCCAGAAGAAGAAAGGGAAGAGCAAGTAATTGAAAACTTATTTGAAAAAATAATGGAGGAGAACTTCCCCATTCTGGCAAAGGAAATAGATGTCCAGGAAGCTCAGAGAGTCCCAAAGAAGTTGGACCCAAGGAGGAACACACCAAGGCACATCATTACATTAGCCAAGATTAAAGATAAGGAGAGAATCCTAGAAGCAGGAGGAGACAGGGAGACAGTCACCTACAAAGGAGTTCCCATTAGACTATCAGCTGATTTCTCAGAAGAAACCTTGCAGGCAAGAAGGAGCTGGAAAGAAGTATTCCAAGTCATGAAAGGCAAGGACCTACACCCAAGATGACTCTATCCAGCAAACCTATCATTTAGAATGCAAGGGCAGATAAACTGCTCCCCAGATAAGGTCGAATTAAAGGAGTTCATCACCATTAAGCCCTTATTTTATGAAACATTAAGGGGACCTATCTAAGAAAAAGAAGATAAAAAATTCGAACAGTAAAATGACAACAAACTCAGAACTATCAACACCTGAACCTAAAAAGGCAAAAATGAACTAAACAAACAACTAGAACAGGAAGAGAATCACAGAAATGGAGATCACGTGGAGGGTTATCAGTGGGGAGGGAGAGGAGGAGAATGGGGGAAAAGGTACAGGGAATAAGAAGCACAAATGGTGGGTACAAAACAGGAAGGGGGAGGGTAAGAACAGTATGGGAAATGGAGAAGCCAAAGAACTTACCTGCACGACCCGTGGACCTGAACTATGTCGGGGGGGCTGTGGATGGGAGGTGGCGTGAAGGACGGGGGGAAATAAAAGGGGGGAGAGTGGGACAACTGCAAGGGCATGATCAATAAAATATATTAAAAGACATTCTAACAATGAATGTGTGGAAAGCAATTTAAGAAAACCGATGGTTGAACGGGCGGAGCATTTCCACTGAGGGGGGGCTAAGACGTCCCCGACCGAGCCCAGGCTGACAGGCAACGCCTCCCTGGCTGGCGGCGGCGTCTCTGCTGTGAGGGAGGGAAAAGGAAGGCAGACGAAGGAACGAGCCACAACCGTGGCCGTCTGCAAGGGTTGTGACGGTCCAGGAAGATCCGGACAGATGATCAGCGCTCAGCAGAGGAATCGGCGAAGTTCCTGGATTCAGGGATCAACAAGCCAACACAGAGGAGTTCGATATACAACCAACATCAGAAAATCAATAGCATTCCCGTGTAGCATAAAATAGCGTAAGAAGTGGAACAGAAAAAAAAAATCCACTCACACCAGCAATAAAATCTGTGTTACCTAGGAACAGGTGTAAGAAAAGATGCATGAGAATTTTGTGGAAAAAAATTACAAAATATATGGAAGGGCATCATAAAAATCTGAAGAGACAGAGATTCTCGTAGATGGGTGGACGCAATGCGGTAAGAACTACCAGTGTCTCCAGATTAATTACCGAACGCGATAATTAGAACCCCAACAGTGCTGCTGGTGAAAAGGCACAAATCAAGTCCGATATCCACACAGGGGCATGGACGTGCAAGGGTAGTTTTGAGGGAAATAAGTGTAAAGAGGGGAGAGGTGGGTACTGGAAGTCAAGAATTATTATGAAAACACAGTAAAAAAACAAAAAAACCGGGCTGTATGGATACGAGGAATTACAAATAGATCAATGAAATGAAAACAGAACACAGGCGTCCCCGAGACAGAATGGTGAGTACACACGGGGACCTGACGGGTTGTGGAGGTCGTGTTACGCATCACGGAAGAGAGAATACGTGACTCGCAGGGGGACTTTCCATCAGAAAAAAAAATTAATTAGATTTCCTCCCTCATCCTGCTCAGTGGAATGAATTCCACGTGATTGAAGACATCAATGAGACTTTTCAAAGCATCTTTAAAACTTCTTGAAAGAATCGTAGGGCGTGATCGTTGTAACCTGAGAACAAGAAATGATTCCGTAGACCAGGCTCAGAGAGAACACACCTGGAGCGAGGATTGACGAGCGTAATTATAGCACACGGAACATCCCCGCACAAACACGCAGACACACAGAGCAAACACTGGCAGGCAGAGGACGTGAACAGCTCCCACCGATGAACGAGAATGGAGAGAACCGCACAGCAGGAACCGCAGGGCAGGTAATGACCTGCAGTTCCCTGAAGGGGCTGCCCCAGTGGCTGCAGCCCGAAGACATGCCCTTGTTTCCGCCCAGTGGACGGCGGCTGGGCTCGGGCAGTGAGGGCGAAATGTGGGCACCCGCGCCCCAGGAGTTCCACTCTACGCCTCAGACCCAGACAGCCTTTCTCATCACAAGTCCTGCAGAAACACCCCTTTACTCTCCTGATGCGAAAACCATGGGGACATGAGGTCTGCCTGGAAAAAGTCCAGCCATTGTTAATCTAACGAGAATGGTTTGTGCAGCATCGATGTGACCTGGCAGCCAAGGAGCGTGGCCTCGGATGCACATGCGTGAACAATGATGACTTCACTGTACTAGTCAGTGGGGGCAGTAGATGCCATTGAGTGAGCCTGTGCACTGTGTGGCTGTCACATTCAAAATGACTGAGTGAGTAGAGCAACAAATCTGCATCAGATTTTGTGTGAAGCTGGAACATTCCTCTGCGGAAACTATTCCGACGATTCAGAAGGCCGTAGCCATGGGCAGCCGGTGATTGGCAGCTTCATCAGGACCACGTGCCTGTTCATCCATCACGTCTCAGGGCAGGGGTCAGGGAGAAGGGACGTGAGGATGTCTTCTCCTTGCTTTCCATTCCCTGGAGGGGTCCCCGAAGTATGGAGGGAAGGTGGCCTTGACTCTGTTCCCGGGGCATGTAGGAGGGGCAGCCGAAGGTGGGGGAGTGTGAGAACAGCCACAGCCCAGAGCCGCCGGGAGGGGCACGCAGGACAGCTGGGGGCCCCGCTGACAGGCTCCATAATTAGGAGCAGAATCAAAGGAACCCCCTCCCAGCGACGGCCTCAGAGGGGCTGGTCTCACCTCCGCCAGCGTCTGGGCTCGTCGGCAGGGGCGCTGGTCAGAGAGAAAGGGGCGAGGGTCTGCATGGGCAGGTGCTCCCTGCGTGTGTGCTCTCGGCATCCCAGGAGGGGACAATGGTAGCAGTGGGCTCACCCCACACTCCCGACCTGATGGGAACCCCTCCGTCAAGGGCTGAGGAGCTGGGGGGGGGGCAGGGATGCAGTCCCAGTGAAGCCCACCTGAGCTCTGGGGCTGCTCAGGGCAACGGGGGCTCTGCGTGAAGGCTGGGGCAAGTCCGGAGGCCCAGCCTCAGGAGGCCGTGCAGGAAGGGACAGGGCCCATGCACCGAGCAGGAAGCAGGGAGACCCCAGTGTCCCCGTCTGTGACAGGGACAGACCAGGGCGTGCGCTGCGGGGTGATGAGGGCTCTCTCCCACACACCTGCGGCTGGGTGCGGGGGAGGGGTCTTCCTGGGCCAGGCCGGGCGCTGCCCTCCGCAGAGCCGGGCTCCGTCCGCTCTCTGCAGCCCTCTGCCCGCAGCCCCGGGACTCGAACCCAGTCCCCGCCGGCCCTCACCTACCACCTCACCCGATGGCCCTGTGGCGAGGACACCTGTGACAGCCAGCTGCCGCCCCTCCAGGCAGCAAACCGCCAGGCCCTGTCACAGCTGGGAACTCGTCGAAAGCGAGGTGAGCCCAGGCGGTCCTGCCAGGCTGAGGAGGGACCGGCACTCATGCGTCTCCGCAGGGTGGGGGGGGATGAGCTGGACCCAGCAGAGGCCTCGGCGCCCGGCCTGCCAGCAATGTCACCGTCCTTGGAAGTGACAGCGAGCGGGATGGGCCCCTGCCGAGACCTGTCACTTGTCGCAGTCTGATTTCTTCATCACCGCGCAAGTGATTAGCTGGCGTCCTCATTAGCAGGCGGGCGCTCCCCAAAGTTTCAGGGAGCAGGCAGCTGCGTTCTGAGCGAAACTCAAAGCGGGTGACTTCTAATTACAGGCGAGCCGCCAGGGACGGGTGCTTTGTCAGTTCCGCCGCCTGTTCGTCCGTTTCGTCGGAAATGGGGAGGGAAACTGGTTGTCACTCACCTTCGTGTTCGTCCGGGGAAACGGAGGGGGACGGAGGAAATGGGGATCGGTGGGAGGGACTCCCCGAGTGACGTCCACGCGTGGGCTGTGCTGTCGTGGGGAGGGAGGGCAGCATGTCACTCGGCTGCGTGCGTCTGGGAGTGACCCGGGCGTGGACGTGACGCCTTCCCTGACACCAGGCCACCGATGACCAGTCCGGGAGCATCCCAAAGATGCAGGAGGAAACAGCATCATCCTGCCATCGTCCTTCCCCTGGACGTCCACCGTGCGCACTTCCCCTCACCTGTCGAAGGTCGGCAGGCCTGCTGCCATGGAGACCCGCGTCCGGCGGCCCTTCACCCCCGTTTCTCCCGAGTTATCTCAACTCCGCTTCTACCTCAGCAGGCGAAGATGCCTCGCCAGGCGTGAGCGCGGGCTGCCGCCAAGGGACCCTACTGCGTGTCGGGCCCAACACCGTGGCACCCGACCCTCACAGGACCCCCTCACAGGACCCCCGCAGCCACGCCTGCGTCTGGCTGAGGCCGACCTGGGCGGTCCAGGAAGCGGCCTGTGCGAGGTCGCTCACAGGTGGTGGGCAGGACTCCTCTCCGGAATGTCAGAGGATCAGCTCTGCACCTCACTGCCCTACCCCCGCCATCTAAAACAGGTGTGGCCGTGGGAGGGGCCACCTCGCTGTCCTGCCTGTCATCCACCTAGTGCGGGAGGGGACAGAGCTGCCCCACACCCCCAGAGGGATCCGAGTCTCAGCGGGGCCGGAGGGGGGCCTGATCGTCCTTCCCAGGGTCCAGCGTCCTGGGGGACCTGCCTCACAGCCCACCTCCGCATTGGCCGCTCCGTGACCCGCTGTCCCCAGGGCCTGCCCTCGCCCCGCTAGCCGGAGTCATCACAACGAGACGCGATGAAGGGTTCGGTTCCTCGGTGGCAGGACACGCCCTGCGCCCACACGCAGCCCAGCTCGGTCGCCCAGCAGGTGCTGTGCCCAGACAGTCGCTGCCGCCCGGCTCCACCGTGCAGAGGACAGCAGGCGCAGACGGGGACGGACATGCGGGCACAGCCGCCCCGGGAAGCTCTGTCCACCACAGAGGCCACAGACGGGACGCGGTCCCCGGCTGCCAGCGGATCCTGCTCAGGACTGAAGTCATCACACGTGTGGGAAAGCAGAGAACAGAAGTGGCCGAGGGGGGTGAGGGGGGAAAGAGGGGGAAGCGTCTCATCAACAAGCGTGAATAAAGGACCCACGGACGTGGACAACAGGGTGGGAAGGGGTGGCTGTGGGAGGGGGAGGGCGGGGAAACTGGGACGGCTGCGATAGAACAGCAACACAAAAAAGGAAAGGAATGGCCGGCAGCTGGCAGCCTGTTCCCTGCTTCCATGTCTCTGGTTCTGTCCTGCTCGTTAGTTTATTTTCTTC
>PVKU01003149.1:0-191388 GCA_004027475.1 Anoura caudifer
CTTCTGTTTGCTCTGTAACACTAACACCTTGAGGATGGCAAGCTCTCTGTCTGAGGGTTGTCAGGAGATTTTGTAAAGGGAGCACAGTCTTGGTGACATTTGAGAAAAACTTGACTTTGAGTTTTGTTTTTAGTAATCATTTATCCTTCGAAAGGCCCAAGAACCTATATTCTATCAATTCTCATCACTGCTCCCCACAACCATGTTGCCTTTGAGTAAGTTCCCCGCTTTAGCTGGGTTGGCTGCATCGTTCTCTCGCTAGGACATTGTGCCTCAAACTCTTGGCCTGTATTCTTCTTATCCTTCCAATGTCAGCTGAAATAAGACAACCCCCAAAGGTTTTTCTTGATCATTTTATTTAGGCAGGCCCTCCATTGTTCTCTAATACGTCGCCTCATCATTTATCTTTAAAGAACTGCGTGTAGTTTGCAACAGCTGCTCTAACATAATACTACAAACTGGCTTAAACAGCAGAAACTTATCTTCTCAAAGTTCGGGAGGCAAGGAATCCCCAAATCTAAGTGTTGGAAGGGCTCGTGCCTTCCAAGGCCCTGTTTTGGGCCTTCCTCCTAGCTGAGGGTTTGCTGGCAATCTTTGGTTCTCCTTGGCTTATAGAAGCTTCGCCTTCTTTATCTGTCTTCATCCTACATGATCCTCTACCTGTTTATTTTCTTGTCCCCCTTGCGGGGCTGCGAGCATCCTGGGCAGGGATTGTATCCGTTTCTTGTCTTACTGCGAACCGAGTGCATGCTACAGGCCTTGCCCTCATTTCGATTAGCTTGTTTTTTACTGTTGCTGGTTTGTAAGCTTTCTTAACCAGACTCTAGAAAATAATGCTTAGTTGTTTGTATAATTTCAAATACTTTTCCAAGCCTGTAGCTTGCTTTTGAATCTTTGAGATATATTTTTGAAATCTGTTGATTTTAGTTTAAGTTGTTACTTTATTTGAGAATTACATTAGTTATTTCAGATTTCATCTATGCTCACTCTTAAGATTGCCAAAAGTTTTTCTTTTTTACTTACTCTTATTGTCTGCTTTTGACTTTGAAATTATATTAGCTTTAAATATAGATTGAAAGTGTTCTTTCCTATTCTAGAATAGTTTAATGATGAACTTAATTATTCTTTGAACATATAATCAAACTCACCTGAAATACTGCATTGGTACATATACAAGGGACTGGGGATAGAAAAAAGATTTTTAAACCTACCTAGTGGTTAAGCTCTTTCCTTGGATATTAAGCTTTTTAATGATCACTCAGTTTTTCTACTTTTCTCCTTGAATCAGTTTTGATAAATTACATTTTAAGATATTAACATATGATCTAAAGCTTTTGCAAGTATTGTCCTAAAGTTGTACATAATATTCTGTATCTCTTTAACCTCAAAACTATTTTCTTTCTGTTCTTGATCAACTTTGCCAAGAGTAAATGTCATTTAATGAGTCTTTTTAAAGAACCAGCTATTGACTTATTTTCTTTTCTGTAGCTCATCAGCTTTTTATTTCCCTCTTATTGTGCTAGCTTCTTGTTAGTTTATTTATGTTGTCTTATTGTCCCATGAGAATTTCTCTTATAAGGTTTTCAATTTGATATATAGTTTTTTTAGTTTTAACATTCTTAATACACCATCATATTTTCTTCAAGAAGTTTTATAGTTTTAGCTTTAACATCAAGATCTGTTGTGAGTTCATTATTTTTCCAATTCATTTTTCAAGATTCATTATTTTTCCCATATGGACAGCCATTTATTCTAGCACCATTTGTTGAAAAACTCTCTTTTCCTTGTTGAATTAATTACCTTGGCTGCTTTGTTAAAAACAATTGATCGCATAGGCATCTGTTCATTTCCAGGGTCTCTACTCTGTTCTATTGATCTGTGTCCATAACTATGTCAATGCCACCCGGCCCCGACTACAACAGCTTTGTAGTGATGCTCCAAGGTGGGTAGCATGAGTTCTCCAACTTTACCCTTCATTTGCACAATTTCTTTGGCTATGTTAGCTCTGTGCATTTTCATGGACATTTTAGAATCATCTTTTTAATTCCTACAGGAAAGCCTGCTTGGATTTTTGAGAACCTGCATTGAGAATGTGTGAAATCCATAGACAAATGTCAACAGAATTGACATCTCAACACCAGCATGTTTCCCAATTCATGGATTTAACATTGATTTATTTAGATGAAAACATTTCTCTCAGCAGAGTGTTGAGTTAATGTATTTGATTTAATGGTTTTTAAAAAATGCTTTTAAACAGTGTTTTAAAATTTATATTAAATCATTTTTTTCAGTTTATGAAAATACAAATGATTTTTATATATTTACTTTATGAACTCCCTAAGTTTCCTTATAATTCTAGTAGCTTCTTTGAGGACTTTCCAGGTATACAATCATGTTTTCTATAAATCAGTAATTCTCACCTTTATTCCTTTCTAAGTAGTGCATCATTTATCCCCCCTGCAGTTGCAGGCCTTTGAAGTTCCTGCTTTTATATAGGCAACTTAATTCAATGTTCCTCACATAATTGGCCTAAGATCTTGGCTTTGGCCCACCAATGGGTGACAAAATACTAACTTCTTATGTTAGAGAGACTATCAGCCATCCCCCAAACTCGTTTCAGGTCTTCCGCATAACATACCCTCACATTCTCTCTTTTTCTTTTTTGTTTTTGACCTCTTGGGGTTTTCTTTACGTTTTTGGGTGCTTAGCTAATGCATGAAGGAGGTTTGTTCTGTTTTCACTTGTTGATGACTTTCACAGTATGTAGCCAAATTGTCTCATAAGATTTTTAGTTTACCTATTCAGCCATGATGTCAGAAATAAAAACAAGCATTATGTTAAACCTTTTTTTTCCCCATGTAGCTATACAGCTTTAATTAGTGTTTCTCATGGTGTTTAAAGTTCCCCAAACTGATCTGATACGCCTAGCTTGTCTCCACTATTTGACATGTATGGTGCTGGCATTATTTTGACTATTATAAACAGTTGTATTAAAAGCGTGTTTAATACAGTGAATCTTTTTTTTTTCTTTTGTGTAACCTGTCTTAAACAAGGGAGGTTACTCAAGAAGTAGAATTTGGGCCTGAAGTACATGAACCTGCTTAAGATTTCCAGCCAGTTTCTACAAAACTTCCTTGCCTCTGTAGCACATAGTTTAATGAATAAAAGTAAAGGGGAATTTACATAAACTCCCAGCTGCATGTTGGCTTTCCAGTTTTCATTATTTTGTGAATAACAAAGGACGTTAAACTAATTCCTGGAAAAGTCATTCTTAGTGGCCTGGAGATACATCCAAGACAAACAAGAGATACTTTCTCCAGCCTTCCAGCAATGACACTGCACAAATAGAGCAGCTGTTTATTTGCATTGCTCTTGTGCCAAGAAGGGGCTTTTTCCAGTAAACACCAGCACTTCCCACTTAACTCTAATGTAAGCTAGTTCTCTAAAAACTGGCCCCTGTCACGTTGTGTAATGAAAATGTTTGCATTTTGCTTTGGTTGGGCATGCTTGCAAATGTTCCTTCTAACCTACAGAGCTCAGGAAAGAAAATCAGTAGGCACAACTGCTTGGCAGGTGAGAAGTGTGCCAGAAAAGGTTACACGTCTCCCAACTCTATGTCAGAGGGCACTAGCCAGGGTGCCAGTGATTTTGCTGGTCCCACTCTGCCAATGGCTAGCTTGGGCAGGCTCCTTTCTCTGTGTGACTGGTGTCCTCTTCGGTAAAACAGGAATTAGCCTGGGCTCCCCTAAATCTTAACATTTCAGGAGGCTAAATATAACATGTCAACTAGCTTTATGTACTTTCATTTCAGATAATTCTTTGAAAGTTTTCTTCACTTCTTGGTTTATGCCACTGTTACAGACCTTATTAAGTTGCATTTCTCTCTCACTTAGCATTGAGATGTTTGAGGTCAAAACTGTCCCATGTGTCACCCCCTCACCTCCCGTTCCCAGGACCCAGCACGTATCTAGTATGTAAGAGTTCCTCAGCAAACATTTATTGAATATGAGATTTCTAATATAAAGTTCATCTCACTAATGCCATCTACATTATTTCCTGCTAGTGTTTATTGGGATGTCAGAAGTTAATAGCACACATTTTTTATACATTTTTAATCTTCTTTTCAAAAACAGTCTTCCCAGATGCAATCAAGCAATTCACTCCTTAATTTTTTGCAGTCACTGCGTGTTTGTGTAGGCATTGTGGCAACTGATGTGGTACCTGGAAGTCAAATGCTCAGTATAGGTTTGCTGAATAAATATGCTGTCTTCATGTGACAAATTATAACCCTGATGCTAGATCAAAAGGCCTAAGGTTTTTTGAGCTTTGAAAACCTGTGCTTTCTTTTCTCCAATGTGCTTTCAGCTGCAGATTAATCTAAGCCTTCTTTTGTACGTGTATTGATTGGTTATCCACAGAGAAGACAGTGTTGACTTCATGTAATGTAAATTCATTAGGAACTGAACCAAATTTCTGTATATGAAACTCACTGGACTGGGTTGTATTCCCTTAGCTCAGAGATACTGGCTAGTCCCCTTATCCGCAGTGCAGAACTGTATTGCACATTCTACAACTGATGTCGATGAAGGCTGCAGAAGAGAAATGCGGGCAGCGTATAGAACAGGATCCAGACAGGTAACTGACAAGTGGAAATTTACCCTGGCTTGGCCAGGCCTTCAATCCCCAACTCTCATGCTAGTCAAGCTTACAAATCAGAACAAGAGCTTTGGTTAGTTTCCTTATCTGTCTGTCTCTTTCTCACACACACATACACACGCTCACAGTGGAGAGAATAGTGTAGTCGTTAGAGACAGGCTTTGAAATTTGGCAGACTAACTTTAAATATGGGCCCTGCCCAATTCTTCATTTGCTTTGTGACTTTAAATGAATTATTTTAAACATTTTACTGGGACCAAGGTTGTTTATCTGCTCTATGAAGCTAATGGCAGTATTTTATTAGTCTGTTGTTGAGTGAAGTAAATGAGACGTTCAGGTAAATTTTTCGCACCATGGCTGACAATGCAGTAAGTTTGCAGTGAATGGTGACTCTGTCTAGTAAATGGTCTCTCTTGTTTAACTACACAGCTCACTTCTGATACCTTAGAATAAATAAAGTTATAGAAATTTCCTGCTTTTTCTCTTCTGGTAGGACACACTCCTCCTGCCTAAGCCTTATATAAGCAAGAGACTTTCTCAAACTAGGACACCAAAAGACAGGCAAGGATGCCATACTTCACTGGTAGGAAAACACAGATGAGAATCCCGAAAAGAAGAGTTTATAGGAAGGCCAAATGAGTCCAACAGTTCAGGCATTTGAAGTTTTTGTTGACTCAAGGGGGAGCTCATCAGGGTCTCAAAGTCTGCGGCTCATTTTTAGTTTACAGACAGTTCTAACAGGCGCAGAGGTTCTCCATCTCTAAGGGGAACCGTGTTTCCGGGCTAGGAGATTCAGAGATTAAGAGAAAAGAGTGACTTATTGTGAAAGAGTGCTGAAAACGTAATCATAAAGGAAGAGATAGAAGTAGGAACTGTTGGATTTATTGTTAAAGAAACACAATTATGTAAAGCAACATTTCCCAAAATGTGTTCTATCCACAGGATGTCAGTATGTATGTAATAGACGATGAATGAGTTCCTTGATCAACAGGTATGGAAAACCCGGAGTTAAAGTTAACTAGATTACTCTTCTATATGGCTTCACAAAGTCTTTCATATATTGAAGTGCATTCTGAATACTTAAGAATGGAGGGTGTGTAGGTATGGTATATAGGGCTTTCTGACCAAACTTGACCACAGACACCCTTTTAATGAAATATTCATGGCATTACTTTGGATGCAAACAGCCTAACATTTGTCAACAAGTGGTCAAGGCATCTAAATTCAACAGTACAGTGATACGAGTCATCATGACCCACCTCGGTCATGGAGTGGCATGAAAAGATTATGTTGTGATCTTTAAAAGAAGTGAATTAAATGCTTTCTAACTAGCTACTTCACTTTTAGAAATTCAACCTTAGAAATACTCATAAAACTCTTAATACCACCCTGGCTAGTTTAGCGCAGTGGATTGAGCAGGGGTCTGCTAACCAAACGGTCACCAGTTCGATTCCCAGTCAGGGCACATGCCTGGGTTGTGGGCCAGGTCCCCAGTTGGGAGCACGTGAAGGGCAACCACACATTGATGTTTCTCTTCTCTTTCTCCTTCCCTCCCTTTCTCTCTCTCTACAAAAAAATAATAATCTTTAAAAAACCCTCTAAATACCTTTGTAAGATTTTCAGAGATAACTTATTTAATATTAAAACAATAGCTAAATGTCTATTAGTAAGCAACTTCTTGGAAAAATGACTCAGCCAATATGGTGCAACACTAAACAAGTGTTCAAAAGAACGTAGTAACTGTACTTGTACTGACAGAGAAATATACATCCAGCACCTCGTTGGGGCAAGATGGAATAAAACCAGTTGAAAGGGAAGAGCTATTCCAGGGAAAAAGAATGCCGCAACTTCTTTCATCCCTGAAGGCATGACAGAACAAGGAGAAAACCCGCCATAGGTGGGGGTAAGGAGAAACAAGACTAATATGTAATAATCTTTTCATGGCCAGGATGGGCTGGCATGATTAATTAGAATCCAGAGCAAATCCAAACCATAGCAAGAAAGCGCTCACCTGCCCACTCTTTCCCACAGCGCCTTCCCAAGTGCCCAGGATTAGAGTGCCAAAGTACGGCGGGCCGGGGGGTTGGACAGAGATTCCCTCGCAGAAGCATGGGCCTTCGCTAAATGTAAAGCATCTATCTTTTTTTAAGGCATCAGTCTCTTGGAGGCTGGAGGCCAGATAGTACGGTGGGGAGATGACACAAGGCGCTGAAAACTAAAAAGCTCATGGCTACCTCAAAGAAGAGAGAGGTCTCCCACAGCCTGGAGAGCCGGCCACTTCATTGTACATAGGGATTAAGGCTCTCACTAGTAAGATCTCAAGGCCTGATGCAGGCAAAGCTCTGACCTTGCCCTCAAATCTGCTGAAGTCAGCGGTGAACTGAACCTAGCTGAAGCTACAACACATCTCAGATGCGTCTCAGTTAAGGATTACATGACTGAATGGACCCAACTTCCCACATCGGTCAGCAGTCTAAAAAGCTCTTTTCAAGGTCTTATTGTTCTTATTCCATTCTACAGTTCTTTTTATCCACAATTTCCAGCAAACCACCAAAAGCTATGACAGGCAAAGAAGCAGGAAAAGGTCATTCATAATCAAGAGAAAAAGTAGTCAACAGAAGCAGTTCAGATGTTAGAATTAGAAAGCAAAGACTTTAAAATGACTATGGCAAATATATTACAGAATCTGCTGAAGGAAAGTGAATAACTTACAAAGAGATGAAGAATTTTAACCAAGCAATGGAAACTGGAAGAAAAAAAAAAAGGAGTCATAGTTCTACTTTGTGTGATTTTGTACTGTTTACATTTTGGCAGCGAGCAAATATGTTTGAAATTTTACAAAGTGACTTTAAAAACAAATTCCCAAATGTTTTCATGTGAAATTCAAATACTTTAAGTCTAATTCAAATACTTGAGAGGGAAACCTTGTCCCTACGGACACAGTTTGGCATAGATGTATGCACACTGTGGGGTTTACTGGCAGTCTTGGTTCTGCTATGTTTGGAAGTAGTCATGCAACCAAGGGCACCAGAAGGTGATGTTAAAATGCTGACCACACCAACACAGTGCTTCCAAAAGCCTGTGTATGAGCGGTAGGCGTTCCAGCCCCAGCAGTATGATTTCAGGGAAAACGACTGTCCCTAGGAGAGAGGGAGAAGCATTCTTTCCTCCGAGAAGAGAACTGTTTACTTCCATCTTTTCAAGGGGCAACAGCAGATTCTTACATGCTATTACAAGCATAATGCTGCTATAGTGCAATGGGCACGCTGCCCAGGCTGGTCAAGTTCAGCCTTGGCTGGATGTGGCAGAAAACAATTCATGTTAGTTGTTGATATATATGATGAATCTGTACAAAAGGAAGTTGTCTTTTCAGGACAGCATTCTTTATAAATTCCTGCTGATGGAGATAAACCTGGATAAAATAGAAACAAGCAGAGAGGTGCTATTAGGGTGAACCCTGCTTAAAATTTAACAAAATAAAATCTCAGTCAGGGGGCTCAAGTGACTAATTTTCTCAGTTTACAACATCCTTCTGGACCCTCACACATAGATTCTCACCCAGCGGAGAAACTCTGGTCACAATTGTTGTGGTATGTTTGAGAATATTCTTACCCAGGCATAATTTGTTATTATGAAATTAGTTACCAGAAATTTGGGGCTGCCTCATTCAACACTACCACTTCCAAGTCTCTTGTAAGATTGTATTTTGTGTGTTCTCTAGAAACTGAAAATCAAGGTGTTTTTTTTTTTTTTTTTAAAAGGGGTGGGTAACAGCTGAGATACAGGTTACTGAGTATTAGGTTAACATGAGGTGAGGAACCCCTCTGAACACATGCTCAGTGGGAGAACACCGAAAAGGGATGTTGTAGAGCTGAAGCAGAGATCATCCTCAGCAGGACTTTTAAAAAAAAATTCCACTGGAGCCTGTTTCTTACATCTTGGATTAAGGTGTGGCAAAAAATTAATCTGAGATAGTGGGAAGTAAAGTTATTGTGTTGAGTTGGCACTTCAGATTCCGAAACAGACTGTGCTTGTGGAAGAACAAGCTGAGATGTATAGCTCGTGGATGTTTTATTTGTTGTTGTTGTTGGAAGGAAAGTTAAGCTTGTGCTTATCAGTCACCTGCAGGGGGAAGGGGAGTGGAAAATGGCAAGAGGAGCATATGGTCATCTCTCCCTGCTGCCCAAGGTTTTATAGAACATGCTGTTCTCTGGGACCTCCTGCCTGCATCAGGAATAAGCTTATGTGCTACATTTGGATCCTGACCCGCTGGCTTGAATCCACTTTGTTCTCTCCTTGGGGATTAAGGGTAAAGTCAGATTTGGGGCATACACAGCATTGTGAAGATGAATATTACCATGTCTTTTCCACTTCCTGATTCCAAATCCCTATCTGCCAAGCAGCTATTGCCTACACTACACATGTTTGAATAATGTCTAAAAAGTAAGTCAGACTTAGGGTATTTGGCTTCTACTTAGGGATTGTTCTTCATGCACTGAAGTACACAGAATAAATCCTCCATAGGGTTTCTGACTGCTGCCCTGTAGTCAGATCTGGTATTTTTTTCATTCTTGTTCCTTAGATAGCATTTCAATTTCAGTGGAAATAAATCAGTGGGAATAATGTGGAGATGTAATAGACAGCCAAGTTAAATTGTTTCATGCAATTTGTAATCTTTTGCACGGCTTATTCTCAAAGGTGGGTCCCAATTATTCAATGCTAAACCATTCTTGAGAATGGAATGTGAACCATTTCAAAACAGTTGGGCAACTGAACCTTGGATGACCCTCAAAACCTTGTAAATTCATGAATAATCAATAAAAATTTTAAATTTCTTGGGAACAATGGAACGTTTCTCCATTTCTCTAGCTTCCACAGATGCCTCTATGTGGTAGACATGCTGTAATCAAGTGCTGAGTGAATAAAATATTTGGGGAATGCCTGCCATGTGCTCAGGAGTATGCCAGTTATTTGTAGAGAACACAGTGAGACGGAGTTGTCTCTGGTCTGAACTGTCACATACACGCTACTCGATCTTTGCTCCTCCAGAGTTACCTTTCTAACCCTGATTTTATTGCATTGTTCTTCACAACTAACGTTTTCTTTATTGTTTGACTGAATAAAGTTCAAGTGAACACCCTCCGTGAACTAGTTGCCAACTATCTTTGCTTCCATAGCTCTCACCAACCCAGCAGACAAATCATTTTTCCTCACAAGATTTCTAGCATATTCAGGGCTTCCTATGCTTGCTCACTCTGGTTCCTCAGACAATGTTTTCCCATGGACTCATCCCAACCCCATCCTTCAGGACTGAGATTAAAGGCCACCGCCTCCAAGGAGACTTCCTTGACGTCCCATCTCTGCCCTTCATCTCTTCCTCTTTTTTCTATTTTTGGTGTTTCCTACTGCCATTATTCCTTGCAGCCCCCCCCCCCCCACCCGCCCCGAACTGTGAGGTTATGCAATAGATTCTCTTCCTGGAGTGATCAAATATTCCCCTGTTCAAGCTAAAAATGTCTTTCTTTAATGTCTCACTTTTCTTGAAGAGTTTTTCAGTATAAAAAAACCTTTGGAAAAAAATATCATTTGGCTTCTAAGGCTTATGGATTTGCTGTCTTATCACATACTCTGATAGTCAAAAGTCTTTCTGCCTTATCAGTCTGTCATGGTTTCTCCTCACTACTGATTGCATTGATCTAACATTGCAAGTTGTTTGACTGGTCTAAGAAAGAGTTTTATGGGGTTTCCTTTTTTCAACTAGAAAGCAGCAAATAAAAAAATCAGTTGCTTATGTAAATGTGGGTGAGGTGGGCCATTTATATATTGTTACTATCTCTTATCATATCATGTAGAAGATTTAACTGTTAAGTAGTTTTTCACAAAAATCATAAATGCAGCCAATGAATGTATTTAATTCCTCTTTATATCCCTTGGTACCCAGTACAGGGCCATAATGTAGCAAGAGCTCGTTAAACACTCGTTGGGTCGGATCGGTGCTGAGAGGTTAAGTCCATGTTATTGTTTCTCTTCCTTAAATGTTGTTACTGTTTTACTTCATGAGAAAGACCCAACAGAGCTTCTAAAATATCAAGGGTTCTCTACCAAGATATGTTTTTTTTTTTTTTTTTTTCAGGGAAATCACAGCAAAAAGTAACACATTTTTTATGCTGGCCATTAAAATATCATTTGGTGGTAGTTCTCCCCTCTCAAGTTAATAGTCCTTAGCAAAAAAGCCATTTTACAGAAAATACAGGCATTACCTTCAGAGCAGAGATGTAAATAGCTATAATTAGTTTTCTCCCATTTTTCAAATAGAGTACCATCTGGCTTATCCTGTAGCCCTGGAGAACCATTGTTAGAATTCTTTCTCCATGATCCATTCTCCATCCCATTCTTACCCTGGAGATATCCCTGTACTTATCATTAACTCATTAGGATGCAATAACCATTACTGTGTATAAAGGTATTTATTACCTTACAGAAGTTTGAGCAAAGTTATCAGAACTGAATTTTTCCGCGCCAGGATTCTACAATCTGTAGCCACAGATTGCAGGCACCGTTTGGGATCAGACTATCTCTCACTCAAAACTTGCCAGAATTACAAGATTATGCTGGTACTTAGAAGCCCATTCCAATTGCCTTCTCATCTGGCACAGATTTTGAAGCCCCAGGTTATTGTGCTATACCTCATCAATTCGTGATGCCCCTCATCTCTGCTTTATGTGGCATGAAGTTGGAAAACTACGCCGGACAGCTGGTGCTACACTTCCATTCTAGGGTTTTTCACATTGTACAGTTTTACTCATGGGCTCAGAATGGACCCTTAGTCTGGATTCCCACTAAAGTAGTCCAGGGAATATAGGAAAATAGGCCCACATACACTGTCACAGTAAGATGTGGATGAAACTTCCAAATTGTGGTGTGGAAACAGCCTAGAGAATAACTTCAATAGGCAGGGCTGTCGCCTGGTTGTCAGGCAGAGTTTCCAAATGTCTTTCCAGTTCTGCTCTAGATTTGAGAGCCTCCACGTACCCAACCCAGACTTCCAAGTTGTAGATTTTTAGCTGGAGAGCATTTTAATAATTACCCCCCCCTGAAAAAACCTCATATGTTTTTTTATTTGAAGTGATCCTTCAAATATTTTCTTTGACCTTCCCAATCTACCTGTGACTTAAATTAATAATGGCAAGTGGTAGCACATGCTTTGAAGAAAACTCAAGTAGGATACAGGGCTAGGGACTGGTGTAGTGGTGATCTTTTAAATATGGGGGTCAGGACTCTTTGGAAGATGAGCTAAATTTGAGCCCAGGCATGAATGAAGTAAAGGAATGAATACTGTAAGAGTTTGGCAGAAAGATACTCAGAAAACCCAGCTGCAAAAATCTTGATTCAGTAAAATGTTTGAGACAGGCCAAGAAAGCCATATTGCTGGGGTTCAGTGGGTGAATGGGAAGTCTGGGGAAAAACCAAGAGAAATAGTCAGAAATTCATTGTGGAAGGCCTTTTGGGCTGTAGCAAGGACACTGGATTTTATCCACAGAGAGGGGCCCCATCAAAAGCTTGGAGACAGTAAAAGTTTGAGTCAGACAAAAGAGAATTGAAAGTACTATTAATACAAAGCTAAACACTATGGCAGAAATATGAAATGTTGTAAGTAGCCAAAGGGGGAAACTAGAAGACATAAAACAGAAAGAAACATAGTAAGTATGACGCTCACAGAATTTACAACATGAGATCACAGACTTTACCAAACCTTACAGTCATATCGAAAAATATAATTGAGATTGATGTGGTGACGTTGCGCTCTCTTGGGCCGTGCCTAAGAGTAAACATGAATACATGAGCTTAGCTCATCTGTTACAATAAAAAGATTTTAATTGTGACTAAAAATTCCAGATGTGATAAAGGATTGATAAATTGACTATATGTGACAAAATCATCACAAACACATAAAACATGAAAATGACAAAGAGAAAAATGTTTGCAGTGTGTATAACAGAAAAACAGGCAACATTCTTAATATACACACAAAACCCTTTAACACTTGGAGAAAAAAAAATAATAATCCTACAGAAAAATGGATAAAAGACATGAAGTGGCAAAAATATATAAACATGAGCCTAACATACAAATATTCATTCAACTTCACTCATTTTAAGATAAATGTAAGTTAAAACTCACTGAGATTCTGTATCTCCCTCATCGGAATCCAAAAGCTTGACAATGCACTTTGTTCCCAGGGCTGCAGAAAACAGCGCTGTCCTGCACTGCTGGCTGAGAGGCGTGCAAGCTGGTAGGAACGCAAAATCCTCAGAGGGCAATTTGGCACAAGCTAATAAATTACATGTACACCTATCCTTGACCCAGCAATGCCACTTCTAGGAGTTTATACTCAAGATACATCCTCAGCAGCCCCCAAATATGTATGCACAAAGCTACTTATGGCAGTATTATTTTTAGGAAACTAGTCAAATGTCTAAGCATAAGAGATTATATAGGATTTCAAGTGCATATGGGATGTTTTATCAAAACAAAATTCTAAGCTGGCCAGAAAGCAAGTCTCAACAAATTTAAAAAAAACTGAAACATTCATAGTATGTTCTCAGATCACAATGGAGATAAGCTACAAATATTGTTAATAACTGAAAGGTAACTAGAAAACATTTATTACAATTTGAAAACTAAGCAACACACTATTAATAACCTATGGTTCAAAGAAGAAGTAATGGAAATTTAGAAAGTATTTTGAACTGGATGGTAATGAATACAGCATATCAAAGTTTGTGGTCTATACACCAAAGCCATGCTTAGAGAGAAGTTATGGCCTTGAGCGCATACACTAGAAAAGGAGAAAGATTAAAATCAATGATCTAAGTATCTTTCTCAAGGAGAAAGATTGGGGAAAAAGCAAATGAAACCCAAAGAATGTTAGTGGGAGAAAGCCAGTGAAGTTTTAAGAATAAGGTACTGTAAACAGAATTTTTTAAATCCCAAAGTTGCCACTTAGAAAAAAAAAAAAAAACTAACAAGACTGTTACATCCTGGGTTGATAATAATAAAAAAAAAGACACAAATAGTCAACAGCATAAAGAGAATGAAAAGAATACTATTAAAAATTCAACTAACAAAAAAAACCATTGGAAGATATTAAGAGCAACATCATATCAATAAAATTAAAACTTTAGATGATATGGACACATTCCTATAAAAATAAAACCTACCAATTGATATAAGAAGAAATAAAAAGTTTGAATAGTCCTGCATCTACTAAAGGAATTGAATTCATTTATTTTCCTTCAGAGCATTATCTATTATTCTACAATTCTGTGCGTCTATGCTGGCCTCTCTGCCTGGACTGTGAGCTTCTGGAGGATAGGGACCATGTTTCGATCACCTCTATTTCCCTACTGTTTCAAACATGACAACACGGAAGGTAGCTGGTTACTGTTTAAATAAAAAAGGATTTGAATAAATGTACTAACAGACTTTGGCACACACTTTGCTTTCTTTTCTCTGTCTTATTCAGACACCCCAAGTAATATTGGTATCATACATCCTTGGACTTCCTTTCTAAAATTCCCTATTTTTTTCATCATGTTTATTTCTAATCTCCAAATAATACACTTTTTAAAGGGAAAGGAACACACACACACACACACACACACACACACACACACACTCCCTTTTCTTTAAGAATTTACTTATATTCATCATTGAGTTTCAAGGCCACTCAACATATAGTCCATGACCCAGTACCAGGTCACAAACACTTTATCACTGGTTTACAACAGTTAAATATGCAAGTTGAGAACATGTGTTCAGAAATGGGTACGTTGACTTGGTCCTACTGTGAAATCCAAGCACGTGATCAGTAAACTTGCCTGGAGGAGGCGACAGGCACCACGCATTTAGTCATTCACGGCAGGACTAATGACAGAAGAATTGGACAGAAAAGTGGTCATTTCCAGAGATAGTTTTTAAAGCTCTGCCATCAACTATTAGAGAGAAAAAAAAAAGCCAACTTGATTACTTTAAAATGAGGAATTTGAGACCTAGAGTTTGCCTAATTCCTGATTGCCAAGTTCAGAGTCTTTTATACTATAATGCCACCTACATTACTTATATTGAGAGATTTAAGGATAAAAAGTCAACAGTACTATTACTATTGTTATGAGCTGTAGCAATTATAGCTACTGTTAATCCGTATTCAACACTTACTAGTTAGAACCACATGAAACTGCTATTTATGTAGGAGAAAATGGTCAACTATCTGTAATTTCGCATAGTTCAACTCAAGTGCTGAGGAAATGTCAAGTGTTTTAAAGCCTTACAAGGCATCCGGAGGCAGACTACATAGTGTTTGGCAAGTTATTGAAGTTCTCTCTGGGGTCTCTTCCACATCCATAACCTGGAGCTGATAGTTGCACGTAACTAGATTTATCAGGGCCTAAGTGGTCCTTGTTGTTGGCATACACCTGGCAGATAGTCAGTGCTCAGTGAATATTACTTCTTCTGGTTATTCCCAGCATAATTTCTTCAATTAATTATCAGAACAATCTTGTAAAGTAGAAACATTTTATCTTCAGTTTATAGAAGAGACTGGGACTTAAAGAGACAGTAAGACAGTAACATGAATAACGCTTATCGGCCCAACTTCAAGCACATCCCCTACGCATTGTATAGTAGTTTTCAATTAAGTGACAGCTAAATTGAGTTGAATTGCCCCACTGGCATTTCATCAGAACCACCAATACTGGAGAGGATCTAGTTTCTGGGATGCTTTGATAGTCTGTTATGTAAAAGACAGTGCAAGCTGTTTTATATTCTGATGAAGAGAACCTGATTTCACCATTAAAAATATTTTTTAAGTCTCCCGATTGACGAGAACGCTATGAGCAATAAATAAGCTGATGGCTACCAGCCCTGATTTGCTAACAGTGCAATCTTGTAGTAACCCCGAAGGTATTGCTTTCCTCTCCTAAAGGGCCCCCAAACTCCAGCAGTGCTACCCTGCAATGCTGAGAAAGAACAACGACATGGCCCCTGCTAACTAGAACCTGTGCTGTTGAACTTGGTCAGCGTTTTGTATGAGACCAAAGACACACCATCTTTTATTTTTCTCTTTAAATAGAATAAGTAGCCAAGAAGTTCCCTGGAGAATCAACAAATCTGATTGAATTTTTCAGAATCTTCTATTATTCTATCAAGTTCATTTGACAGCAAAGGACAAGCTGCCTTTCAAATGTGATAAGTGAATGCATCGGCAACTCAGAAGGAAAAAGGCGGGTTATTAAGTAGGAACAAGTCTCTCCAAATATATTTACACCAACTCATGGAAACCACTGTCATCAGAAACCTCCACGGCAATCTATTTTCTAGTCTCTGTCGTGCTTTGAGTTGGACAGATGACAATAAAATACAATGCAATCACCTTTGAGCTCTGACAGGTACATCGTCAGCTTGCACACTTTTATTTTTCCAACACAGCTCATCCACTTTCAGTATTATTCCAAGCACTCAAGGTTGATGTCTAAGAAATACAGCATGCTTATATAAAGGTAAGGGATATAGGATTTATTATGTATGTAGTGTATGTATATTATACACATTATATACATGTGTATAAATACATATTAGTTAAAAAGAGCTGGAAGGGCCCTTTGAGATGAAGTTTTTGTCTTGGGAACAAGAACTCTGAAACTCAGGTAAAAAATGGTATTCAGAAGGCCACATGACAATCGGGCTTCCAAATGGACCTTCAGAGATAAGAATGTAGCAAGTACTTACTGTTTCCTGAGGACTGAAGCAAATGCTTTTCATACCTAAGTTCTCATATCAACGCTTTCCATATCTAAGTTCTCATATCATTTCTGCAGTGTTGGTATCGTCACTCTCATTTGACTGATGAGAAAACCCAGTCTAAGGAAAGCAATGCAGCCAATTAACGCCACCCATGGGACAAAGTACTGGTGTCACCCGGTTTTCTCCCGTGCACCAGTGTTGATCTGAAGGCACTCACTGCCCCCATCAATAGTTTTAGCCACAGCCACATGCCAACCATATCACCGTTTTCTTAAACTTTTCTTTAAACTAATGTAAACTTTTATAAAGGAAACTTATTATTGCCACTTAAATCTACAACAAATATAATGTGTTCTAAATCAAAGGTATTCTTGAAAGTAAATGCAAAAAAACCCCCAAAGTATCACTAAACTTTAGTTAGACTCTGCTGCTCCCTAAAGACTTTGAATTTGCACTCTGCTCTCTTTTCTGAAAAAGGAGAGTAGTAATGATTATTGAAGTATTATAGATCTATTACTGTAAACTGAGACTTCAGGATTGAAAGAGACCAGAGGGAAAACTTTCACTGTGTAGTTCACCTGTCTGATGTCCCCTGAAGTCCCCTCTGTCCTATATCTCAGATCATTTTAGGACCTGTCCTGCTGCTGACTCCTCACTTTGAGAGAGAATGTGGTACATAAGCACCAGCTCAGGTTCTCTGATAGAGGACCATCATCTCCTGGAGGCATGGGAAAAACACACTTTTTTTTTGTCTTTCTGAATTTCTGCCTCAGCACAGCTGAGACAGGGCCCGAGAATGTGCATTTCTGACAAGTTGCTGACACCCAGGAGCCTCGTCTGAGCCACTGCTCTGGGTCGTACCCGGGGAGACGGCGGCATGTGTGTGAAAAGCTCACCATCCAGGTTGCTAGTGATTATAGGGATCTGAAATTTTTATTTTATCGGGCAGATGAGGCAATGTATTCTTATGTGTTCCTGTGTTGTTCTTCAACCGAGTGAGTTCAACAACTCCGCATCAACGTTGATGCAACCACCTCTGCCAAGAGACACGAACACCTCCTCCCCCAAACACAGTTTGTTTGCAGGCTGTTGTCTGCAAGGCTTCCTGCATCTCCAGTAGCAGCCAGTGGTCATTAATTCGAAAAGCGGAAAATGATATTTTTTCTCTAGACCTTAATATACATTATAGAGCATAAAAAATGACAGTTACCATTCTCTCTCATCTGGTTCCTACTGATAGTAATAACTAATAATGATTAAGTCTTCTGTAAGGCAGTCATTGCACTGTACTAGGTAATCTCATGGTGTTCTCTCCCTCTTCTTCCCCCTTCTCCTGCTCCTGCTCCCTGCCCCTCCCCCTCCCTGAGTGAGGATTTGAGAAGCTAAGTGACTTGTCTAAGGTCACCCAATTAAGAAGAAGGAAAACAGGGATTTAAATCCAAGTTCAATCCTAATGAGTATCTTTCCTGCTAAGCCCCACCACTGCTGCTGTTATTACCACCTATTTACTCAATCTCTCAATAAAAATGTACTTCATAGAGAACTAAAAGATGAGGAGGAGAAAGGGCTCCAGATGCTTGAATCATGTAGAAGAAAATTTTAAACAATGTCACTGAAAAAGAACAGATCAGTGATATTTAATCCGCAATGAAGATCGAGCTTCCTAGGTTTAAACCAGGGTTTCAGAAGGCCTATCTGAATTTTTGCTTTTAGGAGAGTAAGTAGGTAGTCTCGGAAATCCAACCTTAGTGGGTCCTCAAGTCAAGGAGCCTTTTAGTCCCTTCTGATATGGCAAGGACCATCCATCCTGAGTGCGGCAGAAGAGCCAACACTGATGAACAGCCAGGAGCCTTGGATTCTGGTCACGGTTTTGTCTCAGCAACTCCAACTTCATTTCTCTGGGTCCAAGCTTCACCCTCAGTAAACCTGGCAGCTGAACTAAGTTTCCTTCCTAGCTCTGCCTGTGAGGACGCAGATTCCTTCAGCTGGATTTATTAGCACCATATGCCTCAAGACGATAACACCCATCTTTTAGCGTAAGGAGAATATGGTCTGACTGCAAACTCAGCATGTGGTTTCAACCTTCAGTCTCTCAAGAGCCTTTGACTCTACCCGTATATGAGGTCACCTGGCTACGGTCTTTGGAAACATGTGGTAACAACTGGGGGACAGATCCTACGCCCTCCAAGGTACAAATATAACAAATCCGTACAAAATGACTTTAAGAAATGAATCAGATACATTTTTAAAGAGTCATCAATGGCAATGAAATGACAAATTCAGTAGGTGTTATTAGGAGTAATTATAGTAACATCTCGAAAGAAAACAACATCTGCGATTTGCCTGATTAATGGCCTCACAGAACGGTGCATCTGTTAATGGAATAGTACTCACAGCACTCTTGAGTGTGTGTTCGCAAGATCTGGAAACAGAGAAAGGACTGGTGAAGAAGAAAGGAGCAGGGCGCTAGACTGACTCTTGGAGGTCAAGTTCCTCCTCTGGAATTTTGAATTCCCCTCTGGCTACCAGGACCAGGATTGTACAGCAAATCCAGAAGACAAATGAATTCCACCATGAACACAAACATTTGCAGGCTAAACCACCTGCTTTGGGGTTTAAAAAAAATTGACGTTTCACCAGTGGTTGGTGTTTTGTCCCAGCCTTAACAGTGTGCCAAATAGGATTGTCCTGAAGGTGCTCATCAGGGACCTCTCTGCACATATGGGGCTTTTTTTGGGGGGTGGGGATAAGCAGTTAATGTTTGGGGAGTAAATATATTTTTCTTTAAGCATCAGTTTTCTCCTTTGAACTCAAAGGAGAACCAAAGTTCCCACCTACAGCTGAAAACTACTGCAATGTGCCAGCTTTGGTTTATCAAGATGAGATGGGGAAGCAGAGTAATGATGTCACTCTCAGCCTCAAATCTGCCGTTTCTTTCTGCTTTACTAACTCCATCTGCAACCTCATGCCACACTGGATGGATGTGGGATACATTATTTGTCATAAAACGTATTCAGGTACATTTGAGCTGCAAGCTCTGTTTGCATAAGGAAGTAGCATTTGCCATCAGCTTATCCTAATGAAACCGATTGGAGAAAAACACAACATTCTGTTACAAAATGAATGTGGATCTCACCCCCAGCAAACCACATGCCATTTCAAATGTGGTGTAAAGGAAAGTTGTTCTATCCTGGGCCTGCTTAAAACCTTAGAATCAGCGGTCACTTCCCCACTGCCTAGGGAAGGCCAGATTGCTTTTACTCACCCCAGCAAAGCTGACGTCCCTCCCGAGCGGTCTGCACTAGAAGCTACAGGAAACAGGCCTTGAACGTGGCATCGTTTCTCTTGTACAGCTTGACTGAAACGGCATTTCTCTTTCCTATGGTGTTGTTCATTTCTCTGATTATATCTGATGGTGTCCAGGCCAGGGACTAAGTTAACCCTCCCTTGGAAACTCAGAGAAGAAGATGGCCTGGAAAGAAACAACTGTGAAGGAAAAGGGGAAGACAAGCTGCCTCGCTCGGCCATGAGAGACAGAAGAATAGCAGGTCTGTGAGGGTGGGCCCGGGCCCAGAACAGTGAAGGCGCTTGTTCTCAGCTCGGCTGTGCGTTGACACAGCAGCCTCACTGTTAGACATGGTTCTTGCATAAATTTCTCCTTTCTGTGAATCAGTGAGCCACCAATATCAAAATTCATAAGCAATCTTCTCTACAAATGGTACAAAAATGACTTTGTCCATTCACCTTTGGCAACGCATGTAATTAAGTGTGAGACAATTATAACCTTGCGGTGCTCCTTGGGGGCCTGGCATATAATTCAGTTGCTGGGTTTCAAGGGCACTTAAGAAAGAAAGAAAAGACTCTCTGCAGTAGCTTTTGCATGCTGGTGATAAATTTGCCCTCGAAGCTTCAGGAGTCCCATTTCTCAGTAGTCACAGCTCTTCTCGATTACCGTTTGATTATACAGGATAAGAAAAGTGGTACCAATGTTTTATTATTATGGATTATATGAATGCTTCAAACATATGAAAATTCAGAATTATTAATGAGTTTATTGAGAGCTTTAAATCTCACCCTAAAAGCAAATGTCCATGTATAGTCTTTTTACTATGTTTCCCGTACCTCTGCTAGATGGGGTAAACGTCATGAACCAGTTGCCCTGTTAATGGATAGTTATCATTGGGTCTGTAAATAAAAGAGTGGGTAGAACAAGCAGCAAGCCTATTTTGAGGGTAGCAAAAGAGGGACATTACCAAACTTGAGAATAAAAGGAGGTATGAAGAAATTAATACAATATCTAACTTCATGAAAATCTTTCTGTATGATCTTGGTTGGTTGCTAGGGTAATTGTGAATTTCTGATCACTATTGGATCCTACCAGACTACTAAAAAGAAACATGGATACAGAAAACATTTTAGAAAAGATAACTCACCCTCAACATCTAAAATGTGAAGAGCTGTAACTGTAAGACACAGGCAACAGAATTTTAAGAACATGAAATTTGCCTAATGCTTTCAATAACCTAGAATCTTTTCAAAAGGCACTTGGCATTTCACACTTCTCCATCTGCTGAAGAGAAGAATGCTTTGCAAGTCCTTGTTCCTTCTCCTCCCTTTTCTTACAGTCCTGTGGCTTCTTGGCATGAGTGTGACCTGGATGTACAGATTTGGTTAGTTACAGAATGCTAGTGCCAGAAGGTCATTAGAGGTCATTTGGCATTGCTTCCTTGTGCTGTGGGCAAGGCTCCTGACACCTACAGAAGTTAACGTCCACTCAAGGCCACATAGCAAGCAGGTGGCAGAACTGGGACTACAGGCCACATTCCCTCAGTCCTGAGACCAGTGCTCCTTCCCTCACCACCTCCCCAACAGAGAGAGAGGCACACAGAATTTTGGGACAAGAGGGGTCTGTCATTCAGACCCATGATTATGGAGTCCTCAGAGCACAGGCCCATTTTCCAAGCTGTCCAGTAATTGTAAATAATAACAGGCATGTGGCAAGTTATTTATATCGTGAGGTTGGAATTAAACGCCCCTGCCTGGCTAATTAGAATCCTAGTAACAAATAACAGGTAAGAAATATTATGTTCAGTTTTGTTAGAAACGCCATGTTTCTTCTGTCTGGCTGCTGGGGCTCCCTGATCAATCATGGTGAGAGATCCCACATCACAGAGCTCTAGACAGGCTCCCCCTTCCCACAGCCAACCTGCTCACACCGAAGTGAACTGAACCTTTGTGTGTGTTTGCAGTTCTCCTCGATCGACCCTGCCTTTCACATAGTCTTCAGATCATTTGTGATATTCAGCCTTTAACATTCTTGCTGCCCAAATTGGCCACTTAAAGAAGCAATTGTTGACAATGGCTTTGGACCCCCCTACCCCATTCCCAGGACCACACTACCACGGTGGCCTTCATATGCTTGAGACCAATTATTTGCTACGAGCTGCGTGAATTTGAGTGGTGGGGATTGTTATAAACATGACTGAGCTCTTACTTTGTGTCAAACACCATGGTAAGTACAATGTACATAATTTGACTCCTGTAGTTCTCTAACAACCTGAATAAAGGACCACAATTATTCCCATCCAAAAACATTACAGTTGGTGGGGTGATCACATTATAAGGTATAAAAGTGTCAAATCATATATTATACATGTGGGACAAATATAACTAACCTAATATTGCATGCCAACAATTAAATAAATAAATAAATAAATAAATAAATAAATAAATATGCATGGAGTATTCCCAGTTCCAGAAATAAAACGAAACAAAATTCTTCAAACACACTGAAATACAACAGAAAATGTTGTAGAGAAAAAAATCTTATGATGATGACTTTGATAAGTTGATGCTTATTTGTCTTAATTTTAGTCATGAGAAAGTCAAAGGTCTAGAATCAGGGGTGTCGACCTGTGGCCTACATATGGCTCAGGATGGCTGTGAATGCAGCCCAACACAGAATCTTAAATTTACTTAAAACATTATGATATCTTTTTTGTGGTTACGTGTCGCAGTATATTTAATGTGTGGCCCAAGACAACTCTTCTTCTTCCAGTGTGGCCCAGAGATGCCAAAAGTTTGGACACTCCTGGATGATGAATCTCCACTAAACAGCAAGATGATGTTTAAATATTTGGAATGGAAAGCAACTTAAAGCCTTTTAGCTGGTTAATCAGATGCAAACACTGGTATAGGGTTAATGAGCAAGAGTTGGAAGAAAGGTTGAGCAAATAAAATCATGAGCAGTCATAAGGTGAGAAGAGCCATAAAACTAGTTCCTTCAGGATGAAGACAAGGGGACAGACAGCGAGGCAGTTGCCTATGACATCAACCACCTCAGGGAATGTAACACATGTTATTTTCCACAGCTCTTCTTAGGAAGAATACAGTGTACGCAGTCTGAGAGGAGGTAAGGGACACCAGGGGCCATGCTTGAATACCCTTAGATCAGTGGTTCTCAGCAAGGGGTTGCCTCCCCTGAAGGACATCCTTGGTGCTTTTGGCAATATCTGGAGACATCTTTGATCATCAGACTGAGTTGGAGGTGCTACTCCATCAAGTGGGTAGAGCCCAGGAACGCTGCTAAACATCCTACATTACACAGGACATCCCCTTACCACTAAAAGTTACCTAATCTAAAATGTCAATAGTGCTGAGGTTGAGCGATCCTGCCTTAGATGTTTTCTGAACTTCCAAGGTGATTGGTTAGAATAACTGCAGGACTGATTCACTGACTAAATGAGGCGGGTTTAGGGAGTCCTGTCTACCCTCGCCCAACCCAAGCTTCACTCTTCAACAACCCGGGCAGATGTTGAGTAAACTTTTAAAGTTGAGCAATTTGAAAGAGTGGGAAGTCTTGGACTGGACCTGTACCAATTCCTTTGATTTCTGAAGTAATTTTAGAATACAAAATAATGATGAGGAGGAACCTTTCTACTAAATGTATTGAAAGGACAGGGACAGGCTCAAGCTGAACAACAGCAACTCAAGAATACCTTCGTGGTATTCTTGGTCCTTTGTCATCAAGTAATTGTATGTGATGGTCGGTGTTCCTAACCCAGATATTACACAGTGCTAATGATCTACAGAAGTATTCTGTTTGGCCTGCATTGACTTAAATTTTAGATTAGTTGGCAGCATTTAAACATTGGATTGTTTCTCATAATAAAGCAGATTCTTTTTGTGGAACAAGCCAAAGAACGGACAACCATGGGGACACACTCCCATAAGTCAAGAATTGGCTATTGCTGGTTAGCAACCACCCACTTGGGACTGGGCACCAGCCTGGCCATTTCCCACCTGGTCGGCTTCAGTAGGTTACCTTACCTGCCTGGTGCCTTTAGCAATCTCATTTTGCAACTTCTGTTTTAAAAGACTGTACTTGGCTCCTTTGACTTATTTTTTAGGGTGGCACTAAATAATGCTAATATGTTTTAAAATATGATATGCAGTTTTTCCTAGGTTAATTTTCATCAAATTTACTTCGCATCATCTTTTGGGCACTTTTGTTTTTATTATAATTTGACTTCCCATTATTTCCTTTCTTCTGGCTTTTCTGGTTAACCCAAAAGTCACTAAATAGTGAAGAATAACTCAGTGTTTACTCACTGGGACAGAAAGTCATTGCAATTCCCTCTCTACCCACTTTTTTTAGCTTACTCATTTTTAGCAGATGACACATGAGTGACAATATCCCCAACATAAATATTTTGACCGTCATGTAAGGAAACTTGGCAAGGATAACTTACTGGGATCTGCAGGAAGTGACTTTCAGAATAAAATACTGAATACTGATGTTGAAAGTGTTTATAGCCAAAATTCAAATATGCATTTTATAGCATCAGGGCAGGTCATTAGGAGGTCACAAAAGGAGCTTGTCATTCTTTGAATAGTAATTTGTTCATGAAGAGGAACAGATTAGGTTCTCCTGACAGTCATAAAGTAAGGCCAAGTTTTTACACTGTCTACTTCATGCTCTGCAACAGAAGACATTTGCAATGATTTATGCCAAACAGAAGGAGAACCACTGAGCTGTTTGCTGCCTTGGTAAGGGTAAGGTTTGTTAATCACACTTGTACAGGATAGTGGTTCTCAATCTTTGTGGAGTCATGGTTCCTTTACACCCTTAAAGATCAAATGAATCCTAATGCATTTCTTTTTTTGTTTATGTGGGCTAAATCCACCTATATTTACTTTTTTAGGAACTCAAAATTAGAAAAATTTTAAAATAATTCTTTCTTTAAAAAGAATACATTCATTACATGTTAACATTTTTATGAAAATAACTATTTTTCAAAACAAAAATATCGGTGAGCATTTTTCTAAAGCTCTTTAGTATTTGGATTAGGAGACAGCTGCATTCTTATACCTGTTCATGCATTCACTCTACCATACTGTGTTGTTTTAAGTAAATGAAGAAAAATTCAGCTTCATATGTATGTAGTTAGAAAAGGGAGGATTTGTGGATCCCTCAAAGGGTTCTGTAGACTGTGGTGGGTAGTTTCATGTGTCTACGTGGCTAAACTACAGTCCCCAGTCCCTCAGTCAAGCACTAGTCTAGGTGTTGCTGTGAAGGTATCCTGTAGGTGTGATTTAAGCCCATAATCAATGGGCTTCATTTTTTAACAGTTCATTTGGGTTGTATTTTTTCCATGATCATTTCCCCCCATACCCTCTTCTACCTCCATTTCCCACCCACAATCACCACACTGTTGTCCATGTCTATGAGTTCTTTTTCTTTATGCTAAGTGAAAGAAGTCAGTCACAGAAAGACAAATACCATATAATTTCACCCATATGCGGCACCTAATGAACCAACTGAACTAACAAGCAAAATAGAGACAGAGTCAGAGACAGAGAGCGGGCTGACAGTTCTGGGCAGGGTGGGGTGGCCATGGAGGGATCGATGGATGGGCTTTAACTAGGAGGGATTATGCTCGATAAACTGCATGGGCCTGAGTCAATCAGTCAAAAGGCCTTAGAAGCAGAGCTGTGCCTTCCCTGAAGGAGGAGAAATTCCATCTGTGGATGCAGCTTCAGTTTGTGCTTGTAATTCCAGCCTGGCCTGCCCGGTGGCCTCCCCTGTGGATGTCACACTTGCCTCCCCAGCCGCACAATCATGCAAGCCAATTCCTTGCAACAGATCTCTCAATACCTATCTCCTACTGGTTCTGTTTCTTTGGTTGAACTCTGATCTGGGGATCCCCTAAGGGTTCTTGAATCACTTGGTAAAAAATATACTATATAAAGCCTTTCAGGTCACTTACCCAATTGGCTTAACATAATAATACTCTGGTGCCAATAAGGCAGAAATCATCACTGTTATCCTCAGGGGATATTTATCAAACAGCACACATCTGTCAGCAGCTCCCAGTTTTGATTCTTAATTTCTGGTTCCTATTCACTGTTCTTTATTCTTTAGCACAAAAACCTTCTATGTATTTGAAAATATACTTGCAGATACAGACATTCATATTACTGAATACACACATTCTACCAAGAATTTCTTTGAAAAAAGTAGGTAGGACATAAAGCCTACCTGATGCAAATGTGCTTGTTAGTAAGAAGGTGCCAAATATTTCCTATGTGCCTATGTCTGATATGTGAGTGAAAGTGATACAAAAGAGAGGTAGGGCTTTGTTTTATGGTCGAAGAGTTTATGATTTACCTGAAAGAAATAAGATTATTTACCACTGAAAATATGAGATGAGATTTAAGAAAGAGGTTATAATTTTGATTCTTTCCCAATACGTTTGTGAGCACTAGGCATTTTTTTCCCAGTTATTTCTATTATGGAATAGATCTCCCTCAGCATCTGATGCCCCCACTAGTCGGTGAGTTTATAGAAGACAGGGATAATAACTAATCAGTAGGTGCTTAATAATGACCTGTTCATTGAATGACTGACTGAGGACGCAGAGAATGGGTACAATACCTAAAGGCAAAAAGGAAGAGCAAAGGTAGAAAAGTTGGGAGAAATGAAAAAGAAAAAACTAAAAAATTAAAAGATAGAATACAACTTTTAAAGACAGCACAAAGAGAAACTGAACTGGCGAAGAGGATGTATGTTAGAATATTAAGAGGTTTTTTTGAGAACAAAGGAAGAGTTTCTACTCTATGAAAGACTAGCCAAGGAACCTGGGGTCATTAGGAAGAAGAATCAGAACGGTATCACAGTGAAGACTATAACCTGAGTTAGACAGATCTGAGTTTGAATTCTGGCTCCATCATGTATGAACTATAAAACCTTGGATAAATTTCCTAACCTCTTTGAGCCTCAGTTTCTACCACCATAACACTTTGGGGAGTTACTATAAAAATTAAATGAGAAAATGTATGTAAAGTACATCACATAGTGTCTAGTTAGCATAGAGTAAATCCAGCAAGTTCTGGCTCCATAATTATTGATGTTATTACTACTGTCATTATCAATCCTATGGGCCACAAGCAGCCAGTGGGAGGTTTTTGACTGCGATGGTGATGTGGGGCCAGATGTTAGTTTGGAAAGTACATGTGATATCAGTGAGAATGAATCATGAGGGGAAATACTGGGGCCAGAGCAAGCAGTTAGAGGCTCCCCCAACTGTCCAAGCACAGACGGGTGGCAGAGGAAGGGACCCCCTGCCCCGGGCTCCTTTCACTAGATCATCACACACACTGTGGATTTGACACGGGTGGTTTATTCTAAACAGGATCAAAAGGTCTGTCCTTCAGCATAATGGATGAAAGGAAAACTATAAATTTAAAAGCATATTTAAAGCATGTCTTTGATCGGTGTTAGAGAAGGATTTTAGAAGTTGAGAGTTGCAACTTTTAGAGGACGTCAAGGCCTCTGACATAGCTTAGGCGTCCAAGTTCTCTCTGCTCACAGGGCACATTAAAGAGAGGTTCCCAGAAAACTAACCACTGAGGAGATACCAGTCTAGGAAAAAAAAAAAAAACCCAAACTCTCGATGCTGCATATAAAACTGAATATGAAATTATCTACTGAAATTACCTATGGTGGCTATGCACAGTGAATGAAACCCATCTATTAATATCTGGGTGCACTAGAGGTAAGTTCAATTAATAACAGGCAGTTGGAACAGGCGCCAGCTAGGAGAAGTCACTTTTCTAACCATAATACTGGTTTTGCTTATGTCTGTATCCAACCAAGCAGTACTGACATATTTTAAACTTAAGAAAACTCTTGGTCCTAATACGAGGCTTAACTTTTTATTTTAGAACACGAGCAGAAGTGAGCCTCTTTCTGAGCAGCTGGTCACACAGGAGAATGTTAATAGGACGAATCTCAGGTTTTTCTAAAATTGTGCAATATTAATAATCTGTACATAATTACATACATAACACATGGCAATCTCCATATGTAATACTCTTGACCAACTTGAGGGGGTAAATGACAAATAGTGCAGAACATTCAGAAGCATGCTATTGCTGCTGGTTTAAAGTGGAATTTCTAGTCTTTGAGTCTACTGCTGCGTATGTGTTTGCATCTGAGTGCAAAAGATGTGAATCCCCTTCTCAAAAGAATTAGAAGTTTTCACTGTGCACTTGTGCAGAAATTATTCATCAGAATAGCAGTTAGAGGAATGTGAAGGAAAAAAGAAAAGCATTAAGAGACATCGCAGAGTAGCCTTTGTACATGATTTTCTGTTCATTGAATGCAAGTAGCCCTATTGGCTTTCTGGGTGGAAGGGATGGGTTTTCTCAGAGCCAAACACGTGTCGCTGTGCCAGGCCTGAGGATGTCTAACAACCCACATTTGCTGTGTAGCTGCTTGGGATGGAGGTGGAGAGAGACTTGGAAACAGAGAGATGGGGTTGTCACTTAGAAACAAGACTTGCCTTAGCTAGCTATGCTAATAATCAGCGTAGGAAATGCTATCACGTCTAGATGGGAGATAACTATGAATTAATGAAGTTAAAGTGATGGAACTTGGAATAAAAACAGAAGACAAAATAGGGCCTCAGATTTTATGTGATCTGATATGACCATATCACTCATAACAGAAATTGAGACTAAGATTGAGTTGCTTGCTTGAGGCCACACTTCTAAGTCACTGTCAAGGCTACTTTGTAACCCCTAATCCTGTGTAATTCTGCCAGGCCACACTGTCTCAGTGAGGTCACTGTAATCAGGGTATTCCTACCCATTTTTTTCTCTGCCCAACTCAAACTATTTGAGCAAAATGGTGCTTCATTGGCTCACAGAATGTCACCAGCTAATTCTTTTTATGTTTCAGAGGACTTTCTCCACCTGGTGGACCAGATAGCCCCTGGAAACTCCAGACACGCATACCGACTCAGCCTGAAAGCCTCAATAGAAAGTCTTTTTTTCTGACACATTTTATTTTGCCAAAGTCACAGGAAAGCCTGTGATTGGTTCACTTTGGGTTGGGTGTTCTTCTCTGGACCAATCACTTGCCACAGGGATGGACATGGATTCACCAGCTCACGTATATACTCTGTAGCAAGGTCATCTCTTTTAACCTCATGAAATAGATTTTTCACAAGAGAAGGACTAATCGAACCCAAATAGATACAAACTACAAATATGTACTGTGATTATATATGTTCAGATGCAATCTCACGGAAGGAAATAACTAAGAATAGAAACTTACCAAACAGGAATACCACCAGCTCTGGAAATGGTGTTTCTCTTCTTCTAAATAACTTGTGTGGGCATCTGAAATGACAAATGTATACAAAAAAATATCATTTCTAGAGATGGAAGAAAAGATTGGTTAGCTATGGTTTCCATCAGGATAATTGCGTTCATACACACTCTTCCCATACAAAATATTTTATATCCTTAGAACAGGGTCTGGCATTTACTGAATGCTCACTCCCCTCCTTTGCACACACACAGAGTCCACATACAATTGTTTGATTGATTTGTGCTGAACCACTGCTCTTGCCTTTTTCCACTGCAGACTGTCAGCGCCATTCACTTCCGGGTGTCTCCATTAAGAAACAAACTACTGTGAACTGTTTCATAGTTTCGGTTTCCACTATTCGAGTTTTTCAACAGCACAATTCCCACCGCGGCCTATCACGGCTCTGTGGGATTTCATAGCACACATTCCTGACCCTCCCGACGCAGTGCTGAAGGGCTTGAGTTATTCTGAGTTTCTGAAAATTTACCACATTTTTCTGTGTATAATGCCACTTTTTTTGCCCAAATTTTTGAGGGAAAAATAGGATGGGCATTATAGGTAGTTTCAGGTATTACCTGAAATACCTTGTATCTGTTCTTGTTTTGGGTAATTACTTGTTACGTAAATTTCTTGTACCATAATATGTTCAAAAGTAAATGCTAAATTTCCTTTCTAATACAAAAAACAAGTCTTTAAATATAAATAAATAATCAAATTAAAAAATTAAAACAAAAGATTTTTTTTTCCTGAAAGCTTGGGTCAGAAACGTGGGTGCTCATTTTACATGGCAAAATACGCCTGTAATTGTAGAGCTGGAGATACTGTGGAGTGTGGCAAAATTAGATTTCTACAAAATCGCTTTTGAGGAAAATCAAAGACTTAAATGCAGCCCAGATTCTTAATTAAGAAAATGTCAGCTATCTAACTTCAGAGGAGGCCAAAGAAGCAGTGTCATGGTTCGGAGCCGGGGCTTTTATGTTAAGCAGTGGTGGTGCCGTCCCCACATTGTAAGTAAGGTCACGAAGGCTTAAAGAGGTGACGTAACTGGTCTAAGGTCACAGGCTGTAAGAAGTTAGCATTTTAATCAGCTCCGATTTTCCCCGCCAGTATGAGAATGAGACAATGCAATTCATCTCCTAGGCTGCTATCATTTATCATCTCCCCCTCAGTCCCTGTTAGTAAAGGGAAGTCGAGGGAATAGGACTAAACATAAAAACCACACAAAAGCCTAATTTCAAGGGAACAGTACCCATGGGCCAGAAAATAGTCTTATAATTGCCCATTTCTTTCAGTTGGGGAAAGAAAAGTCTAAAAATACTTACAAAACTCTTCATTAAAAATTTGCCCTAGCACCTCCTTAAGAAAATCTCCTGCAAAGAACTGGTTTAGAAACAAGGGATCTTATTCAGAGATGAGTAATCACAAAGAAAACCTCAGAAAAAGTTGTCCCAGCTATTGACAGATACTATGAAGAGCAACGGGGAATGGAGTGGAGGAAACAGTGAAAATTAATGAACACTCAACAAAAAAAATATTGCTATGGAGAAGATAAAATTGTGACCAGGTCTTCACTATGAACACAGCACAACAAAACTGCCTCATGAAGCAGTCATCACTGAAAATCCAGAGATTAAGTCAGAAGTCTAAAAGTCCAGAGTTGTATTGTTGCCAACATATAGAATGTAGAAGGAAAAAAATAATAGAGCTGGTTGGTCTGAGGAAAGAAATGGAAGATAAAACTGAACTCAGTACAAAAATGAATTTGAAATGGGAAGCCACACAATGAAGAACAAAAACTGCTTGTGATGCAGTAAACCACAGAACACGGGGATGGGAAAAGCAGGTTTGAAAGGTAGTGAGAAAAATCACTGATATCAAAGACAGATGGGGTTATCCCAGATGTGTATAATTGGAGCCCCTGATGAAAGTGATACAGAATGGCCAACACGACGACATACCCTAGTAAATTTCCTGGATGTCAAAGATAAAGGGGAACTCCTTTGGGCAGCCAAGAGAAAACAATTGGCATTCTGGATACAGTGGGGAAATAGCTTCAACAAATGCTGAAAGACAGGCACAGCATTGCCTACAGAGTCCTCAGGGATACGAAATATGGCTTAAAAATATGATTTAAGCACATTATTCCCAGCTGAAATACCAGATGCATTTTTGAATATGCAAGAACATGGAGAATATTGTTCCTTCATTGTCTTTATTGAAAAATCCACTGGAGGGAAAACTTCAGACCATCCACATATGATTGTAAAAATCACAGCAAAAAAACTTGTTTTGAGGACTGAATAAGACTAAGACTAAATGTCATGCAGGGATAATGGTTTCAGAGCAGAATATACATTTTATTAACATTGACAAAACTTGGGGGAGTTAAAGGAATAAAGGAGAAGAGGAAGTATGACTGGTGATTTTTCTCACATTTTATGGGTGAGAATGATGAACTGAGCAGAAGTAAAACAAAACAGAAGTAAATAGTAGCAAAGAAACTGAAATTGGGTAGTAGAACAAAGGGGAAAAGAGAAAACACACTAATTTTATTACCGATTATAAGAGAAATTTGGTCAATACTATTTTAAAGAAAAAAGGATTCATAGTTATTACTAATGTAAGTTTAAATAATTATTAAAATTTAAACCTTCTAAATCATTAAAACAAATACACACAAAAACTGTAACAAGAAATTATCATTAAAGAATTTTAAAATATACTAACAAAAACCCCATGCCTTTTAAATTAAGATCATAAATTACAATATATATGGCTACCATCTTATGTTTGATCAGTAGTGTTTATATATTTCAACAATCAGTTAACTAAATCTCATTCAAGTAATTAGTGCCACATTTCCCTTGAGGCTCTATCAAAAAATTTCAACTTGTTAAAAATGACAAAGCTTTTCTTCTTCCCTGAAATTAGGTAAACTTTTTCATTAACCAGTTGGCTAAATAACTACACCTAAATCAATGGCAACTTCTTTAATAAAAGGGTCACTCGTTTTCCTTGAAAATGCCAGAAGATTATTATTCTGGGTCAGGAGTGCATTTGCACATGGGGTATACTGAATGATAGTGCTAAGGTCTGTTATTCAAGCAAGAGACAGAAGTTTGTAGTAGGTGGAGTGATGCTGCATTTCCGACCCTCCCCTCTTGGAGTGGGATTGGTGAAATGAGGTGTATTGGTTTCCCAGGGCTGCTATAACAAGGTACCACAGACTGGGTGGCTTAAAGAATACAAATGCACGGTCTCTCAGTTCTGGAGGCTAGAGGCCAGGCAGTTGGTAGGATTGGTTCCTTTAGAGCACTGTGAGAGGGAACCTGGTCCATGCCTCTCTCCAACTTCTGATGTTAAGCTGGCAACCTTTGATGTGCCTTTGCGTGTAGACACATCTTGATCTCTTCCTTTGTATTCACGTTGCATTCCCCTTCTGTGTGTGTCTCCATGCACACATGTGTTCTTTTTATAAGAACACTAGTCATAATGGATCCGGAGCCAACCTAATTCAGCATGACTCCATCTTAGCTAATTATACCTGCATGGCTATTTCCAAATGAGGTCACATTCTAAGGCAGTGGAGGGTAGGTCTTTACACAGCAAATTTGTGGGAACATGATTCAACCCATATTAAGAGAGAAGAGAAGGTGTTGGTTCTGAACTGGTAAAGCCAACTATCCAACCTGTCAAAGCAGACAGACACAACCAAACTGAATGCCAATGAAACTCATTAAAATTAGGTGTCATTGCTGGTATACATGTTGAATGTCCCTGGCACACCTTGCAGGATCTCTGCCCATTAAATAGATAATTCTGCTTATTGATATGTATCATTGGTAGGAAAGAAGGCAGACGAGTATGCTAGAGTATGAGAAGAACTCGGATCCTAATCTAAGCACCTTGAAACTAGGACACCTAACAAATGATGGAGACGTTCTGGAATTGGTAAGACTTTCCAAACTTACTGACAGTTCCTTTGCTGTCCAGCACAATTCACTGCTGCTGGGCTTGGTCACATCTTCTAGTGTCTCAGCTGGACTGCTGACGCCTCACAGAGACACACATGCTCTGTTCTGGGCCAAAAACATTGCAACCCATTCTTTGTTGCTAACAAAACGTGTAGGTGAGGGAGGCTCGACATTTTACTTGTTGAAATGAACTCAGTGTGTGTAATAGCAAAAAACTTTTATATTGTCCAGGTAGAAAAGAAACTCTTCCCTGCAAATTTCAGCTTTAGTTAATTGACTGATGTTTCCTAAGGTAGAGGGACAATATGAAAAGGGTCTTGGGCAGTGTGAAGTAAGGCATGATGCCACTTAAAAGCAATAATGTAACACTCAAGTCTACAGTGAGATTTTTCCTTCCTAGCTTTCCTTTGTAGTGACATAATCAAGAGAATTGGCCATTTCAGTTTGTGTTAGTGTGATTTTAGTCGTTAACAACTTCAAACCTCTCTTGTAACACAAAGGAAGATGCCACAGCTCAGAGTTTTAGGTAGTTGCATTGTTTACTTGGAGTGGGATATTATTTTAAATTATATTTATTTTATCATTACTTTCTAGTTATGGTAACTGATACGAATATTCCATTTATGAAAGGCACAGGTTTTTAAAAGAATAAATCTCAAAGTTAACTTTAAAAACTACAAAATCAATTATAGTCACAGCGTTAAGCCAAAAACGGAAAGGTGGCATGCAAATGACTAAAATTTGGGCAGTGAATTCATTCATTTATTATGAAGTCATTTGCATGCAAGAACAAAGTACTCCACTAGATGCTCAATAAATGTTTTTAGCTGGGAGGAAAAGTGATATTCTGTGCACACATTTGCATGTTTTGGTTGGGTAGAAAGCAAAAACCCAGAAATCCGACAAATCTCTCTTTTACTGGGACAGAGCTATGGCCAAATTCCAACCGTGTTTGGAGAGGGTAGCTACACCCCTTCCTTCCTTTCTGTTTTCATTCCTGGCTACCCTGTTTTGCATTATGTTTGATCCCACAAGTCATCACTGATCCTTTTGGGAATAGGCAGAGTATATAAAAAGGGAGGTATTAATCAGTTTTTGTTGAATAAATGAATGCCTAAGTGAATGAATAAGTAAACAGAGAAAAGAGATGAACTGAGAATTGCAAAGCTCTGATTGTTCTCCACGCTCCTGTTTTAATGAGCAGAGATGATTCTAACAAGGGAGGTAGCCTCCTGCATGGCCCAGATGGAACTGGCAAGTCCAAACCAGCAGGAAATGAGAGAAAAAGCAGTTCTTTAGTGAGTGTCTGTCTTCTCCCCAGATGTGTTTGCAGTGCTGGCTGATGAACCACATGCACAATGGACCCAGAAAACATTCAGGCAAGTCAGAGGAAGCCAGAGTATATGGTCACCTTGGTTAAACCTTGGGATTAACTGTATTGATTCCTAATTTATGGGAACCATGCAAATAGAAGTCTTGGCTGCTGGTAGAAAGTTATAAAATTGCATTTGAGTGGCAACTCAGCCTGAATTAATAAGTGAGAAAAAAACATGACCTGTCTTTGTTCTCAGCTCAGGGAGGACATCAGATTCACACTGAAAGCTCTTCTGGAGACAGGAGAAAATCCCTGGTGGCCTAGTGAGACTTATTTTCATCCTAGCTGATGGGATGAATCAGAGGCCATTGGAGAAAATATCAGCGACACAGGGACGCACCAGAGTGAATTTGGCCATTGTTCCTGACTCTCTGGCTGTTAGCGCTCCCTAGTTTGTAATCAGCAATGCACATGCATGCCCTCTCGCTCCTTCTAACCTGGAGTCTCCCAGAAGGCAGGACCTACTTCCTGCCTCACTTTTGTACTGCCCACCATGCTCATTATTTGAGGCACAACAGGTGCCCAGTGTGTACCGGTTAAATGCATGAATGAAAGCAGGCATTTGAAAATTGCTACAGCTGCTGTATAAATGCTTCCCACAAATTGTGTGAGTACTTGCTATGAACCAGACACTACTTTTAGCTGCTGGAGAAATTAAAAAAAAAAAAAAAATCGGTGCGTTGGCCTTACTTCTGAAGACATTTATAAGCCCGTGGCTGAGATAGCAGAAACACAAGTAACTTTTATACAACTGAGAACATGAGAAACGAGGGGTAAGGCATGGGGATGTGGACACACAGGAAAAGAGGAAATGGATTTCAGCTTTGGGGGTTATTGAGGTGGGGATCAGGGAAGGAGCGTTTGATGAAGGCTTTGAAGGATGATATTTAACAGGAACAGGGAACTCTGGAGAAGGATGTCCCAGGGGAAAATTATACCAGAGACAAAATCAGGGGGAGATTATACCAGAGACAAAATCTAGAGATGGGAAGAAAAGCGTGTGTTTTGGGGTACTGGATGATTTAGAGGGGCTATCATAATTTTCAGAATGCAGGGGTGCGTGTGTGTGTGCATGTGTAGGGAGACAGGAAAGGAATCAAGGAGTGAAAGACCATCTGGCCAGAGATTTCCCAGAGCCTTAAAAACTGGGAGAAGCCATTTGAATTTAACAGAATAATAAACTTGCCAAGAAGAGACACAACCCCATCTAAGCTTCTCTTTAGGACCTGGACACACCAATCAGCTGATTTGACCAACCAACTTGCGGGGGTGGGTATTAACACCCTCTCCTCCGGGGTCTTCCTTCTTCATCTAGGTATGATGGCTGCACCACCCAAAAGGGGACTCCAGAGGAGGATGGATCCCTAAAGGAGTGACTGCCGGCTGCAATGTCATTCCCAGTAAAAAGAAGTAACATTGTCAAAGAGAGAGTCCTTCTGAAGCACAAGGCACATCTGTCTCTATTTCGGGCGGCTATTTATTTTTTACAAGCTATCCTTGAAAGTTTGCCACTCAAAAGAATGACTTCAGCGTTTATTTTCACCTTCCAGCAGGAAATGTTTTCCTGGACAATCAAATCCCCAGAGCTGTTGAGAGAAAGTTCCACTTCACCAAGGAAGGCCAGCCGGTAAGGATGGAATGAGTGACAGAATGAGAAAAAGCACTGGGCAGGCTCTAATGCCATTGATTCGGGCGTGAATTTCCAATTGGCGTTAAAACTATCAGGTGGCTAGAAATAGGAATAAGTAATGAATAAAACACAAGTGAGATCTCATTGCTCCTCTGCTCAAAACACAGCACTGGCCCCCACTGGACTGAGGAAGAGCCCAAAGCCTACATAGGGTCCCCAAGCCCTCATGCCACCTGCCCCATTACTTCTCTGACCTCAGCCTTGCCATGACCTCCTCACCCCTCCAACTGTAGCCACACCATCCTAGTCACTATTCTTTGGGCAGATGGGTCATGCACCCTCATTAGGGTCTTTTATTCACTGTCCCCAAGGTCTGTATTGCTCTTCCCCCAGGTATCTGCATGGGTAACTTTTTCCTGATACAAGTCCCTATTAAGGCTCAACTTTTCAACACAAACACCCTCCCCACCCTTTGCTAGCCTCCAGCATTCCCACCCTCTACTCCCCAACTCTTGGCTTTTCTTCCTCAGCACTTTGAACTGCTAACCTGTGATACAATCTACATACGCTGGGAGGCAGAGATTATTGTCTTTTGTTCTCTGCCAAAAATCTTCGGCATCAAGAATAGTACCTGGAATGCAGCCATTGCTCAAATATTTGTTTACTGTGCCAACAAAAGTCTTGTGTGACCCACACTTGGTAAGTGGCTCCTGCTCTATCTGTCTGTCACCCAGCACCGAGCACAGGTGTGGACTGGCTTGGATGCAAAGGGGCAAACGTGGCCCATGGGCATTCACCACCATAAGCACGTGAGAAGTGGTACCTAATTGGAAGTTAATGGAAATGTATTAATGCTGAGAAATTAATGAGCTTGGGGAGAAGAAAATCAGCACCTCTGACAAAGGAATCTGTTAGAAAACCGTGAACACAGCAGAGGCCGAGAGAGGGGCCAGCACCAGCTGCTAGACTTGAGTCTCTGCTTCAAGATCCAGAAGTTTTGCTTCTGAGAAACTTCATTAAGCAGCCAACAGAGTTCTCTCAATGCCAGGCAGCTTGTTTGAATGGTCCTCACCTTGTAAGTCATTCCAGAAACTAGCCCAGGGTCTGCATGCTGGGGAAAGCACGTTTCATCTGGCCAGGGATAAAGCAATCTGCTTCTTAAACTTTCTGAGAGAAAGGCCTTTCTCTCAGGAGGGCAGGCTGTTAGGATGGTGTCATCCTAACTCAGGAAGCCAAGGGGAGGAGTTGGGCGTCAGCAGCCCGATCTCCATGCAGGCTAGAGAGCACTTTCACTTTCCCTTCTACGATTGGCTATGTTTTCCTTTCTTTCTAGAATTATGATCTTTCGCGTTTTCCATTCCAGGGGCTCCTCATTCTTGAGGCCAGGAATGGGGGTCAGGGGTCTGCAATTCCATGAGCACTAAACATTATCTCTAGATTAAATAAGTATCAGAGTTTGTATACACATATGTTCTATTTTTGAGATGTAGGTGTTCCTGGGAATAATGAAAAATGAATCCTATTAAAAGTGGTACCAAATCCACGGTATAGTTTGTTGTAACATTCATAACAGTAACATTTTGTCACAACAGCTAAAATTCATAAAAATTTGCTATTATATTAGTAGGCAAAATATTCTGTAGGAAAAAATAGAGTGGGGATAAATTATGTATCTAGATCAAGTTCATCGTTCACTTCCTTTATATGAAGGGAAACCAGAGCGACAGAGAGACCTTAAGGTCTCATCAGGCATGGCGGGGGTGGACTCAGCATCCCGGTTGCCCAGTGCAGAGCTGTCTGAATACCCATGCCACCCGGCCTGCTGACTCCAGCATCCCTGGACACCTCACTGAATGGATGTTCCTCACCCTCTGACCTTCGACTGTTTGACTTCCTGCTTGGTTACTCTGCATCAAGAAGCCAGAGTGCTCAGCGGGGAAGCAGGTCTTCCTCTTCAAGGTAAGACCTGCCTTTTACAGGAAAACACTCTGCTGGCTGCCCATAGACAGTGCCACACACAGGGGCCCCTGGGAGAGGTAACTCAACACTTCTGCCTGCCCAGTCTCTCCCCTCACCCCAAACCAATCCAGTCTGCATCCTGCAGAGTGAACGCTATTTTCAGAATCAAAACCCATGCACTGATTCAGCAAGTTGAGCAACTAGCCCGTGCTGTACACGGGAGGGGAGGTGGGGGGTGGGGAGTTGGAGGGATTGTAGGGGGAACTGTCAGGGAACAGACAGCCCCTGCTCTTGGGAGCTTATGAGGAAGAGGCTGAAGGCAGTAAACAAATGTATGTAGGGTGGGGGGTGAAGAGCCGTGAGGACAGAAAGTGCAGGGCAGGGAATGGAGACACAGGGTGTGTGTTTGAGGGTGTTATCATTTTTTGCGGGATAGAACCAAAATCCTGAATGAGGCCAACGGGGCTCTGTAGGATCTGTCTCTCTAGGTTCACCTAGTACTGGATTGTCTTGTTACATTTACAACCCAGCCACATAAGCTTTCCTTCTGATCCTGACTCCACCAAGAAATCTCCTGCCACAGGGCCTTTGCATGGGCTGTTCCCTTGGCCTCCCCCTCTCCACTGCAGACCTTTCCCTCCCCTAGTCAGTTCCTGCAGAAGATCCCTCAGTTGCCAAGTCTCAGAAAAGACTCCCCTCACCCCCGACTGGCCCCCGAGTGCTTTTCCTGCAGAGCACAAGGCATATTGGTGATTTACCTTCTCAGGGTTATTTGATTAACATCTGTGTCTCCAGGGAATGTAAACTTCATGAAGCCAGAGACCAAGTATTATTAGGCTCATCCTAAAGCTGAACATAATAGGTGTGATAGAAATACTTGGAATAAATAATGACTCTCTAGATTCTCTTTATGGACTGTTAAGGTCTCCTTACCTGGGGGTTTTAGGGGCTCCCTATGACTGAATTTTCTTAAATGGAGGTAAGATTTAGATAACATCAACGTAACCATTTTAGAGTGTACAGACAGTGACATTTCATATGTTCACAAGGCTGTGCAATGACGCCTTTATCTCCAGCATTTTCCTTACTTGAAAGGAAAAACCCACAGCTATTTAGCAGTCCCTCCCCCTCCCCCTCCCCACCTCCCTCCCAGCCCCTGGCAAACCCGAATCTGTTTTCTATCTCTATGGATTGTGCTATTTAATAAAAGCAGAATCACACACTATGTGACCTTTTGTGTCTGGCTTCTTTCCCTTAACACAGTGTTTCTGAGATTTATTTGCAATAGTAGCTTGTATCTGAAACTCATTTTGTTTTATGACAAAATAATATTCTCTTGCATGGATATGCCACATCATATCCATCCATCCATTATTTGAAGTGCATTTAGTTTTTTTAAACCTTTTGAGAAGTGCCGTGACTCTTCCTTTTAAAGTTTCTTTAACTTCTTGAGGCCTTTTGTGTAAGAAGAGCAGACACCCATGTCTGTGCGGTGCTGAGATGTATTTTGCCAAATGTTCCACGTTGCCCAAACTGTCTGGGTCCAGGATTCGCCCCGCGTGTTCCTTGCCCGGGTGGAGCATCGCCCACCCACACTCCGGGTGACCATTGTGGGCTGTCTGTCCCCAGCGTCCCACCAGCACGTGTTCTTCACCCCAGTGATTTTCCTCCACTGCCCCTTCCTTCTTGTGTGTGGCCTATTTCCTTTGTAACGGCCGTTAGCTTCCATGGAGGCTGGGATGCAGGATTAAACGTGCATTCGAGTCTAAAAGTTGCAGATGAGTTTCGAGGGAAAAAGATGTTTCCCTTGATCCTATTGATTTACTTAGGTAAGCTGGTCTCACGGTTTTGTAAACTTGGGGAAATTATTGGCCCTTATTGAACCCTCTGAGTCAATTTTCTCTTCTGTAAAATAGGAATAATATATGTTTTGTAGAGGCAAATGAGAAATATCGGTTAGATGCTTGGAGTTGTGCCTGATAATGCACTTCAATACAAAATAGTAACTTGTTATTTTTCTCTAGCTAAGGTACCATAATATAGAGGGAATTTTATAATTATTATTATTTCTATAACTATTCACAATTATTTGTTTTAATCAGAAAAAAATAAATTTATGTGTCCATTAATGAAAAACAGTAGTCTCTAACGAATCAAATTGGGCCACTGCTCTGAGTGAGACTTCCCTATGGCTTCTCACTGCATTTAGAATAAAACTCAAAGTCCTTCCAAGTCCTGCCTGGACTCTGTGATCTGGCCCCTGCCCACCCCTCCAGCTGTGTCCTCAGGTCTCTTCAAGTCTCTCCTGCTCCAGCCACAGTGGCCTGCTGTCCTCTGAGGCCCCATTTTCTTTCCTGCCTCTGGTCCTTAGCATCCGCAGATGACCGAGCCCAGAACCTTGTTCCCCAGGCTTCCCCAATCTGTGGGCTGAGAAAGAACCTGCTATCAACTCAGCTGTCTGCTTCCATTCAAATCCATTCTTTATGCTTTACAATCACAAGGAAAACAAAAACACAATTTTTGTCACTGCGTGCCTTACGGCTTCCTTCATAAGTATTTGTTTACCTGAATATAGCCAGTCCCCCTTTCCAAGCTGAGAGCTTTATGGGGCATGAAACCTGGCCTGTTCGGCCCTTCCCTGCACACCACGCCACCCACGGAGAGCCTCCCTTTGTTGGACTTCTCCCGTTGCGCGCCAAAATCATCCCCAATGAGCCTTAGTTCCAATTTCACAGGGAAGAAACCAAAGTGAGAGTTGATATGGACGCATTTGTATTTACAATAAGGAATATCAAGGGATGCAGCTGCTTCTTCAGAAGTGGGCTATGGAAAAAAATACCATGAGCACCCACTCCCAGAAGAAAGGTACCCTGGGATTATAATATCAATGTGTCTAATTACTGAAAATAAGAAGGTGGGAAAGGGAATAAAAATGCAGTCATACAGAAAGCTTTTGGGGCAGGGTGGTGGGGGGCGGGACTATGAAGAGGCAGGAGAAAACCTGGGGCAGTGGTGTGTTCAACAGGTTGGCTGTGAGGCCTTCACAGGTGTGTATGCCACAACCTAAATTGTGGATTTTAAATACACACCGTTTGTTGTCTGGCAATCACACCTCAGTAAAGCTGTTCAAAGTAATAATAAAACTATATGGAAAACAACAGCATCCAGCACAACCAAAGGGCTGGTATGGTTCTCAGCTCAGAACAGGGCTTTCTATGAGTGACCTCAGCTAAACTGAGAAGGGCGCTATCCCAGGAATGCTTTGCAAATGTCATGGACGTTCATGTGCCACCTTCTACCTAAGCTTCCTGACATCTCCCTCACCCCAGCTGCATCTTCTCTTCCTCATCTGGGCTTAGTACTTGCATGTATACCTTCTATATAACATCCGTTCTTGTTTGCTTGAGGTAGGAAATGATAGTCTCCACAGAAGTACAGGGGTTTTCATGATTTAACTAAAAGGTCCTTAGGCTTCTCACTTAGTTGTGAATCAGATCAAGGCCTGACCTATATTTTGTTTCCCAGGGTACCCACATCAGTTAGAATTCATTCATTCAGTTAAAAATAGGTTGTACTTGGTTCTAAGCACTGGGCTGAATGCAGAGGGATTTAGTAATGAAAAAGCAGACAGATTCTTGCTGCTTCCAGCTTATTGAAGTGGCAGCCAATAAACATGCAAAAAACCCTGTTGCACCAGGAAAGAGACATACAAGGTGACACTATGATGAGTAATTAAGGGCTGATTTTAGATATGGCAGAAGGTAGGGCCTCTTTATAGAAGTGATATCTGAGCTGAGACTTGGAAGTATGGGGATTGGGTCGGAAGCACAAGTATCAAATATTTGCTTTGGAAATGAATCAGCTGGCTCAGCCTTTTCTGCATCTCTCAACAGGTCTTGTGCATTGTAGGAAACCAATATATTGTTGAACTTGATTCAGACAGTAGGTTGCTGAGCTCCTGTCTCTGCAAAGGATGATGTCTTATAGACTTCACCCCACTCAGTCTTCCCAAAAACCACACGCCATAGTCCTTTAACTAAACGACCCACATTCTGCTGATGAAGCAAATACTCAGTGAACTTGCCCAAGGCCACACAGATAATGAGTAACAGAACCAAGAACCAAGATCATAGCCTACATGTGTTGGACAAACTCCAAAATGCATCTGCTTCCACCAGCCCTTCAAGGAGTGAAGGTATGAGATCGTGTACGAAAAGGTTTAATGAGAGAACTAACTAGAAACAAGCATACGACTGTCTATAGAGTGGACGCTGATAATCAAATGTTTTATAGAAACCATGTTTTTCCTCTTTTAAGTGTGAGGTAAAATTCTTAAAAAAAAAAAAAAAGACCACTTTTATAAGAAAAAAAAGAAGTCTCACTGCTTCAGCCATACCTCAGATACAGGTGAAGATGTCCAGAAAATGTTCTTGTGAGTTGGGCGAGTTCAAGAGAATTGACTTGTATCCCATTTCCCAGACGGGCCTTGTGATTGGTGTGCTATGTGACCTTGGAGAAATAAATGCACTATGCCTGACTTCAGGGTCCCTAATGATGCCCTCGCCATCGAACGCTCAGTGAGGAGGGGAACTGTGGCAAACGTGTGGGTGAGAACCTGCAGGGTCAAGGCTCCCTGAAAATGGAGACACTGGGCATCTGCAGAGATAAAGAATGGCAGAGCGGAACACAGTTTTGAAGTCTGCTCTGGGGGAAAGGAATGGAGCTTGGATGACAAAAAAGAGAATAGTAACAGGTTGCAAACTGAAGGTGATGGAAAGAAAAATGGGGGCATCTTTGCTTTTCCCAACTGGCTATAGACTCTTTGATGGCACTGCCTAGGTTCTTTCTGATTTATCTTGTTCTTGTCCTTGTTCAGAGGGCCCTTGCCTATAGTAGGTAATTAGACATCTGATTGGTGAATAATTTGGAGCATTCTGGGAGATGGGAAAGGACACTGTTACTGCGAAGACGTGGTAGCTGATAAATGATAGATTAAACCAGGACACAGAACCAGATGAGTAAAGGGATCCTCTGTGTCAGGAGTTTGTCCCCAGAGATTAGTGTGGACACACTTCACATGCGGGGCGTACACCAAAAGGTCAGTCTGCATGGGATGGGTGTGTGTGAGTACAGGCTGTGAGTGTCTGTGGGAGGCAATATTTAATTCAGAAGGGAAGTTGGACCCAACCACTTACCATCCATCTGACATTCATTAAGCACCCACTCTGTGCACTGTTGGACACAGGAGACAGAATCTCGAACAAAACAAATCTGCTCTCTTGGAGCCGAGAACCTATTAGATCAACTATTTTGCACCCCCCCCCCCAAAACTAGTATGAGTAACTATACTAACAGCAGTAGCAAATGGCTGAGAGGTCTGTATTTGCCCTGTGACATTTTAAAGAGGAAGGAGTCTCAGACACAATCTTGTCTAAACATTATCTTACAGATGGGAAGGCTGAAGCTCACACACTTGCTCAGGGCGGGGTAGCTCGTTTGTGTCGGGCCTGCATCCAGAACCCTGTCTGCTGACTCAGAGTTTCCAAGTCACTCAGCTGGGTCTCAGAGAAGCCTGTCCCTGTACTTAATGTGGTGAGACTGAGGTGGTGGCAGGCACTGGGCCTTGAAGGTGTCTTGCATGGAGTCCTAGGCTCACCATCCTGAGCACATGAAGAGACCTGCTTCCAGCAGGGCTGGATGTACCGGCTCTCACAGGCTGCATAGCAAATGGGCTCCACAGAGCCACTGAGGAACCAGAGCCACAGAGCCCCTTCTCAGTAAACGGAAAACTTATAACAACATGACTCTGCTCCTTCCTGTTGCACAGAATGCTAACTACCCAACCATTTCATGGCCCGCCACAAATGAAATGTTACAGAAGCCTTGAAATTTTAACCCTCCTTTGGTTCTCCCATTTAGCTTAGTGCAAGGTAATGCCAAGCACCATTTCAGGAGTCTCATCATACACTTGACGAGGCGGCCTGGCTGCTCCCTGAAGGGACCCCGCTTCCAACAACAGAAGAACAGGGGCAGAGCTCAGCCCCACCTGCCCACGTGCCGTTTGTCTTGTTCAGGGAGGAGTGCAGGGGTACTGGGAGCCGTAGCTCCACAGGTGTCCCAGGCCAGCGAGGGCTGCAGTGGGCTGTGGGGGCCATCTGTTCAGACCAGGAGGCCATCCCTGACCAGTGACATGGTTCGTGTCCGTGTGGTGACACACAGAAGTCTACGTCCATGGGTGGCCTCACCTGGCTGCTCTTGTCAGCAGAGGCATGAGGACTAAGGGCCTTAGACACCACTCCTGCACTTTTTCCCAGGACTAGGAAAGATCCTACTTTTTTTTTTTTTTTTTAATATTCAGGATGCTAGACATGGTTTTCTGCTTTATAAAGGGGGCTTAAGTCCAGAAGCTTAATAGTATAAAGGCTCTGCAGTTAGACTGCCAGGAGGGGTTCCAGCTTCCTAGCTGAGCAAGCTGTTTAATCTCTTTGAGCTTCATATATTTATCTACAAGTAAATGTATTAGTACTACCTATACAATAGGGTTCCTGCGAGGAGGAGATGAGGCGGCCTATGTGAAACGCTTATAGCAACGCCTGGCACTTGGTTGTCATCCGATACACGTTAGCGCTCCCTTTCCTGGGTCTTCACAATCTAGACGTGAAAGAAAGATGGGCAGACAGCCCGGAAAGATAATCACATTAGCTTCTTTCTCTCTCTCTCTGTGTATATATATACACACACAAGCACACACATATATACATGCACACACATGTATCTACACACATATATGTATATACTGGGTGGGGCAAATGTAGGTTTCAAGTTGGGAGTACACAAAACACAGCATTTGTTCCTGCATTATTACTTATTAATTGTTGTATTCCACATGAACAATTGTAAACCTACTTTTGCCCCATCCTGTATATACATGTCTACATTCATTTGTGTGTGTGTGAGTGTATATATATGCACATATATGTGTGTTTGTGTATCACTTCCATTAGCTGCAATATATATTGTAGCTAATGTGACACCTCATCAAGCCTGTCAGCCCAAATTGCAATACATACTTTGCCAGCATCAGCAAGAAAGAAGGAAAGGGATGAGCAGATTCTTGAATTGCGTACGATAATGTGCCTATAATGTTCTGAGGAGTGGTTGGCACGTAGCAAGCACCCTGAAAATGATAGCTATTATCATCTTAAGAACTTGTGGGCTGCTGGCACTTCTGCTGCCAACATTAACCATGTGTTTATTTTCACAAAGACCTTATGCTTCCCTTAGGTGCCATGTAAGACAGCGTCGCCTCATGTGGCGCCCGGCTACAAAATGTGGGAGGGGTAGAATGACAGCCAGAAGGGGACTCGGGGGATATTGAGACAACTTCCTTCTATTTCTCAAATGGGGAAACTGAGGCCTAGAGAGAGGAGGAGATTCCTTAAGGCTATACAAAGCTATACAAAGCATTAATACATGGATGAAGTTCCAACAAGCTAGAAGAACAGTAACAACTAATAGTTATTGAACTCTAGGTGGGGTATCATACCAGGTGCTTATAACAAACCTATGAATTAGGATCTACTATTAGTCCCATTTTACAGATAAGTAAGCTGAGGCTTAGAAAGGTCAAGAAAACTGCCTAATGCCAGAGAGCTAGTTTGGTTCCAGAGTCTGTGTTCTTGACTATAACACTCTATTGTACACATAAGTCTTAAGAGTGAAGTTATGGATAGAGAGCTAATGCGTTAGAAACAGTCATTGGTAAAAGTCTTGGGAGATAGTTCAGCTTTGCTTTAATTATTGTATTCCATATGAATAATTGTAAACCTACTTTTGCCTCACTCTGTATGTACATGTCTACATTTACTTGTGTATGTGTGTATACACACATATGCCCATATATGTGTATGTTTGCATATCACTCACGTTAGCCTCAGTATATATTGTAGCTAATGTGATACCTGTCAAGCCTGTCAGCCCACACTGGACTATGATATAGAGAGAAATAAATTATTAGCCGTCGAGCCACTGAAAAATTCAAGATTTGTCTGTTGTGCACTTACAGTTAATTATCCTGCCCAAAGCATTGACAGAGTGAATTGAAATCATTTCTGGTTCACTTCTCTAGGTTTTATCTTTTAACAAAACAATACAGAACTGAAAGGAGAGGAAAAAAGATACCTACTAAAAAATGACCCTTTCTGAGCTCGCTGGTCCCAGCCTGGGCCTCTCTGGAAGCCATCCCCTCTAGTGCAGTGATGATGAGCACCATAGAAGGTGGTACCTACCTCTACCTTTTGTCGAGTGTTCACCTGCTTTGGTGACTGAAACAGTCAGTGGAAGATCATGGATTCAAACCAAGGAGGACCTGATTGGAAAGTCCCCACTCAGGCTCCAGATCACAGTGCCCCCTGAATGAGGCTGCTCTCCTACCTCCAAAGGACTTGGAGCCCACTGACAAAGCTCATTTGTATCTCCCTCTGTCCCCCAAGAGGAGCTGAGGCCAGCCTGGTTTGAGCATCACTTACTCTGTGTCTGCAGGAAAGCAACAGAGATCTGAAGGGCATGGAGGCCAGGAACAGAGAATACCCCGGATCACCTCCCAGCTCCCAGCATGAGGGGGCTCTGGTTATCAACATGCTAATGATTTTGCTAATTTTATTCCATTCATCCCCATCAAAGGCTCTGCTGAGAAGGGAACGGGCAGTGCAGATTGATGCTTATTATTTATTCCCTTGTTCTTCTGGCCCTGAACCTTCAAGATGTCCAACCCTCTGTCAGCTCCAAGTGCTGACATCAGCTTCCTTCTAGCCCACCCACCACCCTCTGCTTCAGAAAGGCTGGTGTCAATGTAATATATTAAATACTAATCTAATATCTACTACATGTCTGGTACTATGCAAGGCTCTGGGGATTGAATAGTGGACACAAAAGCAAGTATGGTGCCTGCTCAACTAAAGCAGCCCAGGGTCTCATGGCAGTCAGGCTCAGGCAATCACAATACAGCCTGCTGGGGGAGGCAGAGGGGGCTCTGCGGGCCACAGCAGAGGCACTGGGGCCAGAATGGTCAGGAAACCTTTCTCAGCATCCTAAGGAGCCAATTTATTTGGCAAATAACTAAAAAAAAAACAATTGTTGCAAGAGGTGAGTAGAATAAGATGCAGCATAGATGAGCTCTTCTTTTGGAATTCCTGGCTCCCAAACCGGACATGTAGCTGCTGGATGCTCCTATGCAGAGGCAGTGTGGCAAGAGAGGATTCCGCCACATCACTGCCCTTTATGTCTGGGGCGTTTGTCAACCTTCTGGAAGGACTAAGGACTATAAGACAATTAAATGTATCAGTCTTTCCAGGCTCTTCAAGTTAGTTGGTAACAATGAGACCACATTCATATCATGGGGATAATGCCGATATGGTACCCAGCTGTCCACCCAAATCTTCTCTACCACCAGCTCCTCAAAATGCCCTTTTCTCACAGGGCATCTAGTCCAGGTAGGGTCAGTGGTCACTGCCTCCTCACCATCCTCTCCCCTCATACACCTGTCCTATGCACAGCCTGTGCCTACATTGCTGTTAGTCCCTCAGCCTAGAAGGTCAGTACTATGTTCCCTTCTGGGTTGACCCTAATTCTGCCCAGTTCAAGTCTTTCCTCTCCCCCAGTCCTTTTCCATGAAGCCTTCTGGTCACTCCAGTTTGCATCCTTCTCTTCACTCTTTCTCTCTCTCTTCCTCTCAAAGACATACATTCTGGCATTTGGAAAACATAAAATCCTAAAGGACATTCTAACTGAAATTGTCCTGGTGAGTATTGAGCTCTTTAGGGCAGAAACTACGTCTCACTGTACCTCCTATAAACTTCATAATACTTGGTACAATGATGGTCACTTAGTAGACACTCCCTAAATATTAATTGATTGGGCATATGTTCAAGGCATTCAGTTGGTACTTTTTAACTAGTTTTTCGACCAGCATGTTATCTGTAGAGGAAAAGGAGGCAGAGTGATCTGGGACGCAAGTTGCCCTTGATTCTAACAGATGTGGGAAGGAAGTAGCCACCGTGGTGCCAGATACTTTGGTAGGTACTTTGTCTACTTTTGCAAGCAAAATACTTTTTTGTGTACACTGTCCTGGTTAAATGTGACAAGAACCCTCTGAGTTATCTTCTATTGCCTTGATTTAATAGATGAAGAAAAATAACCTGACATTGAAGAACGATTCGGATTCAACTCTGATACCAGAGCTTGGTCTCATCACATGCCGCACTGGTTTCCCCACCGGACATGCCAAGGGATGGTCCCTAGTGACCCAATCCCAGGTCAGTGTTCAACAGGGAGCGTGGTGGAGCGCTATGAGGGGCTTCTTCAGACCCATCTCTTGAACTAGTCTGTGTCCTGAGTCCAGGAACAGGGTGTCCTGTTGGACACAGTGTGTGACAGCGCTGTTCCTGATGGAATGACAATGGACCCAGCACACACAAGTTGGTTTGCAGAGCACCCATCAGGTCTATTGACTATTTCAATATTTTGATAACTGATATTAACTTACGTAGCTTACAATCACTTCTGTTTCAGCTTTTGTTTATAAAACAGTAAAGCAGTGTGAACATACTCATCTCTAATTAGGAAGAAAATAATATGTCAGGGAAAAAAAAACTAGAAAAGAAATCACAGGGGAGTGTCATGTTCCATCTCGGAGTTCTTAGCTGACCAACAAAAAAGCTGCCGTCTGCCCAGTTAAGGAGAACGGTGGCCAGGAAGCAAAGAGCTCTCACTTTCAAACCATAGAGTGTTTCAGTGACCTTGAACAAGTCCCTTCATCTTTGGACTTCTGCTCCTAAATTTGTTAAAAGCAGGGACGAGGTTAATTAAAATCCAAACTCAATATAGCCTAGGAGACCCTATATGATGTGGCCTTTGGCATTTCACTCCGTGCCCCTCCTGCGTCCTTGATCACTGTGCTCCGGCCACACTCCTTCTCCTTTGACCTTTGCTCGACAGGCTTGAACTATGGTCTTTGTGTTTGCTCTTCTCTCTGCCTGAAGTGTTTTCCCACCACCTTCCCTTCCATATGAGACTGGCTCCTTTTGAGACTGGTTTCAGCTCCAACAGGCTTTTCCTGTTTTACTCATAGTATTCCTCACTTTCTAAAATCTCCCTGGTCTGTAGGTATATTCTCAGCCTCCTGCGAACAGAAAGAAAGCTCCATGAGAGCAGGGACTTTGTCCATTTTTTTCTTCCATGCTCCAGCCCCTATTGGGAGAACAAAGTCTGCTACACAGCACGTGCTCTGTAACTACTGAGTAGCCAACTGAATGATGACAGAAACCATGACAGCCACGACAATGAGCAGTGTATGCACAGCTCCCTGTAGTTTTCAAAACACTCCACAAGTTTAGTCTCATTCAGGTTTCACTATTCTGCAAATTCAACAAGAATTACGATATTGCATTTTGGTACTAAGATAATCTTTTGTGTGTGAGATAAGACAATCCATCCAATAATTTTGAGGAATGTGAATAAAGGTATCAGCTCCGCATCTGGCAAAGAGAAAGTATGAAAATGTTTTGCCAGCATCAGGATTATTGATCTGTCCTCATCAACGAATATTTAAACACACATTACATTATGTATAAAGACCCGCAAGGAAGACAAAGAGAAAGTAACCACTGCTAAAGAGCCTGCTTGCCAGCAGGCGCTGCAAAGGACTATGTGAGCAATGGTCAGAGAAAGCAACAAGTTAGACAGAGCCTGAGTCCTCAGCATACAGTCAAATGAGTGTTCTCACCAGGTAGATCAGGATAAAAAATAAATGTAAGGACCGAGGTAAAACAATGGAGAACAAGCTACCCAAAGGAATATGGAATTTCACAGGGTGAGGACAAGGCTTTGTAATTTATTTTTTTAAAGTTTCTAGATGATACTCAATAACTGTGCTTTCACTGCCTTGTGAGACCCTGATGATACCAGGACAGTTCAGTGGGGTGACCCCACATGGCATGCCACATGTCCCCCTGCTCTCTGTGACCCTGAAGAGAAGGGTCTGCACAATTCAGAAGATGCATATCACCTACGTCTTTGAGAAATGGGTCTTTAACAAAGGGCTGTACTTCAGGAGAGGGAGAACGGCTGTGGAAGCAACTGGCTCATTGGGGACAAGAGGACAAGATGACCCATGCCTCAATGCCAAGGCATCCTGATGCCCCTCCTACAACAGCTGATCTGCACATTGTGACAAAATTTCTATGCACTTGAAACATTTAGCTTCATGAAATAAGACAACAAGAACCTGACTGGGTCTCTAGATAGACAAACAGATAAGAGGTCTCTTTCTCATCTTTCTAGGGAACTGGCACCAGAACAAGAATTCAGAGATCTGAGTTCCAGCCCTAGAGCTGTGCAGCAGGTGTCTTAACCACCCTACAGACCTCAGTGGCACTTGCTGCTCCTGGTGCCCTAAGATTGATGGGGACAATGGGATGCTAGAGGGATTCCCTTTTGGCTCCTTTTATTTCCTCCTACTCTCAGATCTTTGTTGGACCATGGGGGAAGAGCTGGCCTAGCTTTGGGAAAATGAGAGCTGAGTGTACCTAGTTTGAATATTCCCAAGTGGGTCTCTCTGAGCTCATTGTCCCAGTCCGTCCGTTATCTCCTTTACCTCAAGGCATGTGGCCCAAATCTCTCATCCTAATTTGGTAATGCAACACACCTCTTTTCTTTCTCCCTTGCTGAAGGCCCCCCAAAAAGAGAGGGCTTGCAAAGAAGCTGAATAATTGTGAAGAACTGTATGTTCTGCCTCTTCTTCTTATTCTTTGTACTCTTGCACCTCTTATGCCTCATGCTGCTAGTAATGAGTTATTCAGGGCATGCAGTGTTACAGGGCCTGAGTGCAAGGTAAATGGAATTATTTGCCATGAAAATACCCAACTCCAATCCCTTAGTAAATTGCAATCTCTTAGTAAATTGCAATCTTTGAAACAAGGTCCCTTTGGAAGGCGCTTAAATAAATGTGTATCTTGTGTGAGAGGTTTGCAGCAATTCAAGGACTTACTGGGGTCTTTCTAATATAAATGTAGATTGGCTTTGCTCTATTTTTCATAAAATTTAATTAGTCATCATTTATCAGACCCTGCTAATTGCCTGATTGTCCACTACGACAGGTTAGTTTGAATCATCAAATTACTTCTCTAAAAAAATGCCAACGATGTGCCACTTAAATATATATGTATGTACGTGTGTGTGTTTATTTACGTATGCATGTATTTATTTACGAAAGAACATTAAGCAGCCTTTTTGGGTTTCTCTTGGTTAGGTTAAAACCGATTGTTAAACTACACTTTCTTGTGCATTCAAAACTGGGCTAGACCCAATGGCAAAGAGCTGATAAAAATGCCACGCTTCCCCACAGACCCTCTGCAGATCTAATGGGGAGTGAAGACAAACTGGAGGGAAATTGTGAGCTCTGTGAGCTGCGATTGTACATACAGCCAGGCGGTAGTTGTACAGCAAGCAGTTCAGGGAAAGAAGTTACCAACGTGGGATGGAGGAGGTGGGCTTTCTTCAGTTTTTATAAAGTGCTGGGAAGATGCCTAATGAGCCCTTTTAAGGAGCAATAGGAGAAATTCCTTCCAGGGTGCAGAGCTCGGAAACAGCCTGCCTTTCTCCTGAGAAGCAGTGTGATGGCTGTGGCCCTGGCCAGTCTAGTCAGGGGTGTTTGTAAAGACAGGGAGAGGGCTCCATTGAGGCTGGTGCTTCTGCACAAGCTGGCGACTAGTTTGAGGGCCTAGAGGTGCCATTCTGTAAAGACCAGAGTGCATGCAAAAAAAAAGGAAGGGTCCTGAGTTCAGAACCAAGAGGCCAGGGTCCTCATGCCAGCCTCACAAGTAAGCCCCTCCTTAAATGAATCATACTAAGTTGTACCTTTAGAAATTTTTAAAAATAAGATGAAATAGCATTCTAGGGTGGGTAGGGAAGCTTGTTTGGTGGTTGTGCTCTAGAGAGAACAATGTCCCTGGATACATAGGCAAGAGGACATCAAAAAAGCACAGAATGAGACACTTATCCTCCCCTGCTTTGCCCAGGGCTATCCCTGAAGTGCACCAACTTACTTTCCAGTACCATCCTGCATCTGGGAGATGGGACCCTCCTCATTCCCTTAGCCTGCTATCTGTGTGGAGGCAAGGCTTCACTTCCCAGAGCATCCCTTCTGTTATCATAGAAATGGGAGGTTAAGACAGGCAGCTCACCTACTCTGTGCCCCGACTGAGAGGGGAATGTGACAACACCTTTCACGTACAGCATGTCTCTCCTCTACCAATAAGCAAACTGAGCCTCAGAGATATTCATACACGTGCCAAAGTCATGTAACTAGTAGGTGGGGGAGCAGAGGTGGAATCCAAGTCTTTGCGGCCATCTTACACGTCTGCATTCGGACAGGAGCAGTACATGTGCCGAAAAGAACACCAGGCTGCAAACGGGCAACCTGCGCGCTAGTCTCTGCTTCTTTGCAGCCGTATTACATGATCCTGGCAAAAGCCCTTCCCTGTTTGAAGCCTCAGTTTTCCAACGAAGACGTGCGCCCCCTGCTCTCTGAACTGAATGCACGAGATGTGTTGGTATCTTGTTTTCCAGGGACAGGGTCCATAGCTTCCACACATTTACAGAGGGATCCATGATCCCCCCAAAATGTTAAAGGACCACCAGATGCTGAGTAATAAAGTTGAAAGTGCCAATACTTATATTTACTTTATGAGCAGCACTATTCTAAGCATTTTACCTATTATTGCATTTTGCCATGTATAATGTGTACTTTTCTGCCCAAATTTTCAAGGGAAAAATGAGGATGCACATTATACATGGGTAGTGCCTGAAATACCTTGTATCTGTTCTTGTGTTTTGTAATTATTTGTTACATAAAATTTCTTGTACAATAATACATTCAAAAATAAATGCTAAAATTCCTTTATAATACAAAAAACAAATATCTAAATATAAATAATTTAATTACAAAATTAAAATGAAAGATTTTTTCCCCCCTAAAGTTTGGGCCAAAACTGTGGGTTGCATTGTACATGGCAAAATATGGTACCTATTTAATCCTCACAACTCTGTAAGGTAGGTAATTCTTTATATCCATATTAGAGAAGAGGAAATGAAGGCACAGAAGGTTAAGTAACTTTCCCAAAGACAAGCAGTAATTGGTAGAAGCCAGATTCAAACCCAGGCAGTCTGGCTCCAGCGGCCATTTTCTTTAACACTCCTGTTGCTTTCTAATCAACATCTGAAACGGAGCCGTACATCCAATATCACAGCTGAGGGTTCAAGGATCTTACACAGTTCAGAGGTCATCTGGTTCAATGGCGTCCAAACCTTTGCATTCTCCGCTGGCCCCTATTTTCTTACCACCTGCACTGCCACGTGTCCTCTACAGTATGCTGGTGCGTACAACTGCTGGGAGCTTCTCTGAGAAAAGGACAGGGTGTCTGCCATGGTTACGAGTGTACATGTGAATGTGTGAGTGTGTGAGTGTGCGTGCGTGCAAGATGTAGGGGTAAGTGTGTGGGATGGGTGCCGTTGAAACCTTGCTGCTCCAGGGAACACGATGTGGAAGTCACAGACTGTCCTGCCCTCTGCTTTACGGGGGTAAAATGAGGCCCAGAGAGGAGGTAGCAGGCATGGGCCCTGGGATCCTGATCTCAGTGCACTTCTCTCTTTCTGCCTCATCTCCTTGCTTAACCATGGCCTTGCTGCCCAAGGCTGTGGGGCTGTGACCAGTCAAAGACAAACACATTACATGCATATCTTCTATGCCTCTTCCTGGGCTGCCTGGATCTGACCTTCCAGCTGGCCGGGGACAGTCACTAGAAGGCTTTCTAGGGCAGAACAAATGAAAGAAAAGCTTCAGGTAGTTTGGTGATATTAGGAATGTCAATAACAGGAAAATGTCCAGCTAGAAGTGGTATAATAGGGGTAGGGGGTCACCTAGAACAGCTTCATACTCCACAAGTCAAACCACACTATTTGTCTGCTTTGAGTGGGGTAGCTGGGGGTCGGGGTGGCAGGAGGGAAGAAGATAGCAGCCCCTCCCCTGCCAGCCCCCAGAATCGGGTGAGGCTCATTCTTCTGGACAGAGTATGTCTGTGATGTCAGACCTACTTAACAGACACAACTTTGCCATCCTCCCTGCCATCTGTCTTCCCTTCTGGGTTTGCTATCATGTCCCTTTGCTGCCTCAGCAGTTGGCAGCTGGATCTATCTGAGTGTTCCAAGGAACAAGGGCTTAGCAGAGCTGTGGCCTGATTTAAGAAGGGAGGGGAGCACCGTGGGGCAGGGTGGGGTCTGGCAGCCACAAAGCTTCCTGGCACATCCTCTGGGTGCTGAAATGACTGTGTTTCTACACAAAGCAATAGAGGAACACGCTCCCAGGACCACAGTGAGGAGGGAAGCCAGGCATTTGCACCTGCCTACTGTCTCTTCCCACTCCAGGTTCTCATGAAGGCTGCGGAGAGCCCACTGTTCATGCAGGGAGCACCTGCAGGGTGCCAGGCACTATGCCGGGGGCTGGGAGAAATGGCTATAAAGCTGCTTTTCATGAAGCTGCCAGCAAAAAGGAGGCAGCAAGCTTATGTAAAATAAAAACAATTTATAATTAGAATTGGCAATAAGCTTCACAAAGAAAACATAAGGAGTTAAAACATAGAGCTGGGAGTTTGATTGAGTTGGGGGGTTAGGGAAGGTAAACTTCTGTGTGGCAGTGACAAAACCGAACTGAGGCCTGAGAAGTGGGTGAAGTGGCCAGGAGAGGAGGTGGGAATGGCATCCAGATGGAAGGACAGCAAGGGAAAAGCACTCAGTCTCCAAGGCACATGTCTTTATCTGCCATGCAACATCAACACCACATTCGCACCCATGTTCGCACATGTGCACACATGCACAAATCCCATTGACTGATCACTTTCCTTACCACACACAGTGCCCGTGTTCTCGCTTCTCTTTCTCATGGTGTTGGAGAAGTAGACACAAAGATGGAACAGAGTGAAGTGAGAAGAGAAGCTATATATGGAGCCCAAGAGGGACACATCTGGAAGAACCTGCAAGGTTGGTGAGTCAGGGAAGTTTATTGGAGATAACCCTTGACTAGGAGTAGGATTTCCTAGACAAAGTGAGGAATAAGATGATTAGGCAGAGGGGATAGCTTAAGCAAGAGTTGAAATGTGGAAAATAGCCTAGTTGCCTACAAAGGCATCTACCAGCATTTTGGTGATGCTAGGAGATGTGCCATAGAATAGGGTGCGACAGATTAGGCTGGAACCCTGTGTGTGACATCCTTCCATGCATTTTTTCCATGAACATTTACTGTGCATCAGCTACAAACCAGGCCCTGGGGCTACAACAGTGCACAAAATCAAACCTGGTCTGTGCTTAGGAATTAGAATTCCACAAAGCAAGGACTTCCTGTTGAGGGAGACACCCAATAACCAGACAAAAGCATTGGGAAGATGCCTGGAAGGAGTAGCTGGAAGACGAACTTTGTAGGCCCTATCGGGAATGTTGGTCTTCATTCTCAAATTAGTGAGAAGCTCTCAAGGACTTTAAGGAGGGTTTCAACATGTTCAGATTTGCATTTTGAAGAGATGATTCTGGTGCTATGAGGGGGACATCTGTTCTGACTTGGACACCCTATCCCTCTGCAACTGATATCTGTCATGGCAATGGAAGGAAGCCGTGAAATCCACTCTATAGCGTCCTCTGTGCACGTGGAAACCTTAGCAGCTGCACTCGCTCTCTCTGCACTTGAACACCCCGGTGGCTAGCCGCGACTCCTTCTGACTGTGTCTGAGCCCAACTGCGATGTCCCGGCAACAATTATATTAACATCAGAGCTAGAAATGATCTGATGGAAAGCTGTTCATCCATGTAATGAGGTCTCCGTTGTACTTTAGAAATGTGTCAGATGATCTGGTAAGAGACAGAGGTTTTGTTTTTTTTTCCCCTTCTGCTTGTCAGGAGATGGGGGAGGTGGAACTCAAGTTCCATGGCTTCAACTGCAATGTGACAAATGTCATCTGTGCATGACATGCTCAAGGCGGAATGAGCAAATGTGAAAGGAACAGTGAGAGTCTAGGACAAGATGTCGGGTGGCGGGGTGGACATAAACGTCATAATTATTGTCTAATAATGATGAAGCACTTAATGGGTCAAGCATTGTCTACACCATCTCATTTAATATGATAGTTCTGTAAGGTAGGCATTCACCTCATTTGACTGGGCTCAGAGAGGTGAATTAAAATCTGTATCTTTCTAACTCTAAAGTCTGATTTTTATGATGACCTGATATTTTCCTCCATCCCTGGGTAAAAGAAGCCCCAAATCGGTATGTGTTTTGTTGTAGAGTTGTGATGTTTATTTTATATCATGGGGAAATACGTTCAAAGCTAGTGGGGAAGAACATCTTTCCTCCCAAACTCAGGTGAATCTTGTGATTGCACGGTTCTGTATGATGTTCATGAGACCCAAGACAGTCATCCTGGCCAGTGCTCCCAAGTGTGGGACAGCAATGATTTTTAAGAGGCACATGGAACCCACATTCAATAAAACTTAATCACATAGAAAGAGAACTGGTCCTATTCCAACCTCTTCAATTTTCCCCATTCTATTGTCAGTGGTTCTCAGAATCAACTGCCCTGTGGGATCATCTGGGGTCTTTAAGAAACTCCCAGGTACAAGCCCAAACTCAGTGACTCCGATTTAACCAGCCCTATGTGGTTGCTTCCTGCAAAGGACTTGGTGACTTTGGTCAAGTGCAGATTCCAGTTTCATGGATGTGGGTGGGGCTATAATCACAGGGTGACCCTGTGATTTTAATGCTGTGCTGCTGGCTAGGGGACCTCACCTGGAGCACCTACAGTGGAGGGTGCTGCCAAGGTTGAGAACCACTGCTTTAGGAAGACAGTTTCAGTTCAGTGAAAAAATGATCAGTCAAAATGAGTCATATATGCACGTGGAACACACACCAAACAGCAAACCATGACCTCCATCCTTCTCTATTCCCAAATGCCAGAAGCCTTTTCCTCAGCAGAATTGAACACTGCTGCCCTCTCAGTGTGGGCTGTCCACATCCAGGCTTAGATGCACGTATGTGCATATCCTTTAAAAACCGACAAATGAGAGCATTCTAATCACACTGCTCAGCACTTTGCTTTTTTCACTTAACATATCTTGGGGATTGTTTCATAACTGTTCACAGAGTTGCCCAATTTTTAAATTGTGGTGGGGTATATATAAAATTTACTACATTTACCATGGTTAAGTGTAGACTTCAATGGCGTTGTTAGGCACATTCACATTGCACAACTGTCACTGCCATCCAGCCCCAGGACTTCCCCAGCTGAGACCGCATAGCCTTGAAATGGAGCAGGAAAGACCACAGCTTCCTTTTAAACAAGAACGCCAGTCTCAGGGCCACTGCTTCCAGCGGAAGGAAGCAGGTCTGGCTGGAGTTTATTCCTTGGGTTCTGTGATCACTGTATTTTATTTCAGTTACTCTCTATGATAAGAAATACTTATTCCCCACTTAAAGTCATTTCCTTTTTAAATGAATCTAATTTCCATTGGAACAACGATGCCTGGTTGGTGTTAGTGACAGGCTGCCTCTTGCTCTGCTGCAAGATATGGACATTGCATGCCACAAAGGACTAAAGCATAGGGCGTGCCGTCCATCCCCTTTCTGAGCCCAGATGACCTGCATTGCCACACTCTCGGCAGTGAAAATGGCCTTTTCCTGGGGCCTCATGACTTGTAACCAAAGGCAGCCTTTTCTCTAATCAGGCCATACAGCGGGCCCACCTCTGTCATCATCGGCACAATGGAAACCAAGAAGGAAGGCCCAAGTCCCCCACGGGATTTTGTGTCCCCTGAGAGGGGCAGGGAGCCCAACCCCAGACACTTTCTAGGAGATGACATTAGAGATCATCCTTTAAGAAAATGACATCTTTCATGTGGTAGCCATGTAGCTTGAGAAGTCAGAGAAAGGCCAGCATTCCTTCCACATGAGAGACTGCAGAACAGACCTTGGCTGAAGGCAAGGGATGAATGTGCTGTGCAGCCCACCATGGAGAGAGCTTGGGTTTGGGTGCCCAGAGCCTGAACTCACCACCAACGCGCTCTGTGACTTGTAGCACATCATTTGCCTTTCCAAGGATCAGGGTTTTTGTCATCTGCAAAAATGCTGAGGTCACAATCTGGTGAAGATTGAATGGAATAGTATGTGGAGGTACTTAGCACTGTGCCTGGCACATGGTTAGTGCTCAATAAATGGAAATCTTAAAATCCTGGACTCCTCACTGACTGAGCATTAAAGAGAGGAGGACATGAGCAAAAAGTGGGGTCCAGGGATACTCAGACGGTCACTGCCCAGCCAAGCTTCCACCTGTGACTTAAACAGTATGTGACTTAAACGTTATGTGACAGGTCTTCTAGCATGAGCCATGGCAGGAGAAATGGCCTTATTAGGTGGGAGAAAAATGATATGCTCCACCCTAAAACAGAGTCGAAACAAACTCAGATTGTATCTGGGCTGAGAAATGCTCAACTGAGAATCCAATAAAAGAAAATATGTCCCCAAGTGTAAGAATTCCAATGACACAACACTTACCCTCTGCCTTCTTGTTTGCTCTTAAGGAAAAAAAAACATACAAAAATATCTGGAGAATGAATCTGCCATAGACACAAACTTCTGTTAGAAGCTAACACACCGAGCCAGTGAGTAACATCTGAGACTCTCCTACGAACTGGGGATCAGTGACAACAAGACGGAGAAGGCCCTGGCACTCACGGGTGCACATCTTCACGGGTCCCCTCCAAGCCCCCGACTCCATGGCCCATTTGACTCGCCCATATACAACCCTTGGTTTTCTCTGAGTGTCCCAGAAAGGCAGCAGTACCTGGTGATTCTTCTGCCACGCAGAGGAAGAGGAAGTAGATGGTTTTATCCTCACAGGGCAGTCAGACAGGACCTGGGGAAACACACTCTGCACGAGCTGCAAAAGCCGACTGCGTGCAAGAGACAGAATGCGTGGTCTCGTGGTAGAAAAGGAAGAATTTAATATCAAACCATCAGCCAGTTCACTATGCTGGTGCAGGGAAGGGACTTTTGGTGTGGAAAGAACTGGATTCAAATCCCAATTCCATGAGTTACTCAATGGATGCTTGACCTCATCAGTCTTAGTCTCAATCTGCAAAGTGGTGATCACTACCCTCATGTCAGTAGGTTGGTTGGGAGGGAGAACTAAGTGAAATGCTATAGAAACAGGGATCAGCGCAGGAGCATTATCGGTAAGGGTAAGCAGAGCTAAACAAAACGAAAGCCATGTTATGCTACCGTGGAAAATAAGTAATTTGTGCAAGATCACATCGGCACTAAAGGGCACGATATTTGAGATTTAACTAGATTTCTCTGACTCCATTCCACATTCCTTGCTGGGGACAGCCTGGCTGCATAGGTGCCCCCCTGGGAGGGATGGCACTTTCTTCATACACACCCATGATGCAGATGGAGATTTTGTCTGCTTTTGTAAGTGACAGAATTCATAGGCCAGCCCTCAGGCGAAGATGGCATTTGCTGAATTATCTCACAGCACTGAAAATGTGCTCTATCATCTGTGATCAACCGGCTTGCTCTTAAACCAGGCTGAAAAGAGAACAAGGAAGGAAAGAATAACTGGAGAAACAAGGAAGGGTTGCTGTTGACAAGGGTGAAGACTGGACCGAGGATGCCTTGGAGAGACACAAACGCCACCCTCACGCTCACCTGCTGCGATCTTCTTCAACTAAAGGGCTATGGGGTGGGGAAGCCAAGCTGAGTAGGTAAGGAGCTCAACTGTGTCTGGATACGATGTGGTGAAAGAAAGCAAACAGGCTCACCGCCCACGGCGGGAAGGGAAACCAGGTGAGGCAGGTTTGCCCACATCCCCTGTGCGCTGGCCCAGCTGGACAGGTTTTTCCACAGCTAATCAGTAATGTGCTATCAAACCATCTCAAACAGTGTGATTCAGGCCAGAGGAGCGTGGGGCAGTTGAGCATAGGGGTGAAGACCATGTGGTGTACCACTTTCAGCAGAGTACTCCAGCCAAGTGTGTAGCCTCCCAGATGTCACCCTCCCCTTCCCTAAAACAGGAAGAGGAACCTGCTTGAGAGTGTTTTTATGTGAGGATTACATGAACTCGTTAAATAAACTCACACGTAGCCAGTAGTCAATAAGAGGAGGTTGTTAATTATTAATTACTGTCATTATCTGAGAGGCATATCAGAGTCGAGCAGACTCAGAGCAGGTGGCAGCGGGATGACTGCTTTTCAGGGGTCATGGTGGCCTTCCATCTTGGGCTGGAGTCCTGGCAGAAGCAAGTGCCCACCCAGGAGGGAGTGAGCCCAGAAAAAGAACTCCAGCACCCAACTGGGCACCACAGTCGCAAGACCGCACGTGCTGACCTCTGTCCTTGAGCAGCGCAGGACAGACCCCTGGACACTTCCTTCTGGTCCTTTATCCCAACAATGATGCTCACATCCGAGACCTTCTGTAAGCAGAGGGAAGCCAGCACAGGACAATGTCATCACAGAGCTGGAAGAAGCCCCTGGACAGTGAGGTCAGGGCTCTGGGGGAACAGTAGCACCACTGATTGCTTGTAATTGGCAAACTTTACACCTGCAGGGCAGAGTGGTTGCCGGCCCACAGAGAGAATCCTGCACGGAGGAGAAAGTTCTGGCTGGCCTGCTGATATCCTAGAGATGTAAGTCGTTGTCAACAAGACACTTTACTCAGCAGCCAAAAGATGTCAGGAGGTGAGTACATTTGGGAACGTGCATGGAGAGAAAGCAGCTTGGGTCTTGGAGTATGAGCTCCCATCAGTTTGTGTTTCCTAGAGAATTTATTGAGAAAATATGACATAGAAGAAAGGCGGCTCTGGGTGAACTCAGCTGGAAGTGAAAATCCGAAGTCTAGCCATGTGATCCGACTTTTCATCAGTTTCTACATGGGTAGGATGGCAGAGAGAGGTCCTCACTTGTAAAGGAGCTGAGGGAAATGGAGCAGGGGCAGCAAACATTTGCAAGAATGTGACATACCAAGCACTGTTTCAGCATTTTATATATTCACTTATACAATGCTCACAGTAGCATTAGGAGAAAAGTTCGAGACTAGTCACATTTATGGATGGGGAATATCAAACAGAGTGGTTGAGAAACTTGTCCAAGGTCACACAGCTAGCAACTGACAGAGCCAGGTCCTCTGAACTATAAGCCCATGCCTTTCACCATTGTGATGAATTGTCTCTTGCATGTGAGCTAATATGAGGAAACGTTTCTACCAGTGCTGAGTATGAAGAAGTAGTTAATATTGACAATTGTTGTTATTTCATTAGTCCCTAGCAGAGCATAAAGTATCTGCCAGTTCTACAGATTTTAAGCTTTTAAAACACTTTGGGTTCAGGCAAGTATGCAATGTATGCTCTGGGCTATTCATATTCCTTTTTGAGGAATATGAGATGCACAACTTTGCTCTCTTTATGGAAATATTTGTCATTTCCTTCGAAGGGCACTTGGAAGAAAGAAGTCAATCAATACGTGTTAAAACTCTGCTTCATCCCTCACTGCCCGAATCCCTCATACCTTCTGGGTCTCACATTCCTTATTTCCAAAAACACAGAGAGTCATCATGAACATTAAATGAGATTATCCAAGGAATCCTAAGAGCATGTAGCAAGTTCACAATAAAAGTCCACTGTCAACATTGTTATTATCTCCAGCATGGCCAAGGAGTTTGCAAGAAGGTTACTGAAGGTTTGCAAGCCCACGTCTCCAGAATTACTTAATGTGATTCTATTTCCATAATACAACTTTGCTTATGAGCCCTTCCTCCCCAGAAAATCATTAGGACTCTGTGGCTTGGGGCTCCTGATTCAAAATGTGTTTCTTTCAGAACCAGCATTAAAAAAAATCTAGAATAGCACAAGGGAATGGAACAGATAAGGAGTGCCTTAAAATTAAAAAAAAAAAAAAAAGGATCACAGAAAAACTGAGGATAAGATATAAAAATCAGATGTCTCTTAAATCAAACAGGGCCAGGCTGATGCCAGAAGGGTTCCACACACATTACAGTGAAGAATACGTAACTGCAAGAAGGGACCCATAAAACCACCAGCTTGTAAAATACTGCCAAATGCTACGTGCTCACCAAGGAAGAGGCATAGCTAGGCTGGATTTTAACGCTTCTCGCTGCAAAGTGAATCAGCTGAGTGTTAATTAAAGTGTCTAAGTTGATTCTTGAGGTAGGCAGCTGCCTGGGAAAAGAACCCCTGCAGAGAAGTCTCTTCCTCTGATAGATTTCCTTGGAAACTGTGAATTTTCTGCAAGTGAAATTCTCCAAAAACACACACACCTCCTTGTGTATTCTCTGCTCCGCAAGGGTTTCAGGGCCCCCTGCTTGGGGGCCAGAGACAAATTGCTCTGGTTTCCACATCACTGTCACACCGAATCTTGGAGACACTGCATGTTCAGGTCCAGACCAACACAATAAAGCGAGTATCACAACCAAGTGAGTCACAATCTTTTTGCTGGTGGAGGGTCTTGCATTCAATTTGTAAAAAAACGCAACATGTGTGGAGTGCCTGTACTTTGCAAAGGGCTGGTATCACATGTGTACCTCACACCCTCACAGGCTTTAGAGAGCAACTTATCAATCCATTTAACTAAGGATAAACAATCAAGACCAGGTTCAGTGCCCAGAAGAACATGCTGGGGTGAGTCTTACGCAGAGACAGCCTTATCTTAAATACCCAGCTATTTCTTAGGAAACTAAGTCCATTTGATGTCATTCAGCCCTTTTCCCTACATTACCCCAAGAATGAATCATTTGCCCCTGGAGCACCTGAAAACTCAGGTGCTCTTTAAGATTCTAGAACAGGATGTTTGCCTTCCCAAGGGAGACTGAGTGGAGGTGTTGGAGGAGAGGAGGCGAACCGGTGGTCATGACCTCTCCTGATCCCTTTTATCATTCATTCACTCTCCAAGCATTAACAGAGCCCCTGCCATTATTGGGAAATCTGCTAAAACCTTGGGACCCAAGGATGTCCTGCAGGTGGAAAACATGGAAGGTCCCTACCCTCATGGAACTTAGAAAAGACACAGAAATTCATGTTGTCATCAGCACTATGAAAATAATCAACAGTGTGAGGGAATATAATGGGGGTGGTGGTGGAGGGGGTCCGTATTAGATTCTGTGGTCTAGGAAGCCCTCCTGAACAGGCAACATTTGTGCTGCAACCTGACTGAAGACAAGTAATCAAATATAGGAAAAGCCCAGGGGAAGGTGTTCCCAGCAGAGGGAAGACCAGATACACAGACCACAAGGAGGGAAAGAGCAGAGGCAGCCCGAACTGAGGTGAGGTTGGGGAGTGGGAGAAGGCTGGAGACATGACAGGCGTGGTAAGCCATTTGGGGGTTCATTTTAATTCAGCATGGCTGCAGTGCATGGGCGCAGTGTCCAGCTCTCAAACACATCCCTTTTCCCTCCCACTGCCAGCTTCTGTGTTCTACAAACCAGCTCTTTGCTCTGCTGACTGCCTCTGAATTCTCACGGCACAGGCCATATGGATAACAACACACTGCTGAAGGTGGGCTCTCAACAGTCTCCAAATCCACAAGAAGGAGCCACTGAGGCCTGAGAAATAGACACCAGGGTCTAAATCAGTGCCCGGCCATGGCAGGAGCATCGGCATGACTCACCTCCCTGAGCCTCAGTATCCTCATCCGTAATCACACACATTGCCAACACCTGCCTCACGGGCTCACAACAAGATGTGGCGTTTCGCCCTCGTGGTTTGCAAATCATAAGCTTTTCATAACCTCTCACCATTGCTATTTTCACGAGTCAACATCATCAAAAACCCAACTCTGCATTCACTCTCTCTCTTCCTCACGCACACAGCTACTTCTTTCAAAATCCTGTGCAATGCTTTTGTAAGCTTTTGGAAACAGACCCTGAGATAGTACAGGTGGTGACCAGTGCTTGGATATTATGGGTTCTCCATGAAGGTCATTCATTCCACACAATAGGCAGCACAGGCCGGGGCTGCCTGCTCATCAGCAATTGGAAGAAGCTGAGACCACATAGAGCGATCGCCATCACCAGGGGCAGCTCTCTTGTAACACAGTCAACTGCACATACAGGACCCCCTGTGTGAGCAGAACATTCCCCAAATAAACAGAGGAATGAGGTTCCCCAGAAGCCTGTTGCTGCTCGTGGCTGGTATAGACAGCCACAGTCCCCAGGACCCAGGATACTGAGGATGAGACCAGGGGCAACCTCAGAGGCTCCCTTTGAAGTAGCACCCCTGATCCAGGCCAACAAGCAATGAGAGCTGAGGAAAAAAGGCCACCATCTAGTCTTAGCATCAAGTAGGGTGCTTACCTCCTCCTGGGTGCAGACTCTGAAGCTCTGCTGGAGGAGTCAACACTCCTTGGGTGTTTTCATTCTGGTGGGGCTACTAGGGAGGGAGTCTGCATTGCTACCGCCTCCAGTTCCCCCATCAGAGGGGAGGAACAGCCAGTGGGAACTTCCCTCTCATCACTGGCCTGAGCAGGCAGCCCCAAGCCCTTTTAGAGCCCAGCCTTCAATACCACACACCTGCTCAACAGGCCTCCACCCCATTTCCTCCTCTCCTGGCCTGCTGAGCCCCACCCTGCCCAAGGCTTCTGGGCTCCTCCTCCTCTTCCTTCTGAGGCTACGTGGTAGGGCTGGCCTAACCGGCTCTGGAGCAGAGCTAAACCCAGAGAGGCTGCTGGGCTGTTAGAGGCTGCCCTCCCCACCCCAATTTATTTTGAGAGAGAGCCCCTGGGTTAATTAGAGTCAGGACTTGGGACTTTGGCCCAAGCTGTGGAAAAATGGAGAACCCATAATATTCATTTTTCTGGTGATTAACTTGAACACTGTAGGATTTTGAAGGCCAAGTGTCAGGACGTAAGGGTTCTGCCGAGCTCCTTCACAGGGTGACCTCAGTCCAGGCCAAGGAGCTACATCTCTGCCTGAGACCTGGCTATATTGCACCCTTCCTTCAGGGGTCCAGATTTTCTTACAATGGATGAAGCAGCTACTTTTCATTCTCAGTAGGAAGGTGAGGGAGAAAACTGGAGACAGGTTGCAATCTGCCCACGAGGCTGAAAGGAGATTCCATTTCTTTCTCTGGGATGTTGCTGGGAGATCAGCAAGGGAAGTTTAGCCATGGCCCCCATGTCTGTCATTAAAAGGCATTTCGTCACCCCAGCTAACGGCTGCGCCACTGAACCCACAGGTGGTCTTAAAGAGTTAAATCATCCTTGAAAAAGGACAATGGCTTAGGTCCCAAATCAAGGCATTGGGGTTTTCTTTCCCTATCCTAGCAAGTTAGCATGGTCTTTCTCCAGCTCAGAGATTTCCAGATTTCAGGATTCAAAGGAATTATGTGGGGTATTAAAAATGCAGATTTCTGCCTAAAAATCTCAGATTCCAGAAGGGCTCAGGAATCTGTATTTGAAGATGCCCCTGGTGGTTCCGATGTGGGTGGTCTGGTACCTTTACTTTAAGGCATTGGTCTCCAACCTTTTTGGCACCAGGGCCAGTTTCATGGAAGACAATTTTTCCACGGTACCGGGAGTCGGAGAGGATGGTTTTGGGATGATTCAAGCATTACATTCAAGCTCACCTTCTGCTGTGCAGCCCGTGCCTAACAGGTCCCAACGAGTACCAGTCTGTGGCCCAGAGGCTGGGGACCCTTTCTTTAAAGGAATATGACCCTAGAAGAGGTCCGTAGCCTCTATTCTCAGCTGGCATTTCTTGATGCCTTTAAAACTCAGCTGAAGACCAGCTCCTGTTTCCATTGTTCCCAACTGGCTCTTCTAACCAGCCAGCCTTCAGGAATTTTCCAGCTGACTCCAGTAACTTCCTCTTCCGTTTAACTCCCAAATGACTTTTATAAGAGGATAGTGTTAACCTCACAGATAGTCCAGCTCTAAGGAGCTTTGAAATGATGTCATTGAGCCCTTTCTTACCACGTCAGCAAAGGCAGTGAGGCCTAGAGTCCCACCTTTCTCCCACCGGAGGCCCAGACCTCACACCGTTGCCATCCATACACTCTGTTCCGAAGTGCATCCTCTTCACGCCAGCTGCTCCCCAGGTTTACTCTCTCCCTTTGTGCTACTGCGGCCAGAGAGGAAGCCGGGAGCATGGGTCCCACCATCAGCCCCTCTCCTTGCCCCATGGCAGAAGCAACCTGTGTTCAGGCTTCTCATTTCTTGAAACAGGTTTAGTTTAGAATGAGATTCTCAGGTCCCACCTGCTCCCCCAAAGGGCATTATTATAAAGTCAACTAGATTTCATGACTGTCCATGTCAATGACCTACATGGTCATTGTGCAAGAACTACAGGACCCATTTGATTCAAAACACATTTACTAAGCACCGAATATGTGCAAGGTCTTGTGATAGGTACAGCAAGGGTGTGAAGAGGACCAAAATGTTATTGAGGTTATTGTTATTGGTATTGTTCTACCAGTGAATTAGACAGAGGGCACTGAATAGGAGTCAAATGACAAGAGTGATGTGGGACAATGTGTGCCTGGTTTTCCCCAGGGAAAATGCTCTCTTGGAGATTCCCATCCCCACCCTAGCAGTAACTCAGGTGGCCCCATGTGATCTGAAAGGGAAACTAAACGAAAATGTTTTCTCACCTTGCCAGTGCAGCTCCACAACTTTCCCAGCACTCAGAACTTTCAGAACAAATGAATGGCAGCACAGTCCAGTGGTTACAACAGGGACTTCGGCACTGACTGTTTGGATTCAAGCCCTGTCTCCATCAGCTCACATCCATGTGGTTTGAGGCAAAGGGCCGACCTCCCCTCTTGGATAACAATAGTATTGGGTTGGCCAAAAAGTTTGTTTACTTTTTTCCCACACAATGGCTCTACTAGTGCTTAGTTGTCTTTAAATTCATTCAAAACAATTTTGTTAGATTGTATTGCGACAGCTTTCATATCAGTGTGCACTTAAAAAACTTATCAAAATTGGTGAATTTTTGTGTAGCCATTTTAATATTGAAGATGGTAGAAGATATGCAACATTTTTGGTGTATTATGCTTTATTATTTCAAGAAAGGGAAAAACACAACTCAAATGCAAAAAAGAAAAGATTTGTGCAGTGTATGAAGAAGGTACTGTAGCTGATTGAACACATCAAAAGTGGTCTCTGAAGTTTCTTGGTACTACTGACATTTTGGCCAAATAATTCTTTCCTGTGGGGCTGTCTTATGTGTTGGAAGATGTTTAGCAGCACCCCTGGCCTCTGCCCACTAGAAGCCAATAGTAAGAGATAGCTGACATACTCAAAATATTCCAAATCAATAAAGTTATTGGTGAAACACTGAAAAATGTGTCTTTCATTTTACAGAAAAAATGTAATGGACTTTTTGGCCAACCCAGTACTTATATCACAGGGCTGTTATCAAGCTGATGTGATACTAGCACTAATAGGTGTCAAGTGCTTTAACTAGTGCTAGTGCTCAAATGTTTTTTTCAGGAGATTCTGAACATGGTTACCATGTATTTATTTGCACTATAAAAGACTAATAACGTTTTCTTACTTGAAGACCAAAAAATGTCTTCCAAATATTTGCTTCATTTGATTGATGCTTCTCAACTCTATTTTCAAGGGTCTTTATTACTTTATCCATGCTTTCCTCCAGGTATTCATTTAACTATTTTTACTAGGATTTCCTGTGTGCCAACTGCAGTGCTAGGTGCTGGGAACAGTGGGTGAGTGGACAGCAACTATCTGTGCTCTGAAAGGAGTCCATGTCATACCAGGGGCTGGTTGAAAGAATCACACAAAAATTGTGAAGTTATGATAAGTGTTAAGAAGAGGCAGTACCTGGTGCCAAGATAGTGTGTGAAGAGCTGTCTTGGGATGGTCTAGAGCTGGGATGTGAATGAAGAGATTGAGTTAACTCTGTGGCTGGTCAGAATAGTCCAGATAAAGAAATGCTACGTGTATTAGTTTGATTGCAGTAACAAATGACCCCCCCCCCACCTGAATCTCAGTTGGCTTATGCCATGAAAGCTCATTAATCACTTATGTCACAGGTAGGCTGTAGACTGACCATAGCTCTGCTTTGGCTATGACTCTGCTTCTCATTCATGGACTGAGTCCCTGTGTGGACATGCTATTCTGGTGGCAGAAAGAAAGGTAAAGAGCAGTAGTAGAAACTTGGCATGACTCTGAAAGCTTTTGCTTGGATATAGCCTTGTGTCTTCTCACATTCCTTCTTTTTTAAAGATTTTAAAAAATTATATATATTTAGACAGAGGAGAAGGGAGAGAGAAAGCGAGGGAGAGAAACATCAATTTGTGGTTGCCTCTCACACACCCCCAACTGGGGACTTGGCCTGCAACCCAGGGCATGTGCCCTGACTGGGAATCGAACCAGTGACCCTTTAGTTTGCAGGTTGGCACTCAATCCACTGAGCCATACCAGCCAAGGCTGCTTACATACCTTTTGATGACAGTGAGCTCCTAACAGTCTCCAAATCCAAAAGAAGGACCATGGCGACCTGATAGAGACCAAGGCCAAAGCTCAAAGCTAATGGGACAGGGATATCTGGTCCTCAGCACTGGGGACATAGCAAGATACCCAGCAGTGGCAAAAATATAATCCTCTTACAGGGAAGGGAGTAGGGATGAATAACTGCAAAGACAATATAATAGACTATATTAAGGCTCAGTGATAAAAGGCAAATGGCGAAAGGCCTGGAGGCCTGTGTGGCTATAGTTGCGGGAGTTGGTGGGAACATAGTGATAGACGAGACTGGAGCCGTAGGAGGGCCAAGCCGTGAAAGGGAATCTGACCTTCATACTGTGAGCAATGGGAAAACGCTGATCTTTACCCAGTCATCCTCTTTCCTTAGTTAGTAAAAGAGCACTTTTACGTTTTTCGGGTTTCTGAAGCAACACATGGTCATTAAAGAAAATGTGAAAATGACAAACAAAGGTAAAAAATGCAATTAAATTCACCCTTTACCCCTCAGAGAGAACCATCATTGATTTGATTTTTTTGTGAATATATTTCTAGAATTTTAAATGCTTTTTAATGTACATAAAGTATTTTTCAAGCCAAAATTGGATCATATTCATTTTCAGTTCATGAACATTTCGATTTACTAAATATTCTCCCCATTATCAGGATTATATGGATGCACCATAAATTTACTAATTCCAAGCTATTAAACATATAGGTTTTTGTAATTTTTACCACTTTACAAAAATTCTGCAATGAAGTTTCTTATATTTAGCAATGTGAAGTCACTTCAAAGATGTGGCATTTCTATCCTGAAGGTTATGGCAAATTTAAAGGACAGTGACAGTTTTCCCTCAAGAAAAGTAGAAGCAAATAACATACAACCCCAGAGAAGGATTTCCCAATTCTGTTGACAATTATTTTATGTGGCTAATTGAATCAGTGGAAAATACTGCCTTATTTTTATTTAGCAATTATTTGATAAGTATTTCTATAATTTCAGGTGCTTTCACCAGGGAAAGACTTAGCTGATTAAAAATATGGCCTTTCTTGTTTCCTCCTCAGTAAATTGTAATTACTTTGTCCCTTAGAATTCATTAGAAGATTTTGTTCTGCTTCCTAAGAGAAGCATTCTCTGATTGCCCCTACTCCTGATCGTCTCCTTCTTGTAGGAGCTGCCGGTGAGGATGTGGAGGGTCGATTCTACGATATGGTGGGATGATATAGTTCGTGTGAACCTTGTCCCCTAACAGGGAGGGGGTGCCTTCCTGTGAATGAATTCTGTGCCCTCCAATCATGTCTTACTCTGTGCTCTGCATGTGTTACTGTCCATAAATATTTGTGCCTGAGTGCTAAGGAATGGCATAATGGTGCAACTGGTGGGTAATTTTCGACTTGAAGAAGGTCCCAGTTGCAAGACTTGCACATGGCTGTATTAATGAAAATCTCTGGGCCACAACTCATTGTGAAGGCCACTTGGGATCTCTTTTTAGATTGTAATCTAACCAATTTTTCAACTTCATGATATAGGTTAGCAACACAGGGCACTGTGATTTGACAGAAGCCCAATTACTTTCTCTCTCTCTGATACAGTTTTTCTCCTGGTCAGAGTCAAAGAACATCTCTCCGTTTAATATGTGGTGTGGTTGTTGGATAATTTTTATTAAAAGTTTGAGGGTTTTTTTTCCCCTCCTGTTACACACTGTGCTGATGTCTTGTCTTGCTGGTCTGACAGTGTAAATTGTCCCTTCACATTCCCTTCTCATGTTCCTGGGAGGGGACAAAGCCTCACAACACTAAAAGACCATTAACAGAGTGTTCCACTGTGTCAGTGGGGAGGACAACAGGAAAGCACAACCCTCCTCGAAATGGTCTTGCTTCCTGGGCTTGCGGAGTAAGTGCTCCCGAGTCTCTCAGAGGCCTCAGGCCGATTGGGTTCACGATCATTTCTGTCAGTGTTGGCATCCTTCTGAAACTGGCTCTGTTTTAGCTGCAGCCTCTTGTTCACGTGTACTCTGGTCTCCAAGGCGCAGAGACAAAACCCTGTTAGGCCTTTGTGCCACTGCACCCAGAAGTAATTTAGGATTGCTCTCCCACATAGGTCCCCCGGCCGCCCTTCAGTGACTAAAATGGTTATATGAGATGAGACCTATTTGCATTGCCTACGCGCATCCATATCAGAAGGTGCTTGAACCTAGAATACGGTCTAAGCTGCATTCTTGCTGCTTTCTCCCATTTTACGAATACTGTCTACGCCTTCAAACAAATAGATGCCTGTCTTGTACCAGAAGCAGTGAAGTTTTGGTTTTTAATCATTGTCTTCCAAATAAAACCAAGGCACACCTGAACAGGTGTTCTGTCCATGAATTACTTAATTAAAACAACTCCCTGAAGGCTGTTGAAATACCAGAGAAGGAGACTGAAGCATAGTAATGTACTTTTGAGTAACTTCTTTATTAAAATGGAGGAAATCCAATCTGGCCTACCCTAACTTAGGAGACTGCATTAAAAACGTGTCAGCGAAGAATGAAGCCCTTTAATAAAGCAGTTTCCGCAATGTGGGATAAAGGCCACCTACAGGAAAGTGCCTTGGGGAATCTGTGAAAAATTCAGGTTCTTGGCTCCACCCCTGACCTACTGACCTCTCTGATGGTGGAGCCTGGAATTTGCATCTTAACACCCACCACTCCAGATAATTACTATGTACACCAAAGTTGGAGGACCAGCATAGGGTTTAATGATATTCTTTGGGCACAGGGGTAGTCTGAATGTGGTATTGTGTTCTCAAAACTCCATGTGTCAGGATATTGTTTAATGTCTGCCTTGTCCATTAAATTGTTAGGTCTGCGAAGGCAGGGACCAGTGAGTTCATTCCATGTCCCCAGGGCCCAGCTCTGGTCCTGGCCACTCCATGCCTACTGGATCAGAAACTTGGGGCTCAGGTCCATTCATTTTTATTTTAACAAGACTTGCAGGCAAGCCTAATGCACAAGAATAAAAATTTTTAGAGAAGCTACTTGCCTCTTAAGAGTAGCAACCTACTGTCCTTACTTTTCCCCTCTCTGCCTCATACGGGGCATTCTTTGGTCTATATGCTACCATATATCTTTTAAGATCAGGGTATATATTAAGTTCTAGGTGTGGTTTCAAGAGATGTAAAAACTATCCCCATTTTACAGTAGAGGAGAGTGAGGCTCAGAGAACGTGACTTGTGTGACTGTAGCTGATCAAGGATAGATCTGGGGTTTCATTCTCTCAGGTCTCTCAGCTACTAGTGCTACCTTCTTCCTTGTTCTTTTACTGATTCCTGGTCCTGCTTTTGTTGTACTGGGCCGCACCAGGAATGTTCTGAGAGTTTTATCAGTGCATCACCAATAGCATCATGCTGAGTTCATCTGCCCTGTGGGCCCCTGGAAGTGGTTTGGAGGGATTCACTGGGACTCACAGGCTGGAGAGACAGCCTGACAGCGGTGGGATTGTCTCTCCTTGCACTCACCAAACAGTTCTTAAATAACATGTGTTTTCTTCATTATGTTCCAATAACCAAAATAAATCTTATTGCACAAAATGAAGGAAATCAGAGGCCTAAGAGAAGAATATTCATTGGGAATAAATGAGTATTTACTCTGGAGGCAGCTCTGTGCTTTTTTAAAAAACAGAGTCATGGGGAAGGTCATCCTTGGTTGGCCCAGAGAAAAATAGGCAATATTTATCATTCATTATTCATTCATTCATTCTCTCTCTATGCCCATTTTGAACTCATGTTGCACAAATCTGAACAAAAAAGAGGCAACACAAATATAGCAAGAGGAATGCCATGGCAAGCAAAGGCAAAATGGAAACACATAAGAGGGCAAGCCAATCAGATCTGAGAGTTGAGGAAGGCTTCCTGGAGGAAGTGGCATCTAGGCAAGCACTTGAAGATTTGATAGGCACTGCCAGCTGGGGAGTGGGCAAGGAGAGGATATAAAGAAGGGGGCTGTGTTTCTCAGCAGAAGAAACTACATGTAAAGACTGTACAGCAAATTCAGATGATCTAGGCCTTGTAACTTCCCCAGCGCATCTCTGTTCTTGGGGCATCCCAAACCAGGAGAGAGATGGAATCCAGACTTCAGTCCAGGCATTCAAAGTCTTGGCATTCTCATAATTTTTATTTCTCGCCACCATCATTATTTTTATACTATAACTAAAGCCAATGGAGTCATTGGCTATATTAATGTAACTATGTACTCAGAACAAAGAGAATGAAGAATCCTGTTCTCCTCTTTTCAGGTTAGAATACATCTGGGGTTCACTTCTGATGGCTCCACTTAAAGGGGACCCTGATAAACTGTAGTGTGTTCAGGGGTAGGAAGTGGGGAATTTTTCATATGAGGAATATCTAAAACAACCAGAAAGGCTTAGGAAAGGCAGCGGAGCTATCTTCAGTTCTCAGCTGCTGCCATTGAGGGAGGGCTTCTCTGATATCCAGCTCTAGGTGATCTCCCATGAAACCAGCAGTATCCTCTAAACTACTGTGTTTCACTGGGGTAAGGACCACGTTTGTCTTACTACTGCTTCCCTAGTGCTTAGCACAGTGCCTGGTATACAACAGATGCTCCATAGATATCTGTTGAGTAGGTGTATGACTGAGACAGGGGCAATCCTATGCCAACCACAGGGATCTTCCAGTCTATTATTCCCACCATTTCCAAAGGCCAGAGCCTAGTTGTACTCCCTCTCAATGAGAAATATAGCCCTTTTGAAATGTTCAAAGCACATCACATCATTACGGTGGGTTTCCATGGTGTATCTGTAAGATAAACCCTTTAAGAAATATTACCTGCAGATGAGATGCAATGTCTAAGGTTCTGTAGTACAGCTTGGAAAGTTCACTCTTCACAATCTTTTATATGTCATAATCCAAAATATACAATTGGAACCAAAGATGAAAAAGTGACATCTCATTTTTCAGATCCAAAGACATGGGAATTGATCCATCTACCTAATCAACTGCTAGGTGTCCTGAGATTGCACAAGAGGAAAGTGGGTCTAAGTGAAGATTTTAATCATGGATCTGAGAGGTTCAAAGTATCCCCCCAAGCAGTTTTCTGAACTCCTTGAGCATCAGAGCTTTCTTCTAAGGGACTTGGGGGTTCATATAGTCCAACATCTTCCTTTCTTGGAGGGGTCAACTTGGGCTCCAAAAGTAAAGTCTCTTTTTCCCATTAAAACATCCTATGTAGTGGCCGAGCAAGTGTCTTTACTCAAAGACCTGCTTTCCCCACCATGCTCTGATACTTTTCTCCTATTCTTTCTCCTCCTTCTGCGTTAAGCTAAATATTCATCTTCCTCTTAAAGTGGAAGATGGGCTAAAACGTTAAGCTGCCTTTCTTTAATTTCCCCCACCTAGAATCATGCCCCTCACAGCCACCTCTTTGCATGCACAGCTAATACTGTATAACCACTGTTGTCCTTTTGGGTTTTCTCTTTAGCCAAAACGGCCTATTTAACTTGTTATGATGGTTCATGTCCTGGCATCCTAGCAGCCTACAGCAAAACAACAGGTGCAGGAAAATAAAGTGGAGGAGGGCACTCTGAAGATCCACAGATAAGGAAACACCCAGCTTCCCTGACTTCTTGTTAATTTTTCTAAGACTAATGCAGCTGCTTACTTATGAGGCTTCTGGCACCAGTCACCTCGACTCGAGTTTTTGAAAACAGAGTGATTTATGCTCTCTTTCATCTTAATTTTTCATATTCATCCCTTGAATGCTTATTCCTAACTACATCTGGGCTGCAAGCTGAGGGATGTGAAGCCTAGAAAGCTTCTCCACTCCTGATTGTATTTCCATTGGCCTATTAAACAATCTGGAATCAGAGGTGCAGTTCTTTTTATGGAGGCAAATGCTCCAGGAAATACCTAAAATACCATTAGAACTAGGACCCTAGGTTACCAGGACACATCAGCTATTGAGTCACTGGTTAGTTTACCAGAAAACCAGAACTTATCTTAAAAATCTGAAAGTATAGTTGTCCCCTCTTGTCTTCAAGGGATTTGTTCAAAGACCTCAAGTAGATGCCTGACCTTGCAGATAGTAGTGAACCCTATATAAACTGTGCTGTTTTCTGTAAAAACATACTTATGATAAAGTTTCACTTATAAATGAGGCACAGTAAGAGAGTAACAACAATGATAAAACAATCATACCAATCTACTGTAATAGAAATTATGTGAACGTGACATTGTGGAGTAAAACAAGGGTTACTTGAACATAAGCTCTGACAGGGACCACAACAGTTGACACGATAGCCCAGGTGGCTACGGACAACCTGGACAAAGGGAAAATTCGTGTCCTGGAAGGGACAGAGCAGGATGGGGTGAGATTTTATCTCACTACTCAGAACAGCATGTGATTTAAAACTTAGGAATTTGTGCTAGAATTTTCCATTTATTTTTGGACCACAGTTAACTACAGGTAACTGAAACCATGGAAAGCAAAACTGTGGATAAGAGGGCTTTCTTTTGCCTGAATATATCCAGGAATCAACATTGGTTTTCGAGGTATTGGGCCTAGGAGTTCTGAAATTTGGTTTTCTATCTCATATGTGATTCCAGATATCCCACTTGGAGGTGAACACATTGGTCACTGTTGTATTCGCTACTGGAGAAATGTGTTTCTATTTAGGCAGAGGGATCTTTAACTCTGGTGGCTCCAATGATGATGACAGGTGAAAGGGACTGCCTTGCGAGCTGAGAATGCTGTTGTGCTTTATTACGGACAAGATGTAAAAATAAGTCTTACTGTATTGCCATGGGAGGGCTGGTAGCTCATATGTGCTGTGGAATAGAGCTCTTGTTTTAGTGTGAAAGGTAGTCAACCTGATGCTTGAAATAATAACGTTTTATCTTCAAATCTACTTACAAATCACAAATCATGCTGGTAAATAGTCATGGTTCATACTCTTTGGCTTCCTAGGAGAGTATGAAGAGTAGGAAAAATACCGTACAGGGTCAGAGCTTGGGGTGTGTTGAAAGGTAAGATTGAATATCAGCAGCTGTGGATAAGTGTGGGTTTCCATTTGTGGAGCTTGGTTGCAAAGTAACTCAAGCACCTTTGAATGATGAATGATGATGGGAAAAGGTGAAGCCAACTTTCTGGCCCCAATCCAAGCACACACAGGCTGGGATCCTGGAGAACTGATGGCAATGGGACTGTGTGTGATACCTTGTCTTGCACTTGGTAGAGTGTATTAGAATTTACCAATCACTTTCACACATGTTTTGATACGTGATTCTGTGAGATGGATTATTGCCCTCATTTCCAAGATTAAGGAATGGATGTTCTTTGATTTTAAATGACTTGCCCATATTTACAAGGCTAATAACTCAAAAAATGGGATCTGAATGCCAGATTCATTGACTTCTGGTCCATGATTCTTTCAAATACATCTTATTATTCAAGATTCAGATTAAGAACCTCTTCCTTTGGCAGGTTTTTCTACCTAAGTCTAGATTAGGTAAACATGCTCTATGAAGCCTAGCTCTCATCACATTGATATTAATAAATTGTTTCCTTGATTTTATTTTCCACTGGACTCTGAGCTCCATGAGAGGAATGACTTGTTTACCGTGGTAACATCAACCTGTGGTCCCTGGAGCATAGTAAATATTCTATAAGTCTTTGCAAGGTGAAGTGAATTCTGACACTTATTTTGCCAAAACAGGGAGGACATTAGGGGCACTGATTTACGTATTGACAGGCTCCAAATCTGTTTATAATGGGTGTTTTCAAGAAAGAGCAAGTTCCTGGTGCTGCTCTCTTGAAAACCTCATTGCAGATGGCCCACAGAGAACTCAGAAATTCTTCCTCACACAGACTGTGGTTCCACTTGGGAACTATTCTTCCTCTTTCTCTGCTGAAGGACATTTCTGTCCAGTTGCTAATTCAAACTAGTGAAAGAATAAGAAATCCTAAAAGTCCTCTGGATACACAGAACCTTTCCTGTCACTCCCTCACCAATGCCCACAAGCCTGCAGAAGAGGAATGTGCAGGTTTGACCCTCCAGAGAATCTGTGTCTGTCCTCCAAACCATCCATCCTCTGCCAGGCAAAGAATTATGATGCTGAGTTTGGCAGAGAGGTCCGATGATGTCTCATCATCCCCAATGTAAAAGCAGCAAACATTCAGTGAAGCTAAAAAATGAAAAGGTCCATTTAAAACCAATAACCTGTGTGATTCAAAATTGGAAGTGGGACTCAGGACATCACCCCTCTTTGGAAATATGAAAATCCTACCCCATTTCTGTGAGATTCTCCAATGTGGCCAGCCCTGCCAGAGTTGGCTGGACTCCCGGGTGCAATGCAGAGTCCATCTGTTCAGTCACGCCGTCTGGTGTGGACTTGGAGAATGAGTTGTGTGCTTGGGACAGGTTCCATTTAAATGTGAATTTCCTGAATGTATTGAAAATGTGGCTATGGGTCCTGAATTCAATGAGCCCTAAGAGGTAGGGATTCCCACTGTGGCCCTCTGCAGTGTTTTGAGTCCATACCCAACAGTAGGTTAGAACAATGTAGAGGTATACTCTGCTGTGGGGTGGATACATCCAGTTCAGCAAAATGCCTGGCTTAGGGTAGGTATTTAATAACTATTTGTTTAATAATAACAGTAGTTTTTTTTTTTTTAGTATTTCTATGTGACGGGGGACATCCTGAGTAGTTTTATTTCTTTTCTTTCTCTCTCCCTTCTCTCCCTTTCTTTCTTCCCACACACATTATTGAGTTCCTTCTACATCTCAGGTACATGTCTAAGAGTTCAGGCTATACTAGTGAACAAGGGACCCTATGCACCCTAAATTTCATTTGGAGGAGTACAAATCATAATCCAGTAAAGAGAGGAATAATACAACTTCACACAATAATACCCACTATGAAAAGATAAATAGAACAGTGCTGTGATGGTGACCTGGAGATAATGAACTACTGTATTTTTAGGACTATAAGATGCACCTAGGTTTAAAGGAGGAAAATAGGAAAAAAAATTGAAGCCAAAAATGTGGTAAAATATTTAATAACCTGTGACCCCGCTCCACCGCTGCCCCCACACCCAGTGAGCCAGGTAAGCTACATTCGGACTATAAGATGCACCCCCATTTTCTTCCCAAATTTTTTGGGGAAAAGTGCATCTTATAGTCTGAAAAATACCATACTTTCCTTTACACATACAGGGAAAACTGCTCTACAGGAGAGACATTTAAACCAACATTGTTTCAATGAGTAAAAAAAGAACCTGCCCCATAACCATTTATGGGGGAAGTTTTCTAAGCAGACAAGCATTCCAAGGTAAATGTCCCAAATGAACCAGACTTATGTGTGGAGCAAAAAGAAGCCAGCATCTTTGGAGCAAGATTGACAATGGGAGAGAGGGAAGCAGATGGCAGATCCTGCAGAGATGTTGTAGGCCATGGTGAATAAGATTTCTATGCATCATCTTCTCTAACCAACACAGTCACCCTTTGGTGTAAGTGCTATTTTATCCCCACGTGTAGAGGAGAGCAGTGAGACTTAGAGAGATGAGATTGCATGGTCAGGGTCATGTCACTAGCAAGTGGCAGAATCCATATTTTAACCCAGACATCCTTGGCTTCAGAACTCCATCTAACAATCTGGACATAAATCCAGGTATTTTCAATAGAACCTCATCCTCTTTCACACATCCAACCACTCATCAATCGATCAATGTTCCCAGTCTAACACAGAACATCGGGTTCCAGCATGGATGTGGGAGACAGGCAAACAGCCCACATTAAAACCTTAGCTCTGCCTCGACAGGACACATAATTTGGGGAAGTCATCTGATTTCACAGGGCTTTGGTTTTCTCACCTGCAAAATGAGACTAATAATAGTACTCTATTCCCACTTCTCAGGATGTTGTGAGAATAAGGTGATATAATACCTGCCCATAGTAAGTGCTCAATGCATTCATAACTACAAACCAAACCAAACCAAACCAACCCCCTACCACAAATACTCATCACTGCAATCCATCTGCCCCTCCTCTCTCGTTCCCCTCTGTTACCTGGGTTGCCAATCCCTGCCAGTCAGACTCTTCAGGTGGAGTTCAGGAAATTGCATGTAAACACACTCCTCTGCTGTTTCTGATGCAAACCAGAGTTTAAGACCACTGGAATAGGCCATAAACCAAGATATAAGAGCATCGTGGTACATCTAGTGTCAGCCTTGGAAATTGAAACTATATTTGCAAAAATACAGTGTTTAGGATTAAATGAGATTTGGGAGAGCCCAGGCTCTCTCAAATGCTATTTTGATGGCATTACAGCCCGAGTTTAGGCAGTACATGAACCCTGCTGCTGCCCATCTTCCATGCTCTCCTGCTCTCAATGTTCCTGTGTGGATTACATGCAGAACATACCAGCTAAAATGTATTTAAAGTACAATGGGTAATACCTCTCAGTGCACAATCCTGGTAAAGGCTATTTTGATTCACCTGTTTAGGTTTAAGTCCTAACATTGAATTCAAGCATTGATATCTCCATTTGAATCATCAACACACATTTCAAATTTAATATCCACAAAACCAAACTCATTATCTTTCATCTAAATCTGCTGTTCCAAAGACCTTTCCCATTTTGGGAAAAAGCATATCCATCCTTCCAATTGCTCAGACTGAAAACTTGGAGGCATCATTTTCTCTTTTCTTTTTCTCATGACCCAGATCAGCAAATCATGTTGGTTTTATCTTCAAAACATGTCCAAGGTATGACTTTGCGACAACTCTGCCGCCACCACCCTGAAGTAAAGCACCATCATCTTCTGCCTCAGGTATTGCAAGAGCCATCTAACCGGTTTCCTGGTTTCTGCCCTTGCATTACAAAAGTCTTTTTTTCAGTAGAGCAGCCAAAGAAGGCTTTAGAAACATGAATCCAATTAGTGTCCTTATGAGAGGCTGAATAGTGGCCTCCCAAATATGTGCAGGCTCTAGTCCTCAGAACTTAGGCATGTTACCTTATATGGCAAAAGAGGTGTTGCAGGTACGGTTAAGTGAAGGGGCTGGTTAAGTGAAGGTCCTTGAGCCAGGAGATCAGCAGGGTGGGTCTGGTGGAACCACAGGTGTCTTTATAAGAGGGTGCTGGGACAGTCAGGGCCGGAGGAGGGAGTGTTGTGCTCATGGAAGCAGAGATTGGAGCCATGTACTTTGAAGATGGAGGAAGGGGTCACAAGCCTTCAGGTGGCCACTAGACCCTGGAGAAGGCAAGGAAATAGATTCTTTCCTTACATCCTCCACAAGGAACCATCCCTGCCGACACCTTGACCTCAGTCCCATGAAACTGATTTTGGACTTCTAAATTCCAGAACTGTAAGAACATAAATTTGTGATGTTTTAAGCTGTTCAGTTTGTGGTTATTTTTTAACAGTGGCACCAAGGAACTAAGACAGCTTCTTTTCATTCCCTTTCATCCTCAGTAAAATCCAAAGTCATCGCCATGACCTTCAAGGCCCCACACAATCTGCTCCCCACCATCCCATCTTATAACTCTGACCTTACCTCCTGTCACTCTTTCCTTTGCTCACTCTGTTCCAGACCCTTGGCTTCCTTGCTGCTCCTCAGACATGGCCCTGCATTTCGCTTTTGATGTTTCCATACTTAGGGGGCTTTTCTCTCAAAAGAGTCACATGATTTGATCCTCATTTCCTTGGGTACTCCACTGTCACCAACTCAGTGACCATTCCATGTGAAATGAGAACACATTTCCTTTGCCCTCCCTTCATCCCTTGTCCCACTTTCCTGCCTTATTGTTTTCCAAAGTACTTATTACCATCTGGAGAAATCTAGGTTTTACTTCCTTATTGACTAGAATCTAGTTTTCTTTGTTTTGTACACTGCTATATGCCCACCACCTACCAGGATGATTGCCCACAGTAGGTGCTGGAAAAATTTTTGTTACTTGCAAAGAATTGAAGTGAATGAGGTACTGACCCAGGGCCATGGCCAGCCTGACCCAGCGTGCACACAGAGTGGTGGAAGGGCTCCAGGGAGAACCCTGACTCAGCTAGGTGAGTGTGTCCTGAAGTTGAAGAAGGCAAGAGGCAGCTGACAAGTCCTGCCAAGGACGAGTCCTAATCTGACTTATAAAGTAAGCTGTGTGTAGTGGTAGGAAGGCAGAGAGAGGAGCAAAACACAGGGTAAGGCCTTTCAATGCAGGGGCCTCACCCACTAATATTCATGGCATGATTTATTCTTGATCTCTGACCAATTATATCAGTTATTTTCCCCCCTTCTGTTGAAAGGAATGGATAGAAAAGACAGTTAAAATTCTTTTCCCATATATTGCGTTATTTTTAAACTCTTTGGAAAGTCTCAAGGAAATGATTTAATGAGGAACCCATAGATTTCCAGACATTCTCTCAATGACAGATGATGATACATGAGCAAGTTTAGCTTCCTTTTCAGCATAAGGATGTGTTTTCTGCAAATTAAAAGCTCCTCAGCAGTCATCCATTAGTAACGGCATGAACGCTACACTACTCACACGCATCACACTGCACAAATGCAAGGGAAATTGACACCTTTGGGACCAAAGCCACGGATAGGATTCAAGAAAAAGCCTGGCCAGAGCGGCTGCAGGGATAGCAGATAGTTGAGCTCACTTGTCAGCTCTCAAGTACAGTCGTTGCCTGAGGCTCTGAGACCTTAGCTACAAGCATTTGGAGAAAGTACTTCTGTGCTGTGTTAGTGATGCTGAACTTGGGCATAGGAAAGCCACACCTGTCACAATTGCTTGCTTTGTGTTAGAGAACACATTTTAAAGATTAACATTTGCAAACCCAGCTTTGATGGAAACCACTGTGCATCCCTTCCTCTTCCATGGATTGCTGCCCATGTACAACATCCTGTGTTAGGAACAAAGAAACTAAGCTAGGAAGAGGTTAAAGGATCTGGTTGAACCCACGCAGTTAATGCATGGAACAGCAAAAAGTCTCAAGGTTTACAGCAACTCTGATGATCATTAAGCGACTGTGTGTGACACATTGAAAGATAGGCACTTAGAGAGAAGAGGACGTTGAGTGTGTGGAAGCTTCCATGGACGAACAAAAACCTATTTTCCTCATCCCGATCCATCATTTCTCACCACATATGCTATTTATCAGAAAATTGGCTGGCTAGTCACAAAAAGCTGATGATTATTGATAAGACAAGAAGACAAACCTGAAAGGAAAAGAAAACCAGGCACCCAGAAAAGCACCCCACCACTAATCTTCCTTGTTCTTGTAGTGGCTTGTCCAGTCCGTTCTGCCCTGGAAGTTGGCTTGGAGTCAGCTTCCCTTGGAGACCTGCTGATTGTGTTACAAATATGAGGATGACATGTAGCAGATGAGGATTTTTCAAAACACATGTTCAGTGAAGAGGGGGGTCACAGCTTAAGTGAAATCAACACAGGTTCTTGGCCTGTCTCAGATCAAGTTACCTGGGGAGTAAAATCCCTGGGAAGGTCATATAAATGCACCTGGAAATATCCTGGAACCCTCTCATCAACCTCCAGGTCTTCAGAGGTCCCTTGTCCTGGGCACCCTTCCTCAGGTGCCCTCTGATCTGTTGGGGATCCTCAAGTATTTTTTTAATCATCCTCTCCCATCGTCTCTCTGCCCTGAAATTATGTTATGGGTAATCCTGGCAGCTGGTCCCATACGAGGCTGCTCATGGGGGTTGCAGAGCTTCCGGTGGTAGAATCTTTTCCTGCAGCTCCGAGCCCCGATGGTGGGGACAGCGTATGCCAGGTGACACCACACAGAACAGATGGCCTCGTTTTTTCCCCCTGGTTCCTAATTAAAGTCAGGTTCTTCTCTGATGTCATGCATGTGAAAAGCTACTCCTTCTAAGCAATAATATTTACTTCTATTAATTACTCCTGGACTTGGATTTGCCTTGGAAGAAAATTTAGATATTAAAAAACTTTAATGTATCTATTTTATAAATTAAAAATGCACATGGTAAAATAAATTCTAAAACTATACAGAAAAGGACAAAGTGAAAGACAAAAGTCTGTCCTCTAACTCTCTTAAGGGACACTGATACACGTTCTTACATATCCATCCAGAACTTATCTCTCCCTACGTCTATATCCATCTATCCCTTCTCTAATTCCCAGAATTGGGGTAACGCTCTACCCACTACTCTACAATCAGTTTTTAATTTTTGTTAATAATTTATCTCAGAGATAGTGTCATATAAGTAATATAATCTTATATTCCTGTCTTTTTATTGCCAATATACTGTTCCATCACATAAATGTACCAAAATTTAGTTGGTACTATAGAGGGACATCTGGGTTATTCCTAGTGACTGTCATTAGTTTTGTTATCACAAACATCGAGGTATGTGCATCCCTGTACTTGGCGCACTTCCTTATTCATCTAAGGGTTTTTAAAAGACTTTGCTTTTCTCCTCCATCTTCTTAGTAATTTTTTAGCACCTTACCCGACTTTATTTTCTTCACAGCATTTGGTGATACCTAAGTCCTTCATTTCCTGCCTGACCAGTGCGCCTGCTGTGGTGGCCTTTTCTCTTGCCTACCAGTTGATTTTCCAAACAGCAGCCAAACGAGCCTTTAAAAACCAAGTAAGCTGTTATTCCTTGGCTGAAATCTTCATGCAGCTTTTCACTTCACTAAGAGTGAAATGTCCTCTCCTTGCCCTCTGCCCTTGACCTCTACACCATGAGGTGGTATGCCATCAGTCTCTCCCTCATTCCCTGTACCCAACCCCATGGGATACTGTTATTTCCTCCTCAACATGCCAAGCTGTCACCGTCTGCAGGTCTCTGCACGGGACCCCATTGGTCCCCAGAGCGATCTTGCAGGTTATTCAGGTCTTACCTCCAACATCTCTCCTCCTCCATGGGCCATTCCCGAGCACTGCAGCCGAAGTAACTCCACCCATTCCATCTCGTGTTTCACTGTAATTTGTTCAGCTTTATCACTACATAATATCTTACATATTTGTTTGCTTACTAATTAATTTTCGGTCTCTCTCAACCAGAAGGTATCCTCCTGGGGCAGGGGGAAGGGGGCAGGGTGTTATTTGGCACTTTATCCTTAGCACCGAGACTAATGACTGGCTTAATTAATATTTGAGTGTTTAATTAATATTTGTTAACAATAATGCCAAAGTCTGTTTTTTAACCCCTCTTACATAGTACGTCCACATTATATGTCACATAAGAAGGCCAGGGAAGAAATGACTTCATAGCAGGCACAGTTGGTTTGGAGGACAGAAAAGACAGTGGACACAGGCTTAAGAAACTTTTGTCAACTATTTAAAGCACTGTCATGTGGAAGAGGGACTCTGGGGTCAGGTCACTTCAACAGGACCTGTAGGTAGGAATGAGATACTGACAGACTCACACAACTACAAAAGTGAGCCCCCAAATTACCAGATCAATTCCTCCCTCTTGTAAAAGGAATGATTCTTTCTTGCTGAGAGATGCTAAGTCAACCTATATAAGTAAGGGTTGGGGGAGAGGGCAAAGGAAGGGAAAGGAAGGGAAGCTGCTTGAGCAGGACCAGAGGAGGGGTTTTGAGGGGGTATGGTGATGGGACAGCTCACTCTCAGAGAAATGGATGATTTTAGTGTGGGCTGCTCTGGGTGTCTGTTAGTGTGATCCAGTGGCGAATGGAGTTCTTTTCTTATTATTTTTGGATATGGACTATACTTGTTCAACATAAAGTCCCTCTGAGACTGAGCCACCTGGGTCCCTAGATTATAATGGTTACATTAAAAAATATAACTTTCAAAAAAAATGGACTGAAAATGGGAAAAACTGCCTGATAAAGAATTTAGAGCTTATCATTTGAAATTTAAGTGGAAACTTAAAGATAGGTAGCTGGAGACTAAAGCACAGATTAATTTATGAAGTCTGTTCCAACTCCCACCAGAGCATGGTTCTAGGTGGCTGTCAGGTAGAAAGAGTTTCTGGGGGTAGAAGAGAGGGACCCTTCACGGCTGACCTCTTGGATGAAAGTTGGCCAGTTTGAGTTTGGAAATGGTATGGGAACAGGACATTGATTGATTCCCCAGGGAGAATTTTGTGCTGAAATTACCTTGCAGGGTGAAGAAAATGGAGGTGTCAGGGGCCCGTGGAGATGTGAGGTGTGAGTTCTGACCAGGGTTGGGTGGGTGACCTTGGTTTACCTACAACCTCCGTGTGCTCTCTCCCCCTCCATTTGCACACAGGGGACTGATACTCTCTGTATGTAGAAAATAACTTGGTGTGGGAGCTGCTCTGACATCAGCAAAAATCGGGCTTATGGAATGAGTTGTGTAGGGAAAGGGGTGGTGGACGAGGCATAGCCAACTGGCAAGAAGGACACCGTACTAAGTGTGCCTGTGTGACCTTGTGAGGGTTTTCCCCTCCTTTTTATGATCAAAGGTGACTAGACAAGATACTCAGAAAATCTTCTCACTCTGATATTCTATTTAGTGGAGTTGCAGGTAAGAATATTTTTGCTGTTCCACAATCCTCAGAAAGTTAAAGTTTAGAATAAAATCAGGATACAAAAATAAGACTGAGGATGGCATCAAGACAGAAATAAATAGCATAGGGGAAAAAAGCAACAATTAGAGCATGGAAAATAATAAATTTGGCTAGGTGAAATGACTTTACGAATGACCAGGGAAAGAAAAATAGTGTTAGAAATTCTTGGCAGACTCTCTTGTTCTACAAGACTATAGACGAGAAATCTCTTTTTCCCTTCTTCCTTACTCTTCATAGCTCATCTGAATATCAGATCTTTAGTAACAACAAAACATCTCCATGATCTTCCCAGCTGTCTTTTCTATGTTATCTCTCGGTAATCCCCCTGAGCTTTCATTATGGTGACCGCTTCGGACTCTTCCACACAAAGACTTTGGACGTCACTATCTGTATTGGTCAGCTCAGGCTGCCATAATAAAAAAAGCAAAGACTGGGTGGCTCCAACAATAGACATTTTTTGGCCTCACAGTTTTGGAGGCTGGAAGTCCAAGATGAAGGTGATGGAAGTTTGATTTCTCCTGAGGCCTCTCTCCTTGGCTTCCAGGTGGCTGGCTTCTTGCTGTGTCCTCACATGGCCTTTTCTCTGTGCAAGTACATCCCCAGTGTCTCTCCCTCTTACAAGGACACTGCCCATATCAGATTAGGTCCCTACCCCAATGGCCTCGAGTTAAGTTCACCACCTCTTAAAAGGCCCTATTGCCAAATACAGTCACACTCTGAGGTATAGGGAGTTGGAGCTTCCAAATAGGTTTGTGAACACAACTCAGCCCATAACATCACCCCGCAGAATTTGCTCAAATTTTTGTCTCCTAGAATGTCTTTTCCTATTTGCTATCTTTCAAAATGCTATGCATCATTTAATTCTATCTCAAAATCTCTTTTCTCTTTTCCTCTTCATTTATTCCCACCATTTGTTACTTGCCTTTCTTTTCAATAAAGTGACACTTGTGCTTGGTATAATAATAAAAGTACAACAGTGCTATCATGTAAATAATAATAACTTTCATACCCCAAACTCCCCATCCAGAGAGCCCCTCTGCAAGCAGACAGTTAATACTAGATTTTGGAGTCTCTTGTCTGATCCACGTAACCCACATCTGGGCCACTGGCTATACCGCCTAGCAGAAAGCGATAATTCTAACTGCTAGATAGAAACATCTAGTCTGATGTATAAACGTATCATGCCTGGTCTTTACCAGTTTCTGATGGTTAGCAATGTTCCCTCCAAAGGCGGGGGGTGGGGGGGGCAGAGAACAGCCTTGGGCGATGTCAGTCACACAGATTCGGATTTGCATCCAAGCACTAGAACGCACAAGTCATGCACTTTGGACAAGTTGTTTCATCACTTCGGGCCTCTGTTTACTTGTTGATAAAATAGGGACAGTAATCATACCTTCTCTGGAGAGCCTGGGATGAAATGAGAGGCTGCTTCTGAAGTGCCACGTGAGCAGCACCTGCAGTGCCTCAGAATTGGTTCTCCTGTCTGTCACCCTCTGGGTGTCCCCGGGACTCCGCCACTATTATTCCTCACCCACGCAGGCTGCTGCTTCACTCTCAGCCTGCCCTGTGGCTCCTTAGAGGGCAGGGCCCACATGGGCCCAGCCTTATATCTTTAAAGATCCCACTGATTCTAACTTGGTGCCTCATTAGGTGATTAATACATGTTAAATTAAATTTAAGACTGGATCTATCTGACACACAAAGGCAAAGTGTGTTTTGCAGTGGGGAGCCATGGCTAAGTAGCCCAGTTCTATCGCCTAATTGAGGTATGGCCTTTAAACCTCCAGCATCATCAGGCTTCTCATCCATCACACATGGGTGACTGTCCCTGCCTCACAGGACTGTTGGGAGGGAAACTGGGAGCAGCCCCTGAGCTGCTGCAGGACAGAATTACAGAGAATGATAATAATGTTCCTGACTGGTTTGTGTTTCCCTTTCACCTAAAATTCTCCCTTCAGGTACACAGGGTCCCTGTTCCTCCTATTCACAATCCCCTCCTCATTGGCAACCCTCATAGTCAAGGGCTGGAGGGAAGACAAAACTAAGCTCTGTGCAGGCATTGTGAGAGGTAGCTTATTTCTTCCCTAAGTTCTGACAGTTCCAAACGGCCTTACTGCAATTTTCTGCTCCACTGTTGAACTGACTTGAGTGAGTCATCTCTATGGTAATATTAGAGAAAGCCTCACGTGATCATTTATTTAACGATGGAGTCCACGTTGTTCTGCACATGGCTGTCTGCCCAAAATATAATCGGCAGCCAAGCACCAGGACATCCGCCACTCGTGATGCATTTGGTGCCACTCAGCATCTTTTGTTCAAGTTCTGACTGTAGCATCTGCTTCTCTGGTACTTCATTTGGTATTCCAGAATCTTCCCTCTGACTGTCCCTAAGAGCAAAGCACAATGACCCCATCCTATGTCCTCATCTCTACAATCATATCCTGAGTTGATCTCAATATTAAAAACAGAGAACAGCCTTGAAGCAGAAATCAGGGGAGACCATGAGGCAGGCTTTGCGGTAGGTGTGGGGATGAGCAGAGACTTGGAAGGAGGAGACAGCATTTGTCCAGGTCAGTGGTTCATGAACATTTTAGTCCCTGGACTCCTTTGCACTTGTAAAAATTACTGAGGATCCTAAAAAGGTTTTTTAGTTTTTATGGATATTATATCTATCAATAGTTACTCAATACACTATTAGAAAAATGTTAAATTTTTGTAAATTTATTTAAAAATAGCATCAATAAACTATTAACATTAGAGCAATAATGTCAATACATGTCACGTTAGCTTCTAGAAAGCTCCATTTTCAACTCAAGAAAGAATGAAAGTGAAAAAGGCAATTGATGGCTAGGTATATTATTATAAAAATAATTTTTATCTCATGGACCTCCAGAAAAGGTCTTGGGGATCCTTAAGGACTACGGGCTAGGCAAGGATATTGGAGATTAGAAGATGAATTGTTTGTATTTTGTGTTTGTCAGTGTAATTAACATAAATCTCTGTCTCACTCTCAGTGATAATGATAGCTCATTGTGTTTACTGTGAATTAATACTATGTCAGTCCATAGTTATTATTTCATTTAATCTCCATAATAATCCATGAGAGGAGATACTATTATTATACCCATTTTACAGATTAAGAAATGAGGCACAGAGACAATAAAACTCAAAGTGGGGCCCAATCTCTATGACAAAAAAGAACAAATTAGGTTTCTAATGCAAACTGTTATGAGGTTAAGGGTTATTTAGCACCAAGGATGACAGAGTAACTTTGCGGTGAGGTTCTAGAGAGACAAGAAAACAGACTGCAGGGGATGTTATTACACCCTGCCCACCACCCCTCAGAGTTGAGACTCCCACGCATTGGCCTCCTACCACTGTCAGTGAGTCCTTGTCTGTGAGTCACCTCAAATAGAACTGCCAGTCAGAGTTCACGCTTCTTCCCTTGGGCTTGTTCTCAGGTACAGTTGTACCTCAGTACTCATTGTTAATTCATTCTGGAACTCCTGACGAGTGCCAAAACTGGCAAATACCAAACAACGAAGCATTTTCTCTTGCAGGGTAGTGTTATGACTCATACAAGCTCTAGCAAGTGCAACTAATGTGCGACAAACACCCAACAAGTGCCAGGTGCTGAACCACTTTTTTTTCTGGTCAAAATGCAACGAGTATAGGGTTTGATGGATTTTGAAGCTGATGAGGACTGAGGTGTGGCTGTATATAAAAGCCCTTGCCCCAAGGCAGGACAACTCTGAAAGGCCATCCAATTCCAGACCCGGCTGGGATCTGAGGCCTTCCTTGCTTGTGCATTACCACTCAGCACCTCCCTCAGACTGGTCCTGCTTCCTTCACTCCCGCAAGGCAACTTTTTGATCAGCGTCCCGTGCCCAAATCTCCCTCTGAGTCTGTGTCTCAGGGGAACCAACCTAAAACAAAGATCAATTCCTAAACCTTCCACCATTACACACAGTTCACTCCAATTCTTTTTAAATATTAGGTCTCCCAAATAGTAAATATCTAGCCTCTTTAAAATCAACTGTCAGTGGAATTGTCCTGACTTAAGCTTATTCAGCCTTCCAAGGGACAGTCTTTTATTTCCATGTTGGATACTTCTGATTTGGAGACTTCTTCCTCCTACTGAGTGGAGATTGAACTGCCTGGTATTCATCCAGTGTTTGTGGTTTTCCATTGGAGTTTTCCAGATTGAGGTATTCATTCTTCCATGATGACTGTCCACATTACTGTAGGGGTGGAGTCTTAGAACTGGATTCCTGAGGAGCTCAGCGCCACCAGAGAGCTAGACCAGACAACATTTTTGGTGCTTCCTTGTCTGGCCACTCTCTGGCACACTGTTCATAGTAAAGGCCCCCCCCCCCCCTTCCAACCTCCACGTTCCACACAGGCTTGAATGCCCCAGAGCATGGAACGGCAGTAGCAGAACAGGCTTCCTTCTGATCCTTCCCTTGTTTTTCATTACAGTCAAATGAAGGTGCACATTTAAGGCCCCTGAAATGTTAGACCAGAAAATTTGGACCAAATTTCAATTTGATCTCACATACCTTATTTCTCATGAACTAACTTGTTTTTGTGCAGTTTCATCTTCCCTGCTGTTCTCTGGAAGTAGGACAATTTTCAGCGATATTTTTAATCATGTAACACTTGGGGAGATAATGATATTGATTAAAATGTGAGGCTAAGAAAGGTATTCTCTTGGAGAAGACTACATGGAAGAAGTGTGTTCAGCTTCCAAAACTCCACTAGGTGGCATTTTATTAAAGGAGCATTGCTACAGTGCTCATTAGAGTAATTGCTCATGCTACTCTTCTTAAAGGGATAGTAGGAAGCTTTCTGAAAATTTACATGTTTGTATTTCCATGGGTGATTGTAGTGAGGGTTCTAAAAGAAGAGCCTCATATTTGTTAAGATAAAATATCCAGATCAATGCCTGCCAAATTTAGCTTAACATAAAGAGAGAATGGAGATTTGAGACAAGATTTCTAACCCAGGCTCTGACACTAATTTATGACGTGACCTTGCACAAGTCACTTTCCCTGTTTAGCCCAATTTCTTCATTGAAATTAGAAAGGAAAGCAAATGAGACAGTCATCTAAGGTCTTTTTACTTCTAATACTCATTATTCTATTTCATTCATTAATGTGTTTAATCATAAAATTTCTAATACCCTCATCACCAAATGTGTCATAAAGACAAAATTTAACAAATGTAACACAATGTGGTTTGTTTATAAAATATTTAATATGAAACATTATTGTGACTTTAGACTATCCTAAACTTTATATATTGAGAAGGACCTGTTAGAAGCATTCTTTCTCATACTGAGTCTCAGAATTTGTAATTTCATGCCAAACAACTTCAGTGGCCGACAACCTCTTTCTTACCCTTTCAAGTGGCAATGGAATGAGTTTCTCTAAAACCCAGAGAAACTCATCTGAAACAGCAAGAGAGGTCTTGACAGATAATTATCAGCATCAGACAGGTGAAGAGCGCTCAATTCCCTTGTCCAGTTCTGCAAAAGAAATCTCTCTGAAATTTCCATTTTCCTGCTTGCTTTTACCTGAACTATGAGTCCACTGAATGGAGGCTTACGATGCTTTACACTGCCATAGCATTTTCCCCATCCTTCTACCTCGAAGGATGAGATTATTTGAATTAAGAATGAGGAAGATTACATCTAAGTCATTCTGCACACCTGTCATCATCAGCCACTAACAAACTCAGTTGAATGGGAACATTCCTTTTGCCTGAGCAGAGGAATGTAGCAGTAGACCAGGTGAATTCTCATGAACCCCTTCATGACATGAAGGGGTTCAATGAGGAAGAGCCAATAAAAATAAGGGTCAGCATGAAAATGGTCAAATACATAACTTTTGGGCTGGTTTAATGAGAAATTGCATTGTAAGAGATTTTTTTTTTTCCATCCAATTCCAGCTCTGGGTAGCAGTGAAAAAGGGCCCAGTTATTGAAGATAATACTAGTTACACCAATAGACACCATTACTAAGTATTCATGCCATGCCAGGCACTGTGCTGACGAATCATGTACATTTCACCTTCACAATAACTCTACGAGGTGGGGGTGGCCATTTTAGGGACAAGCAAGCTGAAGCTTAGAGGAGTTGAGATGGACCAAACATTGCACTATGGCAAGTGATAGAATAAGAAATTGAACCCACGAAACTAGTTTCTAGAGCCAATGTCCTCAAACATTCTACAAGATCAAGGAAATGCCACACTGAAAACCAAATCTGCAAATGTGATGTTAGACATATCTTCTGCCCTGAATGCCCCTCTTGCCCAGTGAGGAGCATGAAGTCCCCATTCTTCCCCACCCAGTCCCACCAGTCAGTCTACTGTGGGCCACTCCCTGGATGAGGATATGCCACCTCCTATCCTCAGGGCCTTTCAACACTTCTAATGTCACGTGTCATGGAATTATGTGATTTGGAGAAGGAATTAGGCTGAAGGCAACCTTCCATGCTCTGGGAAGAAAAAATGTGCCAAAGAAAATAATGATGCCAATAAGATGACTGTAGTGTAGTCTGCATAAGAAAACTGGTCTGAAGTAAGTCGATAGCTTTCCAAAATGTGCTGATTCTAAGAATCCAGTCCATCTAAATGTGCTGTGTAATGACCTCTATTTGCTGTCCCCTACAACCAAGGGGAGAGAGAGTAGAGGCCTCCTTACTTTTTGGAGGGCAAACAACCTGCATTTGAATAACTTCTTCCGAGGCTCTGGGAAGGCTGAAGTGGCACCAACATTTTTAGGAGTTCCCTGGGGCTTGCTTCCTCTGGATGACTTCTGTCACTAGCGCTTGTAGCCACTGTGGCATCAGCCCATTCTCTTATTTCTAGGAAAATACAGCTACTCCCATTTTGTCAGTTAGATCACCTAGGTGAACATTTGCAAGGTGGCTAAGAGAGGTGTTGTATCCTGTAAAGTTTTCTGTCACCTCCCCACCCCTCCCTTCTCTCTTTTCTTGCCTTCCCTCTTATGAACTAATACCCCTTCCTGCCACCAGCTCTGGGTAAAGCTGACATGCCTTCCCCACAGCCTCTCAACTGCCCCAAGAGAGCTTCTCATGGCATTCATCCAAGAAATGTGGTTTGCTTCTTATGAAAAATTCTGTAGCATACTGTCAAAAATAAATTTTTCTTTACTTAGTGTAACCACATGTGTCTGAAAATAGTGAAATTGTGTCTCCTTTCTGACTTCTCACCAATGCAGTCAACCTGTCTTCCTAGTTATTTAATATTTTACAAGAAAAATGATTCTATCTTTTTAAAAATACTATACCTCTAAGTCATCTGTTATCTCATGTCTCCTTGCCTCTCTTATATAAGAAAAGTAGGGAGAATGCAGCTTAATTATCTTTAAAGATGAACAAAATCAAGGCCCCAAAATCAAGGAAGGTAAAATAATCAGTCAAAACTCAACTGTCCCATCTCTGGCACCAACACCCATGTTCCTTCTTGATATACCCCATTGCCTCTGATACACGTGCTCCAAAACATAGCTTTGCGAATCATCAGTTTTGCCAGCATGCACACTATGGCAATCTCTACAGTGTAGTTCTGTACGGAAGGCCACCACAAAGAGAAAGAAAAAACAAAGAGTAGGCAAAGAGACAAAGAAAATCTCCATCATCACTAGCCTTCCAAGCGCTTTGGTGAAGCCATCTGGGAGCAGCTCCCCCTCCCCTTTCCCTGCTACCCCCACCACCACGCAGAAGAAATGTGCTTTTAAATTTAATTAGATCACTGTTAAAATTTAAGTTGTTTCCTTTTGCTCTTGGGTCAAAATCCAAATTCTTGACTCTATTCCTGTGTGATCTGACCCCGCCTCTTTTTCACCTTCACCTGAGTTACTTGTTTCCTGCTTCTGTCTGCTCCAGCTACCTGGCCTCTTTGCAGTTGTTCAAATGAGCCACGCTTCTGTCCCTGCCTCCTCCCAGACCTAAAATGACCACCCCCTCCCCATCCTACCTCTTGCCTTTCAACCTGGTCGACTCCTTCTGGTTCTAAGGCTTGTACTTATTTGTCCCCTCTTCTGAAGAGTCCTCCCCACCACCTTGTGTTGAAGAGCCTGTCTCTCATTTTGCCTTGTGTGTTGACATTATCCTTTATGGTCTATAGCACCCTCTAGACATTGTTAAGCTCTGAGAACAGTGCTTAGTGTAGTTTCTGGCAGACAAACTTTCAATAAATGATGTTGAATGGATGCTTGAATGAATGAATGAATGAGCAAGGCAGCATGGAAGGGTGTTCTCTCCTGCCTGTGGTCAGCTCATTCATGTGTCCATTCCATGAGTGCCTTTTAAACCTCCTACCCTTGTGTGTGTATTAAGGGGAAACAGGACTTGGTCTGACATGGTCTCTGCCATCTGACACTTACAACTGAGCAGGAAGCTGTATGGGAGGCAATTTCAGAGCACGCGGTAACAGAACTCAGACTTTGTTTTTGCCAAACCTTCTTATCTGTACCTTCCAGAATCTCCTTAAGGCTGCCTAACAAATTCCACATTCAACACATCATGATGACCCTTTAAGCTGCCAGGTCAGCTGGATTAAAACAGGCACAGCCCCTGGTCCTGCTGCAGTTCCAGTGAGTTCTAGGCTCTGATCTTGCAATTTCCCAGAGAACTGCAAGGACTCTTGGGATCAGTAGCTGAATATAATCTGATTATCATAGATTAAGAAGGCCAGTTTGGTTATTTCCACCTAAAAGGGAAACCATTTTTGAAAAGTCCTAACCTTTAAAAAAAAGGATATATTTACTGATTTTAGAGAAAGGAAGGGAAAGAAAAGGGAGAAATGTCAATGTGAGAGAGATACATTGATTAGTTGCTTCCCATACATGCCCTGACCAGGAATTGAACATGCAACCTAGGTATGTGTCCTGACCACGGATTGAACCTGTAACCTTTTTGGCATATGGGATGATGCTCCAACCAGCTGAGCTACCTGGCTAGGGCTAAAAGGGAAACTTTTTAAAGTTGCATGTTAGAATGCTTGTCCTAATTCTTCCCAAATGTCAGAGCCCACACAAACCTATCTCCTCTCTGAAAACCCCCTGCACTTACACAGATGACTGTTAGTTTCTATGAACATTTGCCCTACCTCTCATTTTGTCATGTAATCATGTAAAGTCACATATTACGATGTAAATAATGGTGCATTCTTATTCAGCTAATTTAGGGGTGTATTACCTCCCTTTGGAGTTCCTTGTGGACAAGAATATGTGTGCTTCCTTAATAAGCTCCACAGTGTGTAGCGTGGTCCTAGGCATTTCTTAAGGCAGGGGTGTCAAACTCATTTTTACTGGGGGCCACATTAGCCTCGCGGTTGCCTTCAAAGTGTTGAATGTAAAGTTCCTTGCCCTTAGTTAAGGAGTAGTTACTATTATACAGTCCTAAAATTAGATTCAGCCCTTTAAAGGCAACCGCGAGGCTGATGTGACCTCCGCTGAAAATGAGTTTGACACCCCTGCCTTAAGGGTCAAGGATATTGGTCCACAATAATATGTCATGGGCTGGGTTCTCCAGAAGCAGACATTGAGATGAAGCTTGGCTTGCAAGATATTTGCTAGGGATCAACGCACATGGGAGGTAGATGGGAGAAGGACTGGGCAGATGAAGGCATCCAACTGGGGTCCAGGCCCAACAAAACCTCAGCCTACCCCATAGAGTTGTTCCACGAAGCACCAAAATAACTGGGCCTATATATCTCCAGCCCCTGCCTTGATCAGATGGATGCACCTTTGGTTGGCTTTCTGCCCCTGGAGCAAGGCCTGGAGAAGCCGTCAGCTGTGTCTGCCTGCTAAGAACTTTCTCTTGCCTCCCTAATCTACCACCCATGGATTTCATGTAACCCTACTCATATCTCCTCTTTTGATTATAATGTATAAAATAAACTGCAAAACTGCCATTCTCTGGGGCATTTTCTCAATCCAAAGAGATTTTGCTTCCCAGCAAGTGTCAGTTTGGTTAAGACAAACTCATAAAAATTCTCTATAGGTTTAAATGTTTCTTATGTCAACAAGCCTTATGAAATTAAAATTTCATAAAGACCTGTGGAACTGAACTGCATTGGTCAGGCCTTTGGTTACGCTGAAAGACCACCCTATCAACATAGACTCAACCTCACAAGGAAAAAGTAGTGATGACATGTTGGTCTGGGGATGGCATGAGGCAGATAATGCACCCCCCCACCCCAAATTTAAAAGGTTGCTGGACACATAGGAAAACTTACATTTCCAAAATGCATCTATTTCTTTTCACAGACAGTTCCAATTGGATGAGTTCAGAAATGCTCCCTATTGGAACACATATTTTCAAAATACTTGTATTTTCCAAACAATACTTTAAATCTCTACGATATTAATGCACATAACAACCTGACATCATCTGACTCATATAGAACCCTACAAAATAGCAACAATGGCTCCTTGTTGAAAGCCTGCTAGGTACGAGGCATTTTATATAGCGATTTCTTAATGTCTGGAGGGCTATAAGCCTGGTCCTATGCTAAGCACTTTTGGGGGCTTATTTCATTTAATCATAAAATGATAGTGTAAATTCCCTTATTTCCATTTTACAAATAGGGAAATTAAAGTCTAATAAGGGCAAATAACTTGCCCATTGTCAAGAGCTAGTAAATAAATTGCAGAACCAGAATATAATCCGAGCAGCCTGATCCCAGGGAGATTTTAAAATTTTCTTCACAGTAAGAACACTGAATTTCAAATTCTCATTGAAAATACTTGCCTATTTTTGAAACTTGCTGTCATAAGTCGCTTGGGGTTTCAGAGCCTCGGCGTCTCAGTCGCAAAGGTTTAGAGGGTGGAAACACATTCTGCATCATAATTGCAAGGTAAAGAAGCCCAGTTTCCCAGGAAAGGAATGAGAGAGGCCAGGCAGACTCGCCCTCTGTGGAGGAAGGGCCACCCCTGCCCCCTTCCTACCCAGGGCAGCTCACCTGAAGGTCTTTAGGAGAACAAACATGAGTAAGGAAAGTCACCAAAAAAAAAAAAAAAAAAAAAAAAAAAAAAAAAAAAAAAAAAAAAAAAAAAAAAAAAAAAAAAAAAAAAAAAAAAAGAAGAAGAAGAAGAAGAAGAAAAAAAGGCATATGTGCAATATAAACTTCCTCCTCAGTTGTATAAAAACTTTAATAAAATAGACAATGATCATGAAGACACCTGTGTGAGTGGGTTCTTCAGAGGAACTTGAGCAGGTGCTGAGATGCGCATCTGAGTGGGTGCTGGGTGATCATGGAGATGGCCCGTTGAGACAAAGGATCCCCAGGACAAGAAGACAACTGATACCTGGGTTTCCCTTTCCTTTAAAATAACCCAGTCAGGTGTGTTCATAGTTCCACTTTATGGCTGAAGAAATAGTGACTATGACACACTAACTTGCCAAATGTCATACAGAGCATAACGAGGAACCAGGGTGTTGTGACAAACAAGGTCCCATAGCTTAACCTTTATGCCTATGACCTTCAACTGTCAGCAGAAGAGGTCAGGGGAAATATGAAAACAAACAAAAAGCTGTTAATATTTTGATTCCTCTCTTGGGTCCTTAATTTTAATCTCTTTGCAGCAGAAGAAGCCAAATGAAAAGTGAAAGCTGCAAATAAGAATCCTCTGGGTGGCCATGTGTGTAATGAGAGGGAGTTCTGAGCCCTCATCCTTCCCGGGAGTGACAGTCAACACTGCATAATGAGTAGATGCAAGGAGCTGGGGATTTTTTCGGCCTCAGAAAGCCGAGAAAATATTCTTCCCAGCTCTTCAACATTGGGGATCCTCTTCTCACCCACGAAATCTCTGCAATGCAGTCATGAAATTTAAATCCAGAGAGATCCATGTGTTGCTTCAGGATGCAGGCACCTAGCTCCCCACAAGGAGCAGCAATGTTTATATGAAAAGGAACCTGAAAATGAAAACTTGTTATAAGTGTCCCATAAAAAACCCAGCACTCTCCTCTAGTGCCTCCATTGTCGGGTCTGCAGATGCAGATGTCCTCATCTGAGCCACAGGTGGGAGGGGAGAAAGAGGCAGACCAACTCAGACAAAGGTTCTGGGCTCTGTACATTCACTCCCTACCAGGCTCGGTGCCCTGTTCTTAGTGCAGCTGACATGACAGAGAGTAAGAGAGATGAGATCCTTGTCCTTATGGAGCTCACAGTCTAATGGGAAAGATGGGCCAGAAGACCTGAAACATAAGACGGAGGAGCAAGGGAAGTTCTCAAACTTGGGAGACAAGCCTCTCAGTTACTTAAACTCAGCTGCCAGGGAATTGGGGAATAAGAAATAAGCAAAAAGTTAGATATTAGAACCCTTTCTCTCTAGGCCCCTGACTCAGCAGAGAGTAAGGGTGAAGGTGTGGGGTGGAGCCTGGATGAGCCACGTTGCCCCTGCCATGCCTACTAGTTGAAGCATGGAGACTAACAGTGATGTGTCCAGGGTAGCTCCTGGGGCTTCTTCTACCACACTACTCATGGGGACATCCCCCAAAACTTCTGCCCCTTTCCAAGGTATCTCCCACCTCTTTGGAAACTTCTTCATCAGCTGTCATTACACTAACCCTTTTGATGCCTTTGTCCCAGTGTACATGGGTGAACAGGAGGACCATCTGGTACCCTCACCCATGCTGATTTCAGTGGGTGGAGGTGGAGTCCAAGTTGAACACCAGAATGCCACACCTTCTGGGAAACATGCAGGACCTCTGCGGTGCATGAGAGTGTCCCCAAAGGTAATCCGTCATGGCTTCATCAAGGTCATGAAGTTCACAAGGCAGGTCTTGATTAAGGGGAATGGGGACATTATACTCCTTCCAGATGGTTGATCCTTCCCTTCTTCAAGCAGTTTCCTCATTTCCCACTCACTGTACCCACATTCTTCTCTATCTTATCAGTTTTCCCTGGGCACTATGAACATCCCACCATTGAGGCCTGGATGATTCCTTTGCCTGCAAAGAAGGCATCTAGCCAAGCACTGAGCAGAGATCCCATGGGGAGGGTCTTCTTTCCAGAAGGTGCCCATCAAGTAGGGTGACATTGTTGTCAAGTTCAAAGTTTATTTCCAGATAAATGAGTATCCCAGATATTAAGATCCTTAAGCAACTGCTCTGATCCTCAGCTTTATCCCAGCCATCCCAGGCTCCATCACACCAACACCCACAAATACCTACTCTCGCATGCACAAAGCCCATGAGGTGCTGTCTCTGTGCATTTCTGTAATACAAATGCCAGAACTTTCAGGAAAATGTTCCCATCCCTAAACCACTTAACAGTGAGGTTGTCTTGTCATGTGGAGAAAGTAGGAATCCAGTTGTATTTAATGGCTGGAGGCAGAACTGAGAGGTACTTGACTATGTAAAAAAATGTCTTGTCCAAGTCTGTGAATAGCATGTCCTGCTGCTGCTTCTAATTTTGCTGGTAACGTCCCTCTGGACCCTACCCCACCTTCCCTCTGATATCCTCCCACTTGGAAGAAAACAGAAACAGAGAAAGGAAATTGTTTTATGCAACTCTCCCACCTGAACCCCCTAGGTCCACTGTATCCAACAGTTAATGGCCAAGGTCACTGCACCCATGCAAAGTTATGTCCCACCCACAGAGCTCTTTGCACCTTCTCTGACCTTGAGGTAGGAAGGGAGGAAGGGAGGGAGGTAGCAAGGGAGGTTACTTAAATAATAACATTTTTATTTGTGGCAGAAAGAGAACAAGTCCCACAGCACCCTGCTCTACAGTTCCTCTCACACACACACACCCTGGGAACTTTGGGCAAGGCGGGGAAGGAGAAGTCTTCCACTGTTCTCTATGTCATTAAGCTAAGAGGTGGTGGCAGGAGTACCTCCCCAGACTTCATCAGGAAGCGAAAGAGGTCTTGGGTGAAGGTGTTAGCTCTTCCCATTAAGTGGTTGAAGGACTGAGATTTTCTTACCCTTCTGAACTCAGAGTTCAGTGTCCCTAGACATGAGGCTACTTGTCTTTCACTCTTCACGGGGCATTTCTGGCCCCATTGGGCCTGCATAGCCCCATGTACTGCACAGCTACATGGATCAGCAGAGTGAGGGAGAGGGAGGACTGCTTGAGGCAGGATCTGGCCTGGAGATGTGAATAAATTTCCTCACCTCCATTGGTACTTAGAGATTTTTATAGTAATTTCTGGGGTCAATTTTTAAATGATAAAATTAAGAAAAATGTTTTAAAAATAGACTATTGGAGCAGATGAAAATGCAGGAACATTGGATGGTAGTGGATACGCAAGGCCAGTGTCAACTTCCCACCAAGAACAGGCTCTTCTTTCAGAAGCAGGCATGGCTGGGGGCTGGTATTCCCCTGTTATCTAAGTAGAGCTAAGGCATACCCTAAACCTCAACCCCAAATGCAGCAGACACCGAGGACTCTTCTCCCTTATTTGAACAAACATATTTTTAAAAGAACATGGAGGGTAAAGGTGGATGCCTCCTCTTCAGAGGAGGTCCTCTGTGGGTGGAGGGAGACTTCTGGGCTCTGTGGGGCAGCATACACCATAATACAGAGCAGATGGCAGTAGGTAAGGGCTGCCTGTGGGATCTGACATCCCTGGTACCTGCTGGTGGGTCCTTCTGGGAAACAAAGGCTTGCTGGGAGGGATGGAAGGAAGGGATGCCTCAGACCCAATTGCTAGGATGCTGACCATGACCTACTTGGTTTTATAGCCACTTGCTCACTTTTCCATTTTCTCCTGGGACAAATCTACCCTAACAAAGGGCTCACCCTGTTTGGGTGTTTACATTTTTGAGGTTCCTGTCTCTTCTGAGGCAAAAACTCTGGTGGTGGGGTCTGTGTGGATCCCTAGTCCTGAGCAGGGGGACACATTCCCTGTCTGATGAGGAAGGGCCCTCTGCTCACCAAGTTCCCTAGAGGAAATTGCCCTTATTTTTCCCAAGAAGGCCCAACACTTTATTATTCAAAAACAGTGATGTCATAAAAGTAGGAGAAAGGCTAGGGAAGTTTTCATAGATATTCCAGATAGGAAAGACAAATATAATATGGGATCCTAGACAGGGTCCTGCACTAGAGGATAAGTCAATTCAATCAAAGACATGATTGGGCAAATTGACAGGAAATGCAGCCTGCAGATTAGATAAAAGTTCTGTATTACTGTTCAATTCATTGAAGTTGAGAACTGGTCTGAGGGTATAGATGAAAACATCTGCCTTCTTAAGAATTACACCCTGAAGTGTTTAGAGATACAGGGCAACAATGCATGGAATTTACTCTCCATCATTTAGGAAGAAGAGTGGTGTTGTGTATATAGAGAGAAGACAAATGGAACAAAATGTTAGTGAGGCGAATATGGGTAATGCGCTCTTAACTATTCATGCAATGTCTCTGTAAGTTCAAAATTATTTTTAAATGAAAAGTTTTATAAAAGGACCATGACTCTGCCCCCCAATCTTATGCCCACTTTGCAATTCTCTAACTTTTACTTTCTGCAACTGCCACCACGGTGCAACCACCCCCCCACTCCCCCGCCACCAGGTGTAGGGATCCAGCCTTCCATCCTTTGTATTAGGTGCTGTCTCAGGCAAATGCCCTGGGGCACACGTCTCACAACTGACACTTCAACATTTCAAACAGGGTTTTGGTTTTTGGTTATGAAATACTGGAAAAAGAGCAAACTCAAATGCAATAAAATATCTACACACGTACAAAAATACAAAACAAAACAAAACTACAAAGTGGAGGCTGATGCAACTGACACCCAGTCCCCACTCCAGCACTCACCAGGGGCAGCACAGTTCACCTCCTGCTCTTCAGGTTTCGGACCTAGAATGTGGGAATGAATACATTGGTTTCAATAGTAAGGAACAGAGTTGTTGTATGAAAAAGACTCGTAAAAAGAAATATATACAGAAAAAAACTAAGCTTACCAGGAAACCATAGCCTGAAAGAATGGTACCCATTGGGTTGGACAGGAAAACAATGAAATAGGACAGAGTCCAGAAGTCAACCTCAAATCACAGGAAACTTTTGTATTTGAAACAGAAGGCATTTCAAATTGGTGGGAGACAGTTAGTCCACATAGTCTGCTGAGAAAAATGAGGAGCTGAGGGGAAGTGAACCTCCAGAATGATTGAGCCCATCTGGTGTATTTTTTAATTTCAGTTTTGTACACGTAACTCAGAATTTTAATTTATTCATTTTAATATTTTCTGTCTTGTTATCAACATTCTCTGATGATTCATTGCCATCATATTTTCCTTTAATTCTTTACACATGGTTTCCTTTTTGCCTTTGGGTACATTTATTACAACACCTGCTTTAAAATCTTTGTCTGTTAAAGTAAACATCTGGATTCCCTCGGAGGTAATTTCTACCAATGCTTTTTTCCTGTGTATTGGTCAAACTTTCCTATTATGTTGCACTTTTCATGTTTTTTTGTTGAAACTTGTCATTTTAGATAATATACTGTGGCACTCTGGATTCTGACTTTCCCTCCCCCAAGGGATCAATTGTATCAGTTGTTGTTTGTTTAGTGAACTGGCTTCTGGCAAATCTGTTTACCCTGCATTTTGGAACACCATTGCCTCTACTTAGCTTATTTTCCTTCTTTTTTAAGCTTTTTTTCATTATTTTTATTTTTAAAAATTTTATTGGTTTTTTTTTAGCTTTGAAGTCTGGCTTTCTTAGGTTTGTTGCTGATCAGAGTAGCTTAGTGATCAGCTGCGGATTGGCCAGAAGGTGTGCTTAAGGCCTCTGAGACTTTCATACTTTGCTGATGGCTCTGTGTGTAGATTGCAGAATGGCTACAAAACTCAGGCAGTTGTCAGCGGTGCCCCCACATTTTAATTTCAGCTTGTGTAAGGCTTTATATTCAGGTAGGGATGAGCAGATCGCTAGGTTCGTCTCTTGTCTTTCCTGAGTGGACACACAGCCTTCTAGACCATCAGAAACATCTGGGTTACTATCAAAACGCTTCATGCCCACCTTGTTCCCCCTACTTCCCTACTACATTTCCGGCTCATCTGCTACTTGGCCTTGTCAGTATCACAGCCTCGGGTAGATGTGATGTTTGTTCTCCTTGACTGGTACTGAATCCACCCTTGTTTTTGACAAAGCCCTTGAGCACGTGGCTTTTCTCTACAGTGCTTCAACCAAACCAGCCCTCCGTGGGCCAGGTATGGTGCCACGGAGCTGGAAGTGGGGTGGGAGCAGCCTAAAAAGTCACTGACTCTCACTGTCATTACAGATGTTTAGCAGTTTTCCGTAAATAAATGTTTCTCAATTTCTTATATGCCCCTGATCAATTTAAAAAGCCCTACAATGTTGGTTTTAACAATTCTGCCCAGTTTTATCACTGCTTTCTGGGTGAGGATTTGCTGAACTTCTCTGACAGTTTGTGGTACCTTGTTTAAGCATATACATTTTATAAAGCAAATTCCCTTGTACAATTAAATACTATTTATAAATGTAGTCAAGCTTCAGAGCTGAATCCCCAAACCATCATGAAGTTCTTCCAGCAACCCAACTTCAGTCTCTTTCTCGCTCCCTCTGAAATTTCATGAAAAATATATAATTTTAATAATATCAAGATTGAAAGACGTAGAACAGCCTTTCTTTGCTCATTGGTGAGGAGAGAGAGAAGTCTGGGGCTTATTCTGTGTCCCACGTAGCATCATTCCTGATGTAAAAAACTGAGAAACTAGAAGGCAGAGGGGAGGTGGGAGGGGATAATGCGGGGAGGGGTTTTCAGGAACTACTATAAAGGACACAGGGACAAAACCAAGGGGGAGGGTGGAAGCAAGGGAGGGAGGGGAGTTTGGTGGTAGGGGGGAAATGAAGACAACTGTAAATGAACAACAATAAAATAATTTTTACAAAAAGAAACTAGAAGGAACAGGATGGCAGAGTGGCCACAAACCCACATATCATTACCTCCTTCATTTTGTAGAAGAGTAAACTGAGTCCCAGGAACCTTAGCTATGGGAGTATATTTTGGATTGCTAATTTTAACAGCTGCATTTATGTGTACATAACTCTTCTTTTTAGCAGCAGCAGAAAGGGTTGGAGGAGTTGCAAAGCTGTGTGAAAGACTGACTTTGGCTGTTTGGCAGGATGAAAGTCCTCCCAGTAATTCCTTTTACTTTTTTTCTAAGGAAAAGAATATATTTTGTTGTGACAGCGAAGGATTCTTTTTACAGAAAAAGAAAAATCAATTTCTACAGGTGCCAGCTCTGCATTTTCTAGCTATGTGGTTAGAAATGTGAAATTGAAATATAATGGCCAGAGATTTTCGTTAGGACTCACTTGGGGATGTGTGCCGGGAGAGGGGATGTGATGAACTCACATGGCGTTGCTTTTACACTCACAGTTTGGAAATCCTACAACTGTTTGGGTCACGGACATCATTGCACAGAGCACTACCACACCCTAGCCTCTACCACAAGAATATGGGCTTAAGTAAGACAGCCGCTTTCAGAAATGACTAGACATGAACAAAGAGACCTCTTTAAAGGAGGTAGAATTTCTAATGGGGAGTCTACAGTCTTTATCTTCCCCCACCTGTAATAGCAGTGACTTGCACTTCAGGCTTGTCCCATTGAATCAGATGCTCTGTTTGGCTCTTGCTACACTCTGGTCTTGCCTTGCACCTTCTGTACCAAATACCCCACAGTGGGGTGTAGACACCGCTCCTGTGAGTATGGAGGTGGCTTGAATGTCAGACACTAGGAAATTTTTAGCCAAACTCACAAGATGCTTTCAAAGAGAGTGGAGAGAGGATTAGGGGAGTGAAGTTTTGAGATTTTCAGATGTCAGGATTTGAAATAGCCTGAGTAGCACAGGCCTCACGGTCAGAGCGATTTTCATGGGGGAATAAATCGTGTTGTTTTGATCTAACCCTGACCACACGTGACGGAGCCAGAAAAGAGTGACGTCATAAAGAGGAAGAGATAGCCAGCACAATGGAGAAAAAGGGGAAGGATAGGGAAAAAGGAAGGAGAAATATGGGAACTCCAAGGAAGAGGTAGCAGAATGGGAAAGAAAAAAAGGAAGAAAGAAAAGGAAGGAAAATGGAGGAAAATTAAGAAGAAAATCAGGAAAGATGATAACAGAAGCTCTGACACAACAGGAGACCTGGGCCCCAATCCCCCACCTCAGACAGATCCATTAATGCCCCGGGTTTGTGTCTCCCCACCTGCTGAGTGAACAGACAGGACTAGGTGGTTGTTCCAGTCCTTGGTGGCTTGTCACTGTGTAATGGGAGTACTGTCCCATCACAGACCACTTTCCCCCATGCGTCCATCTGTGTGACCCATTTGCCTCTGCCATTCTCCTCATCCTCTCACTGGGATCCAGTCATGCGGGCCTTCCTGCTGTCCCTCCGTCAGGGGAGTCCACTCCTCCTCCCCTGATGCCCACCTTGCCTTTTCTGCGGCCATTCCCTTTTCCTGAAGCGTTCTCCCACAGACCTGCAGGTGACTTTCTCCTTCACGTCACCTAGCTTTCTGCTTAAATGCTGCCTCATAGGAGACTCCGCAATCCGCCAACCCCTAATCTTCCTGTAGGAGACCTCACTCGCGCGCCTCCCTACCTCACTCTCTATTCCATTATTCAGTTTGACTTACTGGCTGTGTAGTATAAATATACATGTATGCCTTTACACATTTTTATGTCTCTATGAGGCAAGGATTCATCTTTTTCTCCTAGGCATCCTTAGCACTAAGGACAGGGTCTGCTCCATGGTAGGCACTCAATGAATATTTATGGCATAGACCTCCCATCTGGCTGTGCTGGTAGACCAACCAGGTTTTAATATTCTCCTTTTATAGATCAAGACACTGCAGTGTAAAATAGAGAATCAGCTTAAAACATCCCGTGATTTGGTGGTTATTTTTGCCTTATTCCCCTGTCACTCTGCACTTGCCTAGCATTTATAGTAGACTTGCACCGTGCTTCCCCTTCCCACCCCACACTCTGTAACATCCTGCTCTGATTAATAAATTGCAATCAATTGCAATGCCTAATTACCTCCTTGGGAGGTCTGAAAAGAATGTAATAGATGAAGCGTACTTACCTCTCAGCATGGGAGGGGAGCTATGGCTGGGTGACCCAGGAAAAAATGCTGTAAGAAGAAAATAATAATAAGAGAGCAAATGTGAGGTTGTTCCAAGTACACGTAATGGAAATGTGTCTGCTGTGTCCAAATACTGAGTTTAATAAAAGCTGGTTGGTTTGCTGTCTGGATTGCTTAAAGAAGTGTTTCTCCAAGTGTGGCCAGAAGACCACCAAATTCAGTTCTGTCCAAGGTGTTTGATAAAAGCACGAATGCCCAGGAAAACTCTAGATTGATGAAATCAGAGGTCCGAAGGTGGAGTCTAGAAATCTGGGCCTTCACTAAGTTCCCCGTGATGTTTTCTGATGCACACTAGAATTTGGAATAAAATTGGCTGAAATGTTATAACAGTCCTATTTTGCTTTTAAAAGAATAATATACTTTGAAATAGGCATTCTTTTCCTTAGCAACAATTTGCCAAGTGCCTACTAAATGAGACACTGTGCCAGGTGCTTGGATGTAGAGATGAGTAAGATGTAAACTTTGTGGTAAAGGACCTCTGTCACTGAAGGTCAGAGAGAGAAGGCAGTGTAGTGCCATAGAGGGGTCCCATCTCGTGGTCTGGGCTCTGCGTGGGGAAACTACTGCTAGTGTTTCTGAAGGGTTGTTACATGGAAGGAGCAGAGGCCATATTCTACGTGAGCCAGAGGACAGAAGTAATACCAATGGGTGGTTGTTCTGGGAAAGTGAACTTGAGCTCCATATGGAGAAGAATTTTCCTCCAACCAGGGCTGCCCAGTTGGGGAGCAAGTGATCTTTGGCCTCACCCAAGTAAGTATTGGAAGACCATCTGTTAGGGATTTGAAAACAGGGATTCCCACCCTTAGCGAGAGGTAAGGCTCCATTGCTTCTGAGTCTGAGATTCACAAAAACAAACAAAGAAAAACAGTGTGGATTGATATTCCACAATAATATATGGACCAAAATTCTTTTCTAGCTAGACACTATGAAGGTTTGTATAAATAGGCAAGACAAGTTCACCATGCTTAGAAAACAAAAATAAAACAAAATAAACAACAACAACAAAACCAAACAGACATTGACATAGCTAGCATTACTTGAGGGCTTACTCTCTGCCAGACCTGTGTCAAGCACCTTTCACGTGTTACTTTCTTTTGTCCTCAGAGCGACGCTGTGATCTGGGGACCATCCTGTCTCCATTGCCCAGGTGGACCCAATGATATTTTAACGGAGTAATTCTGCCACGAAGAGGAGAACCATTTTGGAATTTTGAAATGTGAAGACATAGTTCTCACGTGACTCTTTGGTTCCTTCCCTGGCTAATGTGTACTCAGCCCTCACATCTTGCCTTAATGTCATTGCCTTAGAACAGCTTTGTCAGGGCTCCCAGAGCAAACCAGATCTCCTGCTCATCTGCTGCCAGGGAGCCCGGGAACTCTCCCTCTGAGCTGTTACCCTGGTTGCCAGGAACTAGAAATGCATTTAACAAAAATTCAGTTTACTCAGTTGAAACTATACCTCCTCTTATGCTAGAACGGTATCATGGTTACTGAGCCTGAAATGGTCCTGCGCTGGGGGAGGGGAGTTGTGCAACCTGGGAGAGAAATATAAAATCCCACTTTTAGAACAGCCTGCATCTGTTACGCAAAAATCTCAGAGGTTTCTGGGCACGGTTATTAGCTTCGGGTTTGCGTAGAAGCCCTCCTAAGGTGGTCCCGACCCTCCCACTGCTCCCCACTGACTCTTCCTGCTCTCCACCGCCCCAACGTAAAGGCCAGCTGTGCTGAGCATGGCTCCCTCAAGAGACTTGCTGTTTCTTGTCTCCGTTATTTTGCTCACACTGTTACCTCTGTCTGCATTCAGTATCCCGCCTCTGTGCTTGGATCTCTTTCAAGACCTCTTCTTTTCTGTGAAGCCAGCCCCTGCTTCATTGCGGCCCGCACTATACACCTCCACACAGACTTCTATAATAACACCTGAAGCACTTCATTTCACTTAGGCCTCCTTCTACTACCTCAGGGGTCAGCAAACATTTTCTGTAAGGGCTCAGAGAGAATAAATACTTTCATCTTTGTGGGCCACACAGTTCCTGTAACAGCTACTACTCAACTCTGTTGCCATAGCGCAAAGTGGCCGTAGATGGTATGTATATGAAATAAATGGGTGTGGGTGTGTGTCCATAAAAGTTGATTTAGCAAAACAGGTATCGGGCCAATCTGGCCCACAGTCAACACTTTGTCGCTCTCTGTTCTAGGTTATAGAGTTTTCAGGATACCAACCATGATTTATGTATCTATTTCTAGATGCTATCACACAGCAGGTGTTCAGAAAATGATTGCTTGCTGAATACATGATTCCAGCCCTGATGTACTATGTTGTGAGCGGACATAATTTCCCTTCCTGCTAGTATTCTAAAATTCAAACCATCTTTCCATTTTTGAGCTTCAATTTTATTTTCTGATGAATTGAGGGACTTTATCTTCTACCATGTGCTGCTGAACCTACAGCAGGAGGTCTTTATGAAAACTTAGTGAACAAAGAAACATGTGAGTGTGAGGTCTGATTTGGCTAGTGAAACTGAAGTGGGTATCCCTTGTCCTGGACAGAGAAAGGTCCTGGAGCAGTTACATACATGGAGAAGGCAGGAGAAGCCTGGGCCTCCAGCAGCGAGACGCTCTTGCTTTGACTCAGCCTCTGCTGGAGCTGGAGCTGTTCTGCTGCCTCATTCCCACCTGATCAAGCTCTCGGGCCAAGGTGGCAAACTGATCTGTTCCCCTCACCACCACCCGTGTATCAATGCTTGTTCCTTCTCAGGGCCTGCCTTCAGGCGAGGATTCTGAGCTTGTGCCCAGCTGCAGCAAAGAGTTTTATATGAGAACAGGGGTTGCTCAGGGAACCTACCTATCACAGATCAAGTGACCGTGGGGGTCCGAGTGTGTCCATGGCAGTGGGGAGCCAAGGGAGGAGATGTGTAGGTATTAGGCACCCACAAAAGGCATACAAGACAATTCAGAAAGTTTAAGGCGAGAGGATGCCAAAATTTAACCAGGACCATTTCAAAATTTTGAATCAGACCAGAAAAGATGGCAGAATTTGTCATCAGTTCTTCCCCCTGCTTAGCCCAAGAGCTCAAGTGCAATCTATTCTTTTTTGTATTTTTGGTTGTTCATTGTACGGTCAGTTATGCCCTAGTGGGTTATTCTGAACACTTTTCTCCATTAAGAACACTGGCTTTATCAGTAAGTTAATTCCAAGCTTTTTCTAGTTGATTTATAACTCTTAGGCCAGTGTTACCCTATGTGGCTTCTGTCTCATCGATTTGTTGTTTGCTCTCTCCCTCTTTGGGAACACTCTGAATCCAGCTCACTCACCTGTCCCTGACTTGGCCTTGCTTCAACTGTGGCTTTTAACACTGGCTGTACTAACAAAACACATGGAAAGCTTTTAAGATGGTTTGGTTCCTGGGACTCCATGAGCAGAGGTTCTAATTTAATTAGTGTGGGCAGGACGTAGGCATCGGTAAAAAGCTCCAGAGAGGATTCTAATTTTTTTGCTGTAGTTAGAACTCAGGTTTCTGAGACAGAAAAGGATGGTTTTGTGTCTAATTTCCCCACCTACGGTATGACCATGAGAAATGACCATGTTCTCTGTCCCTGAGTTACTTATCTAGTTTGATGGGACTACTGATAGTGCATTCCCCACAGGGTCATTATTATGAAGTACAGATGACATACAAAAAGCACTTAGAACAGTATCTAGCCCATGGTAGGTGAGTGACAAATGTCAGTTATTATAGCTATTGCAGTTTATGTTCTTATCATGGTCTTAGTTGTTATGACTGTGATGCTGATCACCAGGTGTATATCCACTTTATGTGCCCACTCCTGGACCCTTGTGCTTGCTCCTACATACAACAGCGAACTGATTTTCTATTTTTGCTTTTCCATTCCATACCAGGGTATACAAGCACCTATAGAACAGGGGCGCAAAATTAGAGTTGGGAGACCGAGGTTCTAGAACTCAGTGCTGCCACACAGAAGCTACGTGAGCTTGGGTAGCTGCCTAGTTTTCTCTGTTGCAAACAAGACATACCGATAAACAGACACGAGAGAACACTCCTGTCCCCTGAGACGGAAAACGTGAACACTTCCTTTTGTGGATGCTCTCCCACTGTCCAGGAATGTCTTTCCTCTTCATTTCTTCTTTTAATACAATCCTTTTAATCCTTTAAGAACCTTGAATTCTATCTTTTTGCTTAAGAACTTATGGAGAGCATCGGCTTTACTTCTCTGTTCCCACAATGTATTAATGGTATTTCTCCTGGCAGCCTTGTTTTATTTTGTCTTGAATTATTACTAGTTGTTCATTTCTATTTTGTCTTACTATGTGGTCACTGAAGGTGCAGAGTACTTTTTATTTTTTCTCTTTTGTAGCTCAGCATATTCTAGAACAGGACCTAGCACATTATGTTAACCAACTACAGCTGCGTACAAACAGCCTCAAAAACTCAGAGCTGTACACATCAGACATTGCTGTCTTGATCACGTTTTGCTGGTCAGTGGGGAAAGCCTGCTTCAGGCGGCAGTCTGTGGGGTGGCCGGGGCTGCTCTATTTCCCATGTCTCTCATCCTCCTTCTGGGACCAGTGGTTTATCTGGAACATGTTCTTCTCCTGGTCCCTGCAGAAGTACAGGAGGACAAGCTCAGCTACACAAGCCGTTTCCAGCCATTGCTCACGTTTCATCTGCTACACACCACCAGTCAGAGCAAACCACATAGTCAAGACCTAAGTCATCTTTCATAAGAAGAACTGAAAAGTTGTGCATGCAGAAAGTGACAAAGAGTTGTAACCAAACATTCTTTCTCACACAATGTGTAGTAGGGTTGGAAAGGGCCACAAAAAGCAAGGAAGAATTTCCATCTAACAAAACACATCTTGCTGCTGGGAAAAAATTTCCTGTGATATTTATCATGGAACACAAATTCCAGCAGACACGACCAAGTGCTTCATGATAAAGGCGGGCGGATTCTATAATAGAATAAGGGTGGGAAATCTGGAGTTACATTTCAGTGGATTTTGTTTTGTTAACAGAGACATTGTTTTATCTTGATTTATCGTCATCGGTGTCATGAATACGCTGAAGGACAATGTAGCAGGAAGCTTTAGTAAAAACTGCAGGAGCATCAAACTTTCCTCTTAGGAGCTTCTTGCTGAACTAGTGGGACTCATTCTGGAACACATTGTACAACAATGGGAATAAGATTTTCTTGATCTTTTGCTTAGAAGGATTTCCTGGTGAGTTCAAGGATTAAGGCAGTGAGGGCAGAAGAATGACCAATTAGGAAGTTAAATGAAGATTCCGGTTGATGATAGAAAGTGCACATAGTGAAGCAACTGTTAAAAACAAAAAAATGGTCATGCTCTTCGGAGCTGTCATCTCGAGTCCCCGTGCGTATGCCTTTACTCGCAGCTGGTCTGCCCAAGACCCCTGAGCCCCAATCCTGGTTCCCCCCACCCCTGCACGGCCCTGTTTTCTTCCCAAAAGATGAAAGAAACCATCAAGAACCAAGAGAAACTCACCAAACTGCAGGCACATGTGCACACTGGTAAGAAAAGAACTGCTTGTAGAAAGAAGAGGGTTCACAGAATGCTACAGCAGATGATAAAAAACTTCAGTGCTCCTTACAGAAGTTAGGGGTAAACAGTATCTCTGGCATTGAAGAGGTAAATATGTTCATAAACACAGGGACAGTGATCACCTGAACAACATTAAAGTCCAGGCATCTCTGGCAGTGAGCACTTTCACCATTTTAGGCTGCTCTAAGACAAAGCAGCCAACAGAAATGCTGCCCAGCATCTTAAACCAGGTCAGTGCAGACAGTCTGGCTGGTTTAAGGAGGCTGGCTGAAGCTCTATGCAAACAACCTGTGGATGGAAAAGCCCCACTTGCCACAGGAGAGGATGATGATGATGATGATGATGATGATGCAGTGCAGTTCCAGATCTTGTGGAGAACAATGAAGAGGCTTTTGAGAAGGAAGCAAACTGAATGGAGTCAACTTCTGAAGAAGAGCAACTTGAAGAAGTTACTGAGAGCTGCTATTTTATATTAGGACTGCTTTTTCAAATTTTGAGTATGCATCTGATCAAATCTAGATCTCTAATATTTTAAGGCCTAACCCTTTGGACCTGGGAGCTCTTTTCCTTTTTTGCTTCTACACAAACCATTCTGTGCAGTTAATTAAGCTGAAGAAGCCAGGGAATAAAGTTTGAAATAAAGATTAATAAAAAACATCATGCCCTTGGGAAACCCAAACAATAAATACATTTAGAAAATGAGAATTTTGTGAACACCAGCCATGCTGCAAGTCTCTGTGTGGTCAAAGCAGAACCTGGTTGGTGAGTCAGAGAATTTTGCCTTTGAATGAAAATGGCATTTCATTAAGCCTGATGGGACTGTCCTGAAGGTCACTGTTGCAGTCCAACTGCGAGCAAGAATAATTAACTACCAGAAACGTCCAGGTACAAGATGTTACTTTATTGGCCAAAGATTACCTGTGCAGGGGCGAACTCTCAACCTGTGTCCCGGGGATATAGTACTCCCAAGGAACTACAAGAGAGGAGCCGCACCTAGTGCTCACAGCTAGGTTCTTTTATAGAGGCAAGCACACAATCACACCGAAGCTAATGTGGCAGTTAGCTATTGGCTGAGAGAGCCCGCGCGAGGGGTATTGCTATCTTGGGGCAGTGGAAAATTTCCTTCAACCCTTCTGCCCTAACACCCACCCCAGTGGTTATCTGCAAAACCATTGCTATGCAAAACAACTCAATGGCCCTGCTCCATTTGTCCCTTCCCCCAACTCATACCTGTGGGGGAGGGGGTGAGGACATCTTATATGTCCCTCTAATATTTCCTGGACACCGTGAGTTCTGGGCCCCATTCCAACTCCCTTTCTGGGGCCCCCCTCTTGGCTGCACCCTGTTACAGTCACGCCCCACACTCCAAGGTGCCGTGCTTCAGGGTCAGGAGACAAGCCCTCTGAGGTAGTGGATGACTGGCTCACGCTCTGCACTCCCCTCTACAGTCAGTGCCCAGCTTCCCTCCCAGTCCCTTGTCCTCTGCTTGTCAACTTCTTTGCTGAACTCTAGTCTTGAGAACATGGAGTCTAAACTCTCTAGGCTCTGGTGACAAAGAGCTGACACATCGATTAGATGCATGAAACTGATAGATGCCGAGCTATTGCTGGGAGTGGAATGAGGAGTGGAGACAAGTGCAGGGAGGGCGGGAGCTGGGGAAAGAGCACAAAAGCAGTCTTGCAGAGGCAGAGAGCTTGTGTGTATTTACTGGGCCAGGATGCGGGGAAATTTACTTAGACGGGCTTGTGAATCCAGACTGAATAATACATCTGAGGTGAGAGAGAGTGAGGAGAGCCACAAAATTCAAAGAAGCACAAAAAATTATTAAATAGTTTCTGGCAGTTTCAACATATATATTTAATTACTTTGATCTTTGCATGATTATTACAAGTTTTTTTTTTTTTTAGCAAAATGTTAACGCTCCCTGTCAAGAAATTACATTATAAAGCCATCTCTCAAAGCAGAGGTGTCAGGTTTAAAGGCCTAGAGAGTCTAGGCAGATGTTAATGGGTGAGGTTGGACAGGGATAAACTGGAAAGAGAGGGGACAGTGCTGAGTGAACCGGAGGGCATGTGACCCATCTAAAGCATCGGAGGTGGGGGCCATCTTCAGGCAGCCGTTGCTTTGCTAGAACAAAGACCCAGAGTTGCCAGATGTTCTGATTTATAAAGGAAGGCTATAAATGCACATTGTGTATGTTAAGTGATACCCCTTTGGGGCATTCTGTGGGGGTACAACCCCATCCACCCCTCTGGAGCCCATGAACTCTGCCTCATGGGGCCGCAGTGAGGCGAGGCTAGGAGAATGCCTGCCCTGGAGTCTGACACCTGGACTTGGATTTCGGTGACCTGGAAGGTTACTCATTGATTGATTTGAAATTTCCTTATCAATGAGATGGGGGGTAATGATACCTACATCACAAATTTAAGTGGCTTGACAGTCAAAGTCACCAGACAGAGAATTAACTGGGCACCAACCTTTGGCTGTCCTCTGTTGGGATATAGTCACATCTGGGTAGTGACATTTTCTAGCTCCTGCTTACAGCCAGAGGTGGCCTGGTGAGGACTTCTCAATAGTGGACTAACAACGGAAATGTTCTCTGTCACTTTGAACCAAGGTTTTTGGGAAGTGGGGCTGCCTACTTTCTCCTGTCTCTGTCAGATGTGATGATGAGGGTGACATTGAGCACTAGATAAAAGGGAAATTGGCCTTTGAATTACCACGTGTAGGAAAGCCAGCTGCCAACCAGGAACATCCCCCTGTATTGTTAGATGAGTGCTATGAACTTCTATTTTGTTTGGGCCATTATACACTTTGACATCAATTTGTCACTGTAGCCTGACGCAGCCTAATAATACAATTCCTGACATGTAACAGGTGCAATGTGAATGTGAGTTTCTTTCCTGTGAGTTAGGCTCATAAATATGCTCAGTTACCTTCTGTTTGATACCTGTCGTGGGTGCAGCACTCACCTAGGCTCTTTGCCAGCACTCCTCACCACAGTTCTGCAACTGTGAGAAGTAAAGTTATGCATCTGGGGTGACTCAGCTGGTAAGCGGAGCAGCTACAAGGTCTGCCTAATTCCACACTCAGGCTCTCGTCTTCCTGCTCTGACACTGGAGGGGAATGGGATGTAAGAAGAAGACTCCCCACGGCCCTGTACACTATGCTAGGAGTTTCAGTCCCCGTGTTTCTTTACCAGTAAATAGAGCACAGACAGCTCTAGAAAATATAATTTAGGAAAATTTGTATGAGTCCCTGTTGAAATCTAAAAAGTATCTTTATCCAGATTGGATAAAGGATGTGATTTTCCAAAGAAACTTCACACTGAATTATTCTATGATAATAGTATTAGATTGGACTTGTTCAGTTGCATTTAAGATAAGTGAAGAGACTTTTTAAGGTACAACAGACAGTATGTTCTAATCTCAAGGTTATTTTTGTATCCTTGGGGCCTACATAGTTTATAGCACATAATAGGTACCTAATTATTGTTTGGAAGGAGGGAAGGAAGGAAGGAGAGGAAAGGAAAGGAAGAAGGGAGGGTAGAGGGAGGGGGTGGGTAGGAGGGTAAGTGACAAGAGGAAGGGAAGAATCAGGAAGAAAGGGGAATGAGATAGTAGAAAAGGAAGGAGAGAAGCGGAGAGAAGGAAGGAAGAAGGAAGGAGAGTTACTATGTTACTAATTTGTACCTGTGTTTTATTTTTAGTTGTCCCAGTGCTTGCAGTAACCTACCATAAATTTAGAATGAAAAGTTGCCTTAGATATCTTTTCTGAGCCCTCTCTTTGAAGATGAGGAATGTGTGATTCAGAGGTTAGACAAACTGTACAAGGTTCTTAGCTAGTTCATTGCAAAAGCAGGATTAGAACCTAGTTCTCTGGACTCCCAATCACACCACCTTTAAAAAAGTTTTCACTGTTAGATTGCTTCAGTGATCAATGCAGCTGAGCTTGGAAGCACAGAGGCCCTTTGGCAGAGAAATCCACAAAAATGAGTTCGTGAGTATATACGTAGCTTCCTGATGCTGGGCCAGTGACTCGTGCTATCCAAACTGGCTAAGTTCAGGGAAGTTCAGTGAAGTCCCAGCATACGTTTAATTTGAGCAAATCTGACTCCAGCTCAGCAGTGATAGGGAGAAGCAGAGAAGAAGGGAAGAGAATAAATAATGCAGGTGACTCACCAGTCACTCCACTGTAACATATGGTCCGAGGCAGCCTGACACGGAGCCGATCTGCTCTTCTCCCCTGGGAGTAAGCTCCCTCGTGTTTCCCACGGAGTAAGCCTCTCACTCCGCTGAGTGTTTAGTGTTTAAAGATACATATTTTTCATACAACATTGCCCCTGAATGCAAGCCAACTCACCACTTCATCTGGTGTTCAACTGAAGAAAGAGCAATCTGTTCCGAAATTGGAGCAAATGCAGTTTGTGTGGGATATGCTGAGAGTTAGTATTGTGGTTTCCAATAGTGCCTTCTGAGGGGTGTTGACGGGTGATTTTTTGACTATTTTTTTTGTTTGTTTTAGAAGCTGACTTGAGATCCCAGTCGTCTGTCGAGATGTGAGGTTCCGGAACTGATTTCTGCAATGTACATTCAGTGTCTTAGTTGCTTCCTCCTCTGACTTTAACATGGTCAAGCATCATGCACTAAAACTGCAATCAGTGACATTGTAACCCTGACTCCAAACGCATTGCTGGGTGAATACATGACTGGCTAAAGGACAATATTCCCATAATACAAAACTGGCAATTATTTTAATGTTAATTTTTAAGTTTCCTCTAGTATTGCCCCAAAGACAGGAATCCTGTAGACCTCCAAGAGCAGTGGATAAGAAGTCAAAGGTCCTGAGTTGGAATCTCAGTCTGCCATTGGCAGATGGGTGGCACTGAGCACGTCACGCACACTATTTGCTATTTGATTTCTTCACTTAAATCATGTGCAGGGAGTAACGATGACCTCAAAAGCTGCTTCCAGAATTTATATTGTTATAGTCTACTAAATATGTTCCCCTTTCTTGTATTCACAAGGAGAAGGGAAAATAGCTTCCTAGAATCTGTTTGCCCACCTGCCACTTGGTAGATGAGAAGACAAGTATCAGATTCAGACTATGATTTTGCTCATTTCCAAATTACAAGTTTGAGTCTGTCTCACTTTCTCCTGCAGCCTGCCTTCCTTCCTTCCTTCCTTCCTTCCTTCCTTCCTTCCTTCCTTCCTTCCTCTCTTTCTTTCTTTCTTTCACTGCTGTTGCAGGTGCAGCCGCTCATTGGATTTGGCCTCACTTTTTTGTGCTCAGCATTCAAAATATAAGAACCCTCCTGTGTGTGTCTCACCATCTCCTATAGCAGCTCATTTCCAGTGAATCTGTGAACTACTCCCTGGGCAGGGGTTTTTTTCCTGGATCCTGGCTTTCAGGCCACTCATGCTGCCTTATTTCAATGCCACCAAGGGCTTCTGACCTTGTAACAGGGAGCAGCCAAGAGGGGGGCCCCAAAAAGGGAGTTGGAATGGGGCCCAGAACTCAGGGTGTCCAGGAAGTATTAGAAAAACATATAAGATGTCCTCACCTCTTCCCCCTCAGGTGTGAGTTGGGGGAAGGGACGCATGGAGCAGGGCCATTGAGAGCTGTTTTGCATAGCAACAGTTTTGCAGATAACCTCCATAACAGTCATTTAACATATCTATAACATTTAACTGATTTCATAGATATGTTAAACAGCTGTGGCCATGCTTTGAGCCAGGGAGAAGGGAGTGACTTCCACCCAGGATGGAACTGGAAGGCAACGCCCCCTGTTTGCAGCACCTGCGTGAGATCTTAGAGATGATTGGCTCTGTGCCATGGGGCCATACCTGCCCAGACTCACTATGGCAGCCCAGTAAAGCTGGAAGGATACAGGAGTGCTGGCAAGTGTAGCTGATTGTAGGAGGAGTTGGAAATGGGGCTGCAGAGGAAGATTGGCGCGGGGATTTAAACCCAGACGTGGCAGCCATTGAAGGGACAGAGCCATGAGCTTCTGGAAGAGTGGTGACCCTCTTGCAGCCATGTGAAGGAGAGAGATTCCACGTGGTTTCACCAGAGTGCAGACTGCCGCAGCTTTGGTGAAGAGAGAGAGCCACGAACCTTTGGCCAGAGAGAGAACCATGTGCTTCAGGCAGAGTCAGGACCCTCGCAGCCCTGTGAGGGAGAATCACCGTGTGGCTTTAGCACAGAACTGCCACTTGGCTTTGGCTGAATGGTGACCCCCTCCCTGCAACTTAGGTGAAGGGAAAACCACTTTGGCAGAGTGGAGACCCTCTCGCAGCTTTGCCAGAGAGAGCTACATGGTTTTTGCCAGAGCGCAGACCCCTGCAGCTTTGGTAGAAGAGGACCACGTGGCTTTGGGGTTCTCCCTTTGGCTGCATGGCTTGGGAAGCAGCAGAGACTTTGCCTGGAAGAAGGGTGAAAGAACTCTTGCCAGTAGGCTATGAGAAGGTGCTACATGGCTTTGGACTAATCAGAGATCCTGCCTGGATGACAACACAGCTGACGGTGTCAGGATCCTGGATCCCAGACATTTTCTTCTTTTCCTGAGTTACGGTACCCTGAATTAGGGCAGGAGGGAGATAGGAAGCACTGTGGGTATCTGTGGGTATCCTAAAGGACTTTGGTATTTTAATGAAGACATTAGGTCACTACTTTAAGTCTGTATAGCATTAAATAAACATTTCCTTTCCTTTTCACAAATCTCTGGCTTTGAGAGACTTCTTTCCATCAGGCAGCAGACATAACAAACCTTGGCCCCTGTGGCCTCTGTGTTCTGTAACAACCTGAGACATTCTGCCCACTTCTATCTGGTTCTTCTATGAATTAGTACCAGGAAAAGTTGATTATCTCTTCAAAATCCAAGGAAAAACACCACGGTGTTGCATTTGTCTTTCTTCCCACCAAACACAAAAAACAATGAAAAGTTCCTGTCTCAGCCAAAGCAAAATCTAACCCCAAGACCTTCTATCATCTTTTGAGGTGAAAGCAGCAGTAAGGAAGGGACGAAGATGAGAGAACCCAACCACTAATGAGTAGGAAGGTGAAATAAAAGATATCATCAATGATGGAAAGTTTTTGAATGGTGGACAGAGAAGTGACAAATGATCACCAACAGAAAGAGATTCGACACTCCTGACGGGGAAAGAAGGTAGATGTATAGCTGATTGTAATGAGAAGATCCATTCACAGATCTATCTCTGGATCTTGCCTGGGTCATTCGCATTGTGACTTCTGCCCCTTAGGGCCAAGACATGGATGTGTCTTTTCATGCTGCTGGGGATGTATTCTTATCTGCCTTTCCCTCCTCTCTGTGAGAAGTCAGGGCTCTGACTAGGCACTTGGTACATGCTTTCCTCTATTAAACACTCTCCCAGAACATCTGCTTTCACCACCCTCATTTTGAAACAGTGCTCCAGGTTTTTCTTTTTCAGGCACAGAAATGGGATGGAAGACAAGGTGAAGTTTAAGGCCCTCTATTGGGAGGATGTTTACCTAAGTGTAATTGGTACATGGAAAATTTAATACAAACAAAGGACTTGATTACAGGGGTGGCTGAGGAAACTAGATAGAATAACACAAAGTTTGAATATAAGCGAGATGTCAGCAATTCCAAATTAGACCAGGAGCATAATAAGAATTCTGAGAAGGGGATGATGACTGTGGGTTGGAGCATCATGTGGCATTCAGCTGTCAGAGTCAAGTTTAGAAGAGAACATCCTACATAACAGTAGCTGACTTTGTAGTGTGGGAAGCTGGGAGAGCTCTTACATTTGCATTGTCCCTTTCCTTTCATCCAAGAGCAAAAGAGGGCCAAAATCTCCTTCATCCAGCAGGGGGTGCTACGTTGCCTGAACAGCCATTTCTGCTCTTTGGCTATTGGCTTATGGAGGGGGAAGTACGGCATCATGGGAGAACAATGTTATCACTTGCTGTATGTAAAAACCCTGATGTTCCATAGTCACTAATTTATCAGAAAGTGCCTACACTCTTTGTTTTGTAACAATCAAGGGCAAGAAATATTCTAGGGATGAAGGAGGGTTGGTACGGTGATAAAAGAACAAGAGTGGGTAACGAGGAGATATTTATTTAGTTAACTTAGTTAAAAAGAGACTCAGAAAATGTTCCTGAAAGACTGAGCAGATTCAGATGGTGTGTGTTCTTTCAGCTGGTCTGAATTTAGCTCTCATGAGAAGGTGACAAAGAATTTTGCTGAAGTTTACTGCGGGCCAGACACTTTACTAAGCACATTTATGGCTTGTCTCACTCACGCCTCACAATAACACCGTATATGAAGGACTATGATTGGACTCCTTTTTAAAGATACAGAAATGATGCACAGTGGAGTTACATGAAACACCAATAAGTGCTGGAGCCAACACAAGGCCCCAGACAGCCTGCATTCAGGGCCCACACTTCCAGGGACTATGCGCAGTGAGAGTTCTTTCTCATTGTGGCAGGTATGATGCTGGATGTCTTAAAATTGTCATTTAAACAGCTGCCCCCAAAATACTGAAACTTAGGGAAGTTAAGAGACTTACCACATTGCTAGTAGGTAGTTGAGACAAGTCTATTTATTTCAAAGCCATACTTCTGACTGAGGAATGGGGACACTATAGAAAAAGAATAGTTCTTGACTCCCCTCCTGTGGAACCTTATCGTCTTATACAGGATACAGACAACAATGGACAGAACACAGCAAGAACCGAATTACAATTATGGTTCAGGGGATGAGGTGTAGCAGTTGAGTGTTGTGGGTCAGGAGGAATGGGGAGCAACATCTGGGGGGAAGTGCCCTGAAAGCTCTTTGAGGAGTGAGGTTGGTTCTGGAATTTGCAGAGAGATTCATCAGCCACTCATTTTAATCATCTCCCCATCTATCTGTTTCTTCTCCATGGATCTTGAAATAAACCCCTTGTCTATTTTCAGCTGAATGATGCCATGGAGATGGGCCTGGTGTCCAGGAAGCAGAGACCTCAGCAGTCTGTCCTGGGGGCCTCCTGAATCCTGAGCCTAGGCCAGTGGCAGAGTGGCCTCTGCTGGGGGACCCAGCATGTGCTTGGGATGAGGGATGAGCTGCAGAGGGAGGCCTCAGGCAGGGGGATGTGAAATTGGAAATAAAGGCTGCCGATGACTAATTTGCCACATGAGGAGGCCTTGGCAGCGAACATTTGCAGAGACATATATTGAGTGTGGCCGTAGAAAGACTGGCCAAGGGGAAGATCACAAGAGAGAAGGGAGACGCCCGTCTATGGTATATTTTCACACATTTCTGAGTTCCATAGAAAAACACAAGTAGCTGCCTTGTGCTGAGAGTGTACTATGTATCAGGTGCCCTGTACACTTGATCTTTCTTTATAGGGATTCCTACTTAACAGTGGGGTAAAAATGGAGAATTTAAAGAGGGTAAAGTAAAAATCACACATCCTTGAGCTCGGATTGGCTTGAATGCAAAGCCTGTGTTTTTCGACCTAACACTGAGTTTCCTGCCAGGGCTGAGAGGATCCGTGCCATCAATACAGCGCAAGGGCAGACCTGCCTCTCCCAACCAAGAGCGGGGTTTGCGTTGTACTTTCTGTATCTGGCTGTGGGAAATGAGCAATAAGACGGGTAGCTGTGCACACTGAGACCGATCTGCCTGCAAACACAATGGCAGAGGCTCTTCTGAACAGCTGGGGTGAAACTGCTGCTCTCTCTCTCCATCGCCTCTGATCCAAGTTGCGGGTGACACTTGCAGTAGAGCTTCCACAGAACAGCCCTTAAAAGGACTGGGCATTTCTCCTGACTGCCCTGGATCCTGGGTAAATTAGCAGCCCAGTGTGGTTCCCACAAATTATGTGAGCTTATAATAAATCACTTTCTACTCCAACTAACCAGAGTGGATTCTGTGGTCTGCACAAGTGCCTATGACTCACATTACCCATGTGACAAATGGGGAAACTGAGGCTCAGATGATGTACCTTACTTCAGCATTCCTTCCCTCATATTCTTTTCTGCACAGGTAAACATATTTTTCTCATAAAAGTCCACTATGGATGAAGTTTCTCTATTAGAAGCAGGAGGTCAGTCTGTTCACATGGCTTTTGCCCTCAGAGGTTGTCATCAGAAGGCATTCTTTCTGGTAACAGTATGGAATTCTCCTTTTGACCTAACTTTGAAGGACTAAGAATCCTTAAAAACATCATATCCAGGGGTCAGTACATGGTGCACTAAAATGAAGGCTGTGCGGGTGTGCACTGGCTTTGCCAATTCCGTAGCTTTCTCCCTTTTTTGGTAAGAGCCTCCTGCTTTTCCATTACAAAACACCCAGTGATTCCTAGAAGACTGAATCCAAAGTGCTGGCATGTCTGTGACTCAGGGTGTCCAGGCTACCAGTGTCGTCCATGTGAGGAGCACAACTCAAGGTCAACCAGGATCAGTTTCAGGGGTTCATTTTGATGAGAGTGACAGTGAAAGCAAGAGTGAGGGCAGAGAGGGGGGGAGAGAGAGAGAGAGAGAGAGAGAGAGAGAGAGAGAGAGAGAGAGAGAGTGTTAGTTTTCATAGCACCCCATGTTTCTGTATTTTTGTAAGCATGGAAGCTTAAAACCTCAAGGGACCATCCTGACACCATATGGAAGAAGCTTATCCAAGACTGAGATTCAGAAAGAAGAAAACAGCTGATAACACAGAGAGAGGGGAGACAGATGGGGAGAAACATTTGGAGGGATTGGGAGAGATAGAGAGATGGGTGGAGAGAGACTGATAGAGAAAGACAGACAGAGACCAAAGTAAGATGGGGACAAAAACTGGAGAAAGAGGAATTACCTTAGGCACATACCCATGGTAACACAGGTACAGACATACAGACACATAGCCAAGGGATCAAAACACACACCACAGACATACACAGACAAAGAAATGAATTCCCGAAACCAGCAAACAATCACCTATTCATTGGAATTCCTGGTCCTAAGAGGTAACATTGGGCAAGCCCATTGGCGTTGGAGTCCTGAAGAACACAGACTGAGAATCTGGTGTTTCTGGCTCCATCTGGGTCACTGAACCAGCCCTATGACCTTGCTCTATCTTCGATTCCTCACGTTTATCATCTATCTTTAAAAATGCAGCAATGACCCTCGCTTTACCTATGTCCAGTGTTGTGAAAGCTGACATGATGAGGCTAAGATAGGGATTGAGAAGGAAAAAAAATACTATACAGACATGTGATCATAGAACACCTATCCTGAAAAAAATCATCACATTAGGAGTTTGGCTGTTTTTAACACTGCAGTTTCCACAGTGGATGGGACAGGAGAAAGAGCCAGTCCACACAGGAAATACTTTTGTGGGGTCCCAGAAAGCAGCTATTAGAAGGTGTCAAACATTTGTGGAACTGGGGGGTAAATAGAAGGGAATTCCTGAAAACAGAAATGATTGCTGCCTTTAGCACAACTTGAGGGGAGGACCCCCAAATTAGCACAATCTCCTGCTGTTCAGTTGTTCTCATACCTTCATGGGCTTCCAGATGAAAAGGAAGTGGGGGAAGAATGTGTCATCCTGATCTTTCAAATCCATTTTTTTTTTTTTGTTCCTGATTTGTAGAGTTCAATCTGTGGTCAAAAAGAAGAAAACCAGTTCTCTGCCTCTATCCTCCTGCCTCTCGGGTGGGAGATGTTATGTTTGTGGCTTGTTGGTTTTCTTTAGCAGCGAAACTGCTGCAGCCATCTTGTGTGGTAAAGAAATAACAGATCCATGTAGTTATGATGAATTAAAAGTGGGCTGAAATCTTTTGGATGAAATCATCTCAAAAGTCTTAGTCCAAAAGAGGACATCTAATATGTACTATGTGCGGGACAATGACAAAGATCTTTCATGGTCTTTATCTCCTTAGTACCCACATGTGGGGTAGGTACTGAATCACATCTTACAGATGAAGAAACCATGGTGGAGAGAATTTAGGTGAGAGGCCCCCAAACCTGGCTGTGCATCAGCATCACCTAAAGGGCTTGTTTAAAAAACAGATTGTTTGGCCAAAGCCCAGGCGACTCTGATGTGTGAAGCAGGTTTGGAAAACACTCTGTCCAGTAACTTGGTGAAGATTGTACTGCTAGTTGGTGGGCACAGTGCTTAATCTAGGTCTGTCTGAATCCAAATTCGTATTCTTTCTGTTTTGTCATCTTTGTTGGTGATCCTTCAAGGTAACTTATACTAACAAACCAAACCTTAACCATAGACATCCTTTGTATTTCTCCCTATACTGAAAACATCCCATCAGGAGATAAGAAATCATAAATCCTACTGAGTGTACCCTTCTGGAAAAAGGAGTTCCTCCTGGTGATCTTTAGACTTAACACAGGGCTAATGAAGTGCTCAGTGTCTTATGCCAGGTGTGGCAAGTGACATTGGACTAACTATCGGCTTGCTGGTGCAATTAACAGAACAAAACGCATTCACTACAGTGTGGAAGGTCAGCTCGCCTTAAGAAAGGGTTTGTGGCTCTGTGAAATTGGAAAAGAAATCATGTGTTCTGAAGCTATTTTCATCCCATTAACTTAAGTCAAGAAGAATAAAGGCAAATGCAGTTTCAAAATTAGCCTCTAAATCTGATGTGCCTTGAAGGGGCATAAGACACCTTTTTCTACCTCCTCCTCTGATTTTTCTCACCTCAGCTCAGAAAATTGGAACTAGAATATTCAGTGGCGCTGAGAGTATACAAGTACTTTTCATATTTCCCTACGACAGGATACATATTTTTTGGGGCTCAGGGTCTGCAAATCTCCTGATCCTTAGGGAAGTAATGTATCCAGGCAGCTTCTCCCACCATCTGTCTTTTTTAGAACAGAAACCAAATAAATATGGGATCCTGATGTCTCCTAACATTTAATTCAGAGCTAGCGGCAAACTTATTTTAAACCAATGTGATCAGGTTTTTCCAATTGCTTCGGGTTATGATTTGGGACATTCTCTCCCAGCAGATTTGACTTCCTGAGAGTACCCAGATAACTAAACAGAGAAAAGGGAATTTGAACTAGAGAAAGCATGGTGAGAGCGTACGCCCTTCTCAAAAGACTGGAAGCTGCTTCTGGTTTAAATAAACCACAGAAATACTTCTACCTTATGCATAAGGGGAGGACATTCCAAAATGACATGGACATACTATATATGTAATCTACCTGGCAGTCACAGAGAACAGCAATTCAGGATATTCCCAACCATCTCAGATAATCTGGAATAAAAATTGGCATTTCACTTTTAAAGATCCCAAGTTGTTTTTTTTTTTTTTTTTTTTTTTTAATAGGAAAAGCAAATCTGGGTCCTCAAAGCCATAAAAATGTTGAGGTAAAAGGTGGGGGGAGTTGATTTTGAGCCATCTGCCTTTAACAACGAAAATATGCTGGTAAAGTGGGATGTGTAAGAGCGAGGCATTATAAGGCAGGCTGTTTGTCTGCACAAATGGCTTCAACTTATTTTAGTAGTCTGCATCCATTAGTTTGAGATGCATTCCTGTTCTTGTGGTGAGAAATGCAAAGCTAAGTCAGCTACAAAGTGGTACTTTTAAGCCAGCCCCATGAATCCACCCTCCAGTCCCACTCCATAAAAATGGCTATACCAATGGTCAGCCATAAAAAGTTTCTTTACTTCCATGCCTTCCTTTGGCTTCTCACTTGGTGCCATCTCTCATGGGAATTTCCTTCCATGTCCAACCACAGGGATTAAGCAGATACAACTTTTCCTGGTTGCTTTTCTTTTCATGGAACCTCTACTTGACCTCTGACTTTTCCCACATGAGGTCTTTCTGGGAAACCCCTTGGTTCACTTCCAGTCCAGCCCCTGGGATGCTTCCCGCTAGATCAGCAGGGTTAGCCGACCTCCCTTTGTCCTTGCTGAGGTGCTGTGATAGCATCATTTCACTCCATTTTCTGCCAGTTTACCAGGTAACCACCAGTTAACCAGGAAACCAGATCTCAAACTCCACATGTGGAATAAACGTAGGGTTTGTGCATTTCTCTATGTGTGGACTTCAACAAAAAGCTTTCTTTTAAAAAACAATCAAAATTATAAGATATTGTAGATAAATATACAGGGTCTGGCAGAAGTAACACCACTGAGTGTGGTTGGTAGGGTATGCAAATGTCTTGCACGAGAGGGACAGCAATTTGAACACTTCCCCTAAAATGTCATATGGTGTGCTTGAGTGTGATATTGTTATGTTACAGAATTACATGCTTATGATTTTGTAATAAAAGATTTTGTAATAAAAAGGGGCATTATGTGTGCCAGACCCTGTATATGTGCTGAACCACTGCTTTAATAAGCAAGATAATGGTACACCATTTAGATTAGCAGTTACCTCTGAGGAGCAGCGGGAGGCTGGCGTGTCACCTGGGAGGAATGTAGGACATCCTTAGAACTGCTAAAGTTCTTCGCCAGGGGTCAGTGAACTTTTTCTGTCAAGAGACAAATAGTGAATATTTTTGCTTTTGCAGGCCATAAAGTCATCATTGCAACTATTCATCTGTGCCACTGGCACACGAAAGCAGCCGCCAACAATATACAAATAAGTGGGTTTGACAGTGTTTCAATAAAACCTGATTTAGGAAAATAAGTGCTGGACTTCATTGGGCTTACAGGCCATGGGTTGCTGATCCCTGATTTAATTCTTCACGGAAAAAATCAAGTGATCTCATTCATAGTTCACATTTTCACATAGTTGTTCTTTGTATGTTTGTGTTTTATCATTTATATCTCTCTTACTTCTTCAGCTTTGCAGATTTTAGAAAATGTCACCCACCAAACTCTTTGTGGGGTAGTATGAGGGATTCTAATGTGATAAAACCTTTAGGATGGAGTTGATATTTTATTTTTCAGTTGAGCACCTTGTGCAAATATGTTAGTGTCATTACTTCTTGGTTAACTGACCTTGGACAAATTACCTGACCTATTTCCTCACCTATAAAATGAAGATAAGAATTATGTCTGTTTTTCATAGCTGTTTATGAAGACTCAATGAAACAGAACAAATGGAGTGCCTAGGACTCCATCCAGTTCATAGTGAGCACTCAGTGCTGCTGCTTTGACCATGGCCGTGGCTGTTGCTCCTGCTACTGTTACTACCACTGCATTACTGCTCTTAACCTCTAGGGTCCCATTTAATGGAAGACAAAGAAGATTGACAAGTAAACGTGAAAGCTACTTCTACGTCATAGACAGATAGGAACTGAGTTAGGACTGACACTTGTTTTATCAGGAGAGGTGACTCGATGTAATGAGAAAACAAGGGCAATGATACTCAGCCTATATATGTGACTGAGTACTTCTAGTTCTTTGAGGACAGTTGGCTTCTTTGAATGGTTCCAACACAGCCATAACTTCATTCATTGAAACTGGATATGAAGAAAGTATTTGCTAAATAATGTGCAATGGTAGCCTCAACATCAGAAGCTTATAAATCCCACATGAGTAGAGCTTTCCTGTAGAAAAGAGGTCAGGAAGAGAACAGAAAAAAAAAAAAAAAGCATAGGTAGAAATGAGGTCATGCAGCCAAGACTTTAGTATAGCCGCAAAGTGTAGTCATTGAGTGTAGTCATTGGCTGCCCTGGTAAACCTGAATTCTGCTACTTCCTAACTAGGTCACTGATGGAGCTGCTTAAAACTGGAGCTTCAGTGTCTTAATCTGCAAAAAGGAGGTGATGAGAAAGGTACCTTGTAATGTTGAACACATATCGTGCCTATGTGTAGTAAGTGTTCAACAAAAGGCCTTAGTATCACTTATTACCTAGTCTGAGTGTGACCTTTAATCACAAAGGACAGAGGACACAGTTTAAAATCTGCAACACTTAGAGCCTCCCCTCCCCTTTCCATACAAGGAAGAGAGAATGAAGGGAGCTAGCATGCATTTGTCTGTGCTCTGTGCCAGATCAAGCTAAGATTTTTGTGTGTGTTATTCTACCTAATCCTCACAAAACCCTGTGGAGGTAGACATTAGTATCCCTTCTTAGAGAAAGTGAGATTATGTGGAGAGAGGATGGATAACTTATTCCAGGTCATACCACTGAAGCTTAGTCAAGGTCTCTCTGACTCTAAACCTGGTAGCTTTTTTTCAGCTCATCACATATTCAGCAGATCAGTATCATAGGTTCGTTACTGTACCTATAATTTGGGTATTGACCTCTGACCTACTAGGCTCTCTTATGCCAAGGGTCTGAAGTTACCACATGCCTCTCTTGGCCTAGAAGTTAGCTTTTGAGAGTAAGAAATCTGCCTATTTTCACTTCCCTGATATGCACAGACATGACCTAGAGGAAACAGCTTTCCATATATCTATTCAGAATACACTTCTTACAGAGTGTATTCCGAATACACTTCCGTTGCAGAATATATCTATTCTGAATACACTAAGTGTTGCAGAATACACTTCTACAGGAAGACCGTAAACAGCCCTGGCCAGTGTGGCTCAGTTGGTTGGAGTGTTGTCCCGTAAATCCAAAGGTGGCGGGTTCAATTCTCTGTTGGGTTGTGGGTTTGGTCCCTAAGTTGGGGCGCATGTGAGAGGAAGCTGATCATTTCTTTGTCACATCAACATTTCTCTTCCTTTCTCTCTCCCTCCCTTCTGCTTTCTCTAAAATCAATATGCATATCCTTGGATGAGGATAAAAAAGACCCTGGGTGGGTGTTCTGCAAAGTCAAGCCCCCTTCTCCCAGGGACCATTACAAATATATATATATTTTAAGATTTCATTTATTTATTTTTGGAGAGAGGGGAAGAGGGGAATAGAGGGAGAGAAACATCAATGTGTGGTTGCTTTTTGCACGCCCCCTACTGGGACCTGGCCTACAAGCCAGGCATGTGCCCTGACTGGGAATTGAAACAGCAACCCCTTGGTTCGCAGGATGGCCCTCAATCCACTGAGCCACACCAGCCAGGGTGCTGTATTTTTATATAAACCCAGCATGGAAACATTTTTGATACTTCCCAAGGGCTGCAATTATTTGTTCCCAACAGAAAAATTAAGTCCAATAACTTTACACCTAAGAGGAATAAAAGAACCAAGAAACAGGGGAAAGTATTTTGTCAGTTGTAGAACCTTAAGGTCCTGGTACAAGAGCCCCAGTGTGAGAAGGGCAGTAACACTGTGGCACTAACTGCCCCCACCAAATGCCCCATTTTCCCAGGACAGACTCGGCCTCAGCGTGTCCCTTACTTGAACTTACAAACACAAGAGAAAATCACACTGCTCTGCACACACAGAATCAACAGGCTGTGATGATATCTGCTCACCAGAAAGTGTGAGCTGTTTTTGTCATTGTGACTCCATTGCTCAGAGGCACTTCTGACCCCTGTGCATTTGTGCGACCAGAGTTCATAACTCCTAACTATAAGAGTTGGGAGAAACTAATTTGTCTACAAAGATATCAAATCCACTGAATTCCTGAGTGATGTTTATGTTCATCAGCCTATATAACTAATTTTCCCTTATCTACTGACTTACTATAGTCATCTAGTTATATGTGAGTAAAACAAAAAATAAGAAATTGAAATACAAATGTATGTAAACAGAGGGAACCATACTAATTGAGCAAGGACTCTGTGCAGGGGCTGCTCTATGCATTTGGTGTACATGATCTCATTCAGTTCTTAACACAATCCTCAAAGCAGTATTATTATTCTCATTTTACAGGCAAAGAGCATGGGCACACAGACACTGAGTGACTTATTAAATGTCTTGAAGTCTCAGAGACCAGATTCAAATGCACATGATCGTTCACAATTCCATGTTCCTTTCCCCTATAAAATTTACATTTCAATCCTCATACCAGCCTTTGAGGTAAGTACTGTATCATTCCTACTTTACTCATGAGAACATTGAGGCTTGGAAAAGTTAAGTAATTGCTCGAGATAGCAGATTTTGTATATGCAAAAAATATAAAATGCTTATTCAGCATGTCAGAGTCTGACAAATTAGAAGTGTTAGCAGTGGTACTTGGTTTTTGGTGTTTCTGGTTTTTTTTTTTTTTTTTAGTAAAATACTATGTCCAACAGAACCAATTGACCACTGACTTGCAAATTCCAAATTGAAAGACTGGGACTGATTCAAACCAGTCGTCATTATCCATGGACAGAAGGGACAGTAGTCTCAAAAGTGTGCTCCGATTAGGCACTCTGTGCACCTTTCTCCTGCTGTCCAATCCAGGGACTAGGAAGCCACTGACTCATCATGGTGTCTTCACAGCTGAGTTAGTGACCACTGTGCTTTCATTGAGCTGTGGAATATTATGACTGAGAAGAAAAAACACAGCAGAACGTGTTCTGCTTGCTCACTCATTACTACCTTTGAGAAATCATAGTGTGATGCCCATGGTGTGGTGGAAGGAACTGGAAGACTCCAGCTGAGCAGAGAAGTGAACCAGGCTGTAGTACCCATCTGCTGGATGACCAGGGGGTGAGGTATCAAAAGTCCTGGGGTGTTGTAAAGATTAAATAAGTTTGTGCCACTGACATACTTGGCATAGATCCTGGTACATGCTAATAAGCACATCACAATTGTTCAGTAGTGTATCATCAGCTGGGGCAGAGGGATGAAGGTAGGTTCCCACGTCCCTTAACCATTTCAGTACAGACTAAGGTAAACCTTGGTTACTTCAAGGGACACAAGGAGAGCACTCAGGATCCTCTTGAGATGCTGCCTGCAGCTTTATGGTGCAGCCTGCTCTCCCAGGTGCTCCATCACCAAATCTTTTGTAGGTATTTAGCAAATCAAAGCCGGCAGCAGGAGGCTGTCAGCCTGACATATGATAAACACCTCCTGCAATTTAGCGCTTTGCGAAATTGGGAGTGTGCAAGCAGGACGAGTTAATTGCCGGGCTATCAACTGAGAGGATGCTTTGGGAGCACCCTCTAAGTCTTCTGAGAACTGTCTAAGAAACAAGGGGATCTGGGGCTGTGGGTGGTTTTTAAGCCTGAAGAGAACATTGGGTGGAAATGGTCAGTGAGGGGACTGGCTGGCAGTCATCCAAACCATACAAACCAACTCTTGAGAACATGATTACCTACAAGCGGACAGGAAGGAAAAAGAATAGGCATCAGAAGGAGGCCAAGACCTAAGGCGATGCAAGCCTTTCATTTTACAGGTAGAAGGTGATCACGGCAGGGCTTGAGGGGCGAGGTACCAACTGGAAGCTGGTCAGTGATCCTACCGTCCATGCACAGACCAGTTGAATTTCCTTTTGCAGTTCCTTACGGGCAGCATCGTGTAGACTCTGGCAGATTCTGGCTTGGCTAGTTATGATTTCTGTTGCCTTGGGGAAATTATTTAGTCTTTCTGTGCCTCAGTTTCTTTAACTCTAAAAGGGTTAATATTAGTATATATACCACGGGATTATTATGGCAATTAAATGAGATAATGCATGTTAAAGGTTTGAAAGATTGTGAAGGTAGCAATAAAATCCATCTATTGTTATTATTGGCTCCACATAACTGGCTTTGCATTTCTTGGTGATGGGTTTGCTGGGACTTCTGTAGTGCCAGAGGGAGTGGCAGAAATATCAATTCCCTGACAGGTGCCATGAGAGCTGTCCTCTTGTGTTGGGTTGGCCAAGAGTTCTTTTTTTTTTTTTTTTCCTGTAAGATGGCTCTAGTTGCACTTAGTTGTCTTTAACTCATTTTGTTAGATTGTATTGTGACAGCTGTCTCATCAGTGTGCATTTAAAAAAATCTTATCAGCCCTGGCTGGTGTAGCTCAGTGGATTGAGTGTGGGCTGTGAACCAGTGGGCTGTGAACCAGAGGGTCGCCAGTTCAATTCCCAGCCAGGGCACATGCCTGGGTTGTAGGCCAGGTCCCTAGTATGGGGCGCGTGAGAAGCAACCACACATTGATAGTTCTCTCCTCTTTCTCCTTCTCTTCCCCCTCTCTAAAAGTAAATAAATAAAATCTTTTAAAAAAATCTTATCAAAACTGGTGAGGTTTTGCGTAACCATTTTAATACTGAAAATGGAAGAAAATATGCAATGTTTTTGGCACATTATACTTTATTATTTCAAGAAATGGAAAAACGCAAATGAAACTCCAAAATAAGATTTGTGCAGTGTGTGGAGAAGGTGCTATGATTGATCAAATGGGTTAAAAGTAGTTTGTGAAGTTTCATGCTGGAGATTTTTTAAAAAAAGATTTTATTTATTTATTTTTAGAGAGGGAGGAAAGAAGGGAGAAAGAGAGGGAGAGAAACATTACTGTGTGAGAAACACACAGATCTGCTGCCTCTTGCATGTCCCCATCCGGGGACCTGGTCTGCAACCCAGGCATCGTGCTGGAGATTTCTCTCTGGATGATGCTCCATGGTCGGGTGGGCCAGCTGAAGTTGACGGTGATCAAATAGAGACACTAATTGAGAACAGTCAATATTTTACCATGAGGGAGATAGCGGACATACTCAAAATATTCAAATCAATAGTTATTGGTGAAAATGAAAAATAACTCTTTTATTTTATGGAAAAAACTAAACAGACTTTTGGCCAACCCAATACTTGTTAAGCACAGATTGATGGAGTAAAGCAATATGCAGGGTGGGCAAAAATAGGTTTGCGGTCGTGAGTATGCAAAACAGTTTATTCTTGGGATATTACTTATTAATTATTGCATTACTTTTCATACTAAAAACTGTAAACCTACCTTTGCTCCACCCTGTGCAGAAAGAGCACCCTGGGCCATGCTCCAGAAGTTGGTTCTGTTTTCAGCTGTGGATTGATTACTGGAGTCAGATTATAATGTTGGTCCCATTTATAATTGTGAGGATCAAATCAGACAATGCACGTGAAGTATTTTGTAAAATCTGTATAAAGATACGCTTTTATATTTTTTAAGCCAAAAGATTTGATTCCCCTTTTCTCATATCCCTGTTCGTTCTACCACCAAGTCCTATTGATTCCGCCTTTAAAATATATCCCAACTCCAGCCAGTCTTCCACCCCCACAGCCACTGTCTTAATTCAAGTCATTGTCATTTTTCACAGGGACACTTGCAATAGCCTGCTTAATCCATCTCCTTGTGTTCAGCCTGACTCTGTTCCAGCCCATTCCCACAAAGCAACTGTTTAAAACTACTCCATGGGTAAAATATAAAACCTTAAAAATGATCATAAGGCTTTTTATGACCTGGCCTTTTCCTCCTGTATTAGCTGTGTCTAGTGCCATGCTCCTTCTCATTCAGGCTTATACATTTTCAGATGCTTGGTTTAAACCATATCCTTCTATATTGGAAAAACCCAATCTTCTACCTCTTCTGTGTTCTTTACTACTCACAGAGAACACTGACACTTCTGGTCACCAGATTTGTGGGCCTTTAAACTACACTGAGCAATGACCGATGATACTGCCTAGGTGTCCTACAATTTAACCCAATGTTGATGCTATCTATCAGGTCCGCCAGGTCAAGGGCTCGGTCCTGAGAAACTGCCCCCTCCCTCCCCCTCCCCCACCCCTGACTTCAGACATCAGTTTATCAACTGTGCTTCTGACCAGCTGGTCATAGATTGAAGGTTCCAACCACCCCTTCCTTGGGTTTGAGGAATTCAATAGAGCAGCTCCCAGAACACAAAGAAACATTTTACTTACTAGATTACTGGTTTTTTATGAAAGAAGGTAGCTCAGGAACAGCAAGATGGAAGGATGGAAAAGGCCAGGTATGGAGAATGGCATAGCGCTTCCATGCCCTCTACCAGCACGCCATGTGCTCACCAACCTAGAAGCTCTCCAAACCCTCTTCTTTGGGTTTTTATGGAGGCTTCATTACAAAGGCATCCTTGATTAACCCGTTGGTCCTTGGTAACTGAACTCAACTGCCCATTTCTCTTCCCTGGAAGTCAGGGGTGGGCTGAAAATTTCTAATTTCTAATCGCATGTTTGGTTCTCTAGGTATCCAGCCCCCAAACATAGGTGATGTCTGGAAGTTACCTGATTAACATGAGATACCTTGATCACCCTCTTGGCTTAGGAAATTCCAAGGATATTAGGAGCAAAACAGGGAGGAAGCAAGTATAAATATATATATATATATATATATATATATATATATATATATATATATTTCTTGTTACAAATCATAATATCACACTTTTCTACATCAGATTATTACAAATAATGTTTCTTCTCCCTGAAAAGACCTTGATTCCACTCTCTACTGAAATAATTTCTTATTTTCTTATGTCTCAATTTCCTTGTCACCTCTGATAGGAATTACCTGACCCTGAAATCTAAAATGAAGTAATTTCACTTGTAACAAGGAGCACAAATTGTTGAATAAGATAGGGCCTTTGAAGCACATGCTTACAACCAAGAAAATTATGCAAGCCAGTGAGGGAAATTCAGAACCTTGAGTCATCAATACTTTTGATGAAAACAATATTGACATTGAAGATACCACAATGAACTTAACATGAAAAAGATGATAACAATCCCAACTACAAGAAGAACTCCACACACTCCACTCTTCATAATTGTTTAGACCGAACAGACAAGTCAGAAAGGATATTGAAGGTTTAAGAGCAAAAATAGTAAGTTTGTATAATGGATCATTGTACCCCAAATTTGAGAATATGTATTCTTTTGGAGCACACATCAAAAATGAGAAGAAATAAAGTAGATCACGATGAACAGAGAAAGGAACTAGGTTGAATAAAATATTTGTTCAGTTCAAGAAGAGAGCCTTACAAAATTGGTTTCTGTAACAGTTTGTCTCTTATTTTGCAAGTATGAATAAAGTTTACTAAATTAATTAATGACTACACTGAAAGGCAAGGCTTTTAAAATAAAATTTGATGAATACAAACAGGGAAGTTTTCACTTAATTCTATGAGAGTTGTCCCAATATTTCCCCTTTGCCTCCTCTGCCCAGCCTACCCCCTGCTCCCACAGTCAATTCCCACACTGTTGTCCAGTCCATGGGTCCTTCACACATGTTCTTTGACTAGTCCCTTCCCCTTCTTTTTTGAGCACATATTGAACATTTAAAATAAGAAGAAATAAAATGGATCACAATATGAAGAGAAAGGAACTAGGTTGAATAAAATATTTGTTCAGTTCAAGAAGATAGTCTTACAGAATTAGTTTCTGTGGCAGATAGCTTTTCAAGGTTGCACACTTTTAATGAACAATCTCAAGGCAAAAACTGTAAATGTTTTTACTGAGCATGAGAAGATTGCTGTGATTGAAAACAAGTCTGAGCAGTGGAAGGAGCAAACTGGTCATGGAGACAGAGTAATTTGAGGCACTTGATTCATTCAGATATGATGAAAATAAATTAGTGAAATATTAAAATATCAGTAACTTCTGTCTCTCTCTCTCTCTCTCTCTCTCTCTCTCTCTCTCTCTCACACACACACACACACACACACACACACACACACACACACACACCCACCCTTTGGTGGCTATTCTGCTGAGCAAGTAAATACATCAACTACTTCAGCCTAAGTTATGATGTCCTATTTGGCCTATGAGAAAAGAAGGTGCCTGTGTGAACTTCCCTTGAACTTGCTGCTTCTTCAGCAGCATTCTGATCCCAGGGACATAACTCAAAGAGCAGGGCTCTTTTGATTTATAGTCATGGCCTATTTTTGTATCTGTTAAAATGTTTGCTCAAGTGTAGTTCTGACACCATTGAGTCTCAAACATTCCAGAGAGCAGAGTTTATCATTCTGAACCAACTTCAACAATTTTCTGGAGAGAGCGTTAGAAATGAGAGACTATTTAGAAACTAGTCTGACCCTTCCCTCCCTCCCCTATGTGATAACACAGGAAACCTCCAGAGAAGTGAGGAGGTGAGTGCAAAGCAATACGCTCCTATTTCTGGTTCAATCTCTGGTTCAAATCTCTCTCTTTTCCTCTTCCTCTCTCTTCCTCTTCCTCTTCCTCTCTCTCTCTCAGAGGAAGAAAGAGAGAGAGGTTTAATAAAGCAGAAATAGGATATCAAAACAACCCCAAACCTCAGCATTTTGTGAGAGCTGAATATTTGAACAATGACAGAGGTACTAGGAGAGAAGAAGGGGCACCTTCCTGCTTCCCTACCTCTTCCACCTGCACTTCTGGCCCTGATGTCAGCTCATGCATGCTCCGGTATGGCTCTCTCTAATGTCCCAGTCCACCACATCATCACCTATAGCCGTGGTTGCTATCCCTTAGGGAGTGTAGATAACATTCCCCATTTTTTAAAAATCTTCTTGAAGGGCATTTGGAAATTCACTTAGTATAGTTAGTTTCTGAAAAAATTTCGGTAATGAGGGTGCAAATTACTTGACTTAGTTAAATTTCAAGAACCATATAGCCACACCTGTATGCTCTTTGGAGCTGTTGGAAGTGACCCTCTCATTCATAGTGTACTGGACCCAGCTTCGAGTACTGGCCACCTTCCTCCCTGGGCAGGGAAGACAGCATGGGAACCTAACTTCAGAGTGAAAGTGATGATAAGGCATCTTCAGATCATAGTAGCTTCTCAATTGCTGGGAATCCCCTCGTGCGGGAACCACCACAGCTGTTATGGATATTTTGACAATAGATTGAATGTGCTGACATAAACATAACCCAATAACAAAGAAACCTGACACAGAGACTCAGGAACTACTTTGGTGAGATGCATGAATGAGGTTTCTTTAAAAAAGTAGAATGAATATTTTGAAGTCATTTAAATAAAATGACTCAGATTTTTAAAACATCTAAGAGATTAGGGATCTCACATTCTCATTCTTCTATAGTGACACTTTTCATTTTAATAGCATTTTATCCAGGCTTGAATGAGTCCTTAATTGCAGTAAATTGGTTTTAAAAGACAAGGGACTTTTTTTTTTTGTCTTAAACAAGTGACAATAGAAGTTAACATCTTTATGAAGATAGTTTGTTCTACCAGATGTGAGGATTGTAATAGATTATCAGATAATTTATTCTCTGGGCACCAAAGAGGCGACGTGTACTTTCTCCACGATACCTACATTGAAATTCTATTTCAACAGTCATTTAGCAGGCCATCAGGGGGAGGAATGCTCATGCCTGATGCTGTTCTCCAAGTTTCTGATTTGTGACGTGAGGGTATGTGATGATGTCCATGCTCACTGTGGGGCATGCTCTGTCTCCTGAAGCTCCTGCAGGAAAAGCAGAGCATGTTTCGGATGGTAATGGTAACGTGGTTGAAGTGAAAATCACAGGCTGTGCTATCACAGGGCTTTTGGGATTGACCCAAGGTGACCATAACGTGCCTGAAGTTTAAAACCAAGTTCCTCTTCTTTTGGATGACACAGATGGGGTTAGTAGTTACCACAGTAATGTTTTCTGATATTTGATGGCATTTTTTTTATATAACTCTTACATTGTACATTAAATTATCTTAATGTATCTGACCCGTCAAGAGAAAAGCGAAAGAAAATAGTGTGTGCTTTCCTTCCATACACTGGGCGGATGTCCTGAAGGGTGCACATGAGAGGAGCCATTCTGCTCTGCTTTCTCTCCGGTCCTAGGTGCCTCCCTGTGTATAGAGCCACACACTTCACAGAATATGAATCTGCTATTCACATGGGTAAGGTTTTCTGTGCAATGTGGCTATTACCCCAATTTTCTCCCCTTGCTTCTCAAGTGAAGAAACAGAGACCTGTTCCGAGAATGGAGGGAAGCCAGCTGTGTTGCACTCGCCGAGAGGTGAACATGGTGGGTGTCTCAGTAAGTGAGGGTGGCCCTGAATTAGGGCTGCCAGATAAAGTATGGGACATATAGTCACATCTGATTGCAGATTAACAAAGAAATCTTTTTTTAGAATACCATATTTTACTGTATATGGAGTGCAGACTTTTTGCCCAAATTTTTGAGGGAAAAATAAGGATGTGCTTTATACATGGGTAGTACTAATTTCACATCTATATAAATGTTCTGAATCATTTATGCTTATGCATTAAAAAAGTATAACTCCAGAAAGCAATAACAATATCCATATGCAAAATAATACTCTGGAATAAATGCTAAAATTCCTTTATAATACAAAACCCAAGTATCTAAATATAAATACATAAAAAATTGAATGAACAAATTAAAACGAAAGATTTTTCCCCTGAAAGTTTGGAAACCATGAGTGCACAATATATACAGGACTGCATTATACTCAGCAAAATACAGTAAGGTTTTTCTTCTAAACTTGGCAGGCCTACCATAAATCCTATGCTTTAAGGAATATTTAAAGATTTTTCTCACAAGTATTCTTTAACATGAATTTGTAGTTTCTTTCAAAATTGTCTTTATTTATATATTTTATTTTCCAATTTCAGTTCACATTCAATATTATTTTATATGAGTTGCAGGTGTTTGGTACAGTGGTTAGATGATCATGTACTTTACAGAGTAGTTCCCCCTGATGTTTCAATTATGCACCTGGCACCACACGCAGTTATTTCAATGTTATTGCCCGTATTCCCTATGCGGTACTTCACACCCCATGACCATTCTGTGACTACCAATTCATACTTCTCACTCCTTTTATGTTTTTCACTCAGGCCCAGAGAAACAGACACATAGATACAGAGAACAGATGGGGGGGGTTGAACCCCATCTGTTCTCTGTATCTATGTGTCTGTTTCTACTTTGTTTGCTTATTTTTTCCACAGGTAATTTTGACTTTAACTGATTTTCATTTCATGTATTGATTACTGAGCCTAACTTCATGTAAGATAAGGTGGGACTCTGCTGCACTTATATAAGGTTTCTACTTTGTCTCATTCAGATGTCTGAGATGATCCTCATGGGGACTCCAAGTCTATCTTAGCCATGCCCATTTTCCAGATGAGCATGTTGATATTCAGAATAACTGTTATTCAAGGTCATTGGGAGAGTTAAGAGGCAGAATATGAACTTCTATCTGAGCTGTCTTTTAGCCCAATTTCTCTCTTTTACAAACTCACTCCTACATGGGCATAAATAATAATTGATTAATCTTTTGAATACATTCTACCTAGTTGACAAATAATACTATGTATAATATATAAATGTACTATAGTATACATATCATAATACCATATAATAAATTTGTAAATAATAGTCCCTCTTTGGTAATAAAAATGTTTGCTCATCTTTAAAATCTCCAATATCAGTGCTTTGGGATGATACAGCCTTCTCCTGAGAGATTCGACAGTCCTATCTGAACACCTTAACATCTCACCATATAGATTACCACCTCCTAAAACTGTTTAGTGGCATAAAGAATATTGGTGCATGAATTATGGAAAATAATATTTTTTAAAAAATAGTCCTTCAAATGATTAAAGTCTCCTGAGGTGCCCCACACCTGTGCCCATATGTATACAAGCTTTTGCCGCTCATGTCTTTCACTGAAGCAAACATGTCTGAAGTCCCTCTCTGCAAATCACTTTCAGATGGTTTCTCCCACTGAGTTCTATGGTTTTGATGGTATCAACCTGCTTTCCTACTACAGTTTTCTTCAACATCAGGGACCAGCAGGACTTATACAATGATGATCCCCTGCAACAGTTATCTTAGTCATTCACTAAATGCTCCACGTGGTTAGTAACACATGCCAAGGACATGTGGTCATGACTGGGGTAGTTTTTAACTGTCACTTCTCTGGGGTCATTTCCTCCCTAAATCAGTTCAGATCTTCTTGGTAGAAGGGGGAAGTTAACCGTAATAACAGGAGGAATAGTTCTGAGCAAATAGTTTCTTCAATGGTGAAAAGTGTCCCGAGCATAATCTTCACTGGCCTCTCCACATGCCACATTGTCAAAGAAGGAAACAAATCCGTGCCAACCTGAATGTCGTTCACAATGGCACACTGGAGTGGGGGGATCAGAGATGAACAGATGTGAGAAAGTGTGGCAGACACGTCCCTACCCCATGCATTTGTTAGCGGGTGAGCTCCTTCTCTGTACTTATTCTCTCTCTCAAGGTCAGCTCGCCAGATCCATTTTCAGCCAACTCCTCCATGTTTTATCCAATAGACAAGTTTCTCCTCTTCAATGGGATAGAGAGCAACAAATAGGTACAGAGCAACTTTAGTGAAGAAATTCAAGGAATCTAGGAACAGAAAAACCATTAAGAAATCGAGGAGAACCTGGGGGTGGGGAGCAGTCTCAGTGGAAGGGAGTGCTTATGAGGTGAATACAGAAATTAGGACTTTTTCTTCTGTCACTTTTGATGGTGGCAGAAAATTATGCTCTTCTTTGCTGAATAGAAACTCAAAGCTTTACAAGGTCCTGGACATCAAATACTGTTTGATACTTGATAGTTCAGTGAGGGGAAATGCACTGGTTGAAGTTCCTTTGAAATCCACATTGGACATAAAACTTAAGTTTAAAAATGTTTTCAGCATAAATAAACGTATATGAGAGCCTAGCTCGGGAAGAATCTGCAAATAGATCACAACACAACCCCACGGCACCCCAGTTTCCTCCCTCTCTCCTACCAGCTTAGAGAAGAAATTTTGATTGTTTATTTAAATAAAGAAGCAGTGGCTAAAAAGAGGCATTAAGCACAGATTCAAAAGAACAGACCTGATGAAGTGGAAATGACTACGCATGAATTAATCATAATGCTTTAATCAGGGTTTTCTAATGCTAGTTAATTGCTTCCACAAAGTATAGCATCAAATGAGTTTGGTGAGTTGTAGAAGGGAGATTTAGAGAACTCTAATAGGATTCAGTTTTGAAGAAGGGTGATGTGGAAAAATTGACTTATTGCCACTGAAGCTGTTGTGTGCCCAAGTGGCTGAATAAGCTTGGCTATCAGTCAACTCAATTAAATTATAGGCACAAATTAAACTTATATCATAAAGCTACCATATTTAATTTCATTTGTCTTCCTAAGTAATTCCATTCCCAAGAGACGCTAGACATTTTCTGTGACTTAAAATAAGTTATCTTTCTTCTCCAACATGGTTTCCATTAATTTAATACCGTTACATAATCATTCAAACAGTTTGGTCCCTGTGGCATTAGGGGTATCCATGTGATTGTGATCCCCAACAACATCAAAGTAGGGGACTCTAAACTCCCAGCTTCTGAAACATCCCTCTGGTCTCTCTGACAGGACCAGAAATTACAATCACTAATTCTCTTTAGCTGAGCACGTAAATGGTTTTTATATTGCCCTGCCCATGTGATACAGAGGGTTATGTGTTAAGCACTGTTTGTTATTGCCAGCAAATCAGTTCAATAATTGAAACTAATCTATTTTTCATCTTTGCAACATACTCATTCAACTCCACAGCAAATACCCTCTGAGGAAGACACGTGTCATTAACATTTTTAAGGAGCTAAGGTCTCTGAGACCCTTCTCTCCATGCTGACTAGTCTCAATATCTGAGTTCATGAGAGTCAGCTTATTTGGAGGAAAGTCAATTTTTACTTAGGATATGAAATTTTTATCAATGAACATGAAATCTTTCAGAATCCCTTACAAGCCTTAAGTCTTCAGATCTTTGAGGCTGATAATAATGGTTTTATAACTCAAATTTCTAATATATTGCTTTATCTTTTTTTTGTTGTTGTATCTCCAAAAAGTGACCCTTTGCTTACAAAACTTTCTGGTTTGGTATGTTGGATGGTGTCAGTCTCATAGGTGGGTAAGAAAGTTAATTTACTATGGGGTGGAGAAATAATCTAGATGTTCACCAACTACTGAAGAGATTAATTAAATAAAACATAGATATTAGCAGAAGTTAAAAGGGTGACCTTACACATACAAACACAGAATATTGTATATATTGTTCTTACATGTATTTTTATTCTGGCAATGAATTCATCAAAATTCAATATATACAATATGAACAATGTGGCCCCATTTATGTAAAGAAAAATATTTGGGTAGATGTAAGCTCATATATGAAACTTGATAATTGCTTACTTTTGCATGGAAGAAGAAAGAGACTTCCAGTGCTCTTTCCAATCCTCAGGACCATCTGAATCTTGGCCAGTGGGCATATAATCACATATTAATGTGATAACAAATTTACTCATGTCAAAATGTAAATACTTGACAACAACTTAAATATTTACCTTCCTCATGAGCATTTGAGTTTCAAATAGTAATTAAAGGAATTAACCAAAATTCTAGGTAATCAGGGGAGAAATATGGTATGTGCAATATCTTTGGCCTTGAAAATTAGATAGCATAAGTGGCCACTTTTTAGCTATCTCTAAAACTAGTCTTCCCCATGCATAGAATTTGGTATAAAGTGAGTGAAAGATATATATGCAAAATTAAAAAAAACGGAAACATTTAAGAATATAATAAAAAAAGTTTTGAATGGCACCATGAAGGTAATTTAGACATCTGTAAATTAAGGATTACTCAAATTATTCTGTTATAGTAAGGCTTCTAGACTGTTCAGTTTTTTTCTGTAAGAATAAAGTCATTTCACTGACACTCTTTTGAGAATTACAAACATTATCTAGGGACAGATAATTTTACTTTTGCTTTTCTAACAATTGCCAGTATCTAACTGATTGGCTGTCGCCTATCTTTTTTTAAGTATCAGAAGTATTTTTAAAGATTTTAATTATTTATTTTTAGAGAGAGAGGAAGGGAGGGAGAAAGGGAGAAGAAACATCAATATGCGGTTGCCTCTCATGTGCCCCCTGTTGGGGACCTGGCCTGCAACTCAGGCATGTGCCCTGACTGGGAATCGAACCAGTGACCTTCATTTCACAGTCTGGCACTCAATCCACTGAGCCACACCAGCCAGGGCTGATAAAGTAACTGCCACTTAGAGAAATTGAGTAATTTTCTCAAGACTATAAAACTAGTATAAGATTCTATCCCAGGTTTGTGTGACTCCAGAATTCAAACTTAATTACTCCAAAGGCATTGGGCATGAACTTGTGGATGACATACAGGGTGGGACTACATACATGTTCCATGCTGACAGGTACACGGTACTGTTCAACAGTACAGAGCTAGGAGCAGGAATAAAGTAGCTACCTGATACGTAGTTGTTGAACGGGTAAGCAACTCCTTTTTCTTCGCGCAACCATATTCCCTCTCAGGAGGCTCATAAATGGTTTTGGGTATTTGGCTGGAAAGAATTATAGGATACCTCCTGTTTCATAATTTTAACATTCTAGGAAATATTATTTATTAGTTCTAGAGAAATAGCCCCAAACTGGAGACTAATTGAATTTTCCACCCATGGATGGAGAGAGTTCAAGTGGAACAGTGCTTGAAACAAGCCCCAAACTACACGTCCTTCTTTGCCGCCTCCTCTCGCTGGGTCAGAAACACGCTGCTGAGTGCTGACTTTGAAGAGCTCCCAAGATAGCTTCCCAGATGACCTCTCAGGTCACAGGCGCCATGTATTTTGAAAAGTACCAGAGAGAGCAAAGGGAGCAGGCGGAATTTCCTTCCTTGATTGGTGCATTATTCTGAGAAGTCCTGGTGCAGATTGTTTTGCTGGGGAGGGAGTGGGGGAGTGCTCCTGGCTTTGCCTAATTTACAAATCCAGGAACTAATTAACCTTTTAGAACTCTATGAAACCTCCCAAAATAAGAAAATAAGAATAGTTTCTACATGCATGACAAGAAAATAAGTGAAAGAAAACCCCAAATCTGTATTAGTCAGTGCCCGCAGAGACCATGGGCCGGAACTGCATTTAATCCAGCCCATCATCTGCCACTAGCATTAATTTTCCTAATGCATAGTTGGGGGAACATTAAACCATTTCGCTGCTTAAGCACATTAGATCACTCCCACTGCCTAGACTTCTTAGAATTGCATTCTGGGCCCTCTGTTTAGCTCTAGCATTATCTCCTACTACTGTCCTACACGTATAATCTGCCCAGATGAAATGATTTATTGGTCTCTGTTCCAAAATGAGCTTCAAGGTACAAAATTAACAGCTAGCATTTATCAAACACGTACCATGCACTATATATTCTGCTAAATGCCTTCCATAGATTGCCTCACTCAACCTCCTGACTCTATGAGGTAAATACCATTTTAGAGGTAGAGATATTGAGGTGTAGAGAGCATAAGTAACCTGTCCAAGGTCACACAGCTGTAGTGAGTAGTAAGTGGGAATTTGAACTTCAGCAATTTAACCCCTAACTCTCTCTTATAGGAATAAAATGGTCTGGTCATTCAGTTTTATCCTTTGGCCAACATGTAGGATCACAGTCACTAAATGAGCAGAATGAGCTCATTAAATGAGCCCTCTTCTACCTCAAGCAGTTGGAAGATCTGTAGATACCGTATGAATTTGGTTCATTTAGCTATTCAATAGTGCTTGTTGAGTACTTCCTAAGCGTAGACATCATTTTAGACACTACAGATACAGTTGTGATGCAAACAAACAGAGCTCCTTGAACTCATGGAACTTATATTCTAGCATGCTCTAGTTTCTCATATTTTATCACAAGGGACCTAAGTCAGCCTGGATGATGTAAACAAGCTTTGGTCTCTGGAAAGGGATAAGCAGGCATGTAACTTTGTTTTTTTCTTGGGGGTTGATATTCAAACAAAGGGACATATAGATTCTGGAGGTGAAAATGAGGTTTATTAACCAAGAGATACCAAACTTTCATATTACAAGGGACCATCCAGAAATGCAACACTAAGTGGGCCAGAATGGGCCTGTGATGTGTTAAAGAACATTTACTTCAGTCTATACCAGCTGGCCCTTCTTGCTCCTCATGGGCTGTCACCATATTGGAATGTGGACCAGGGTTGTATAGCTACCAATATTTCTAGCGTGTGTGTGTGTGTGTGTGTGTGTGTGTGTGTGAGAGAGAGAGAGAGAGAGAGAGAGTGTGTGTGTGAGCATGTGCTATTCAATTTGTAAATTTTGGAAGATTAAAATTCAAAGTTAAACAACAAAATAGAAAGCCAAAATTTTGCAATTAAAAAAACTGATTTTAAGGCTGAATAATATTCCATTGTGCCTATCACATTGTCTTGATCTATTCATTCATTAATGGACATTTATGTTGTTTTCACATCTTGGTTATTGTGGATAGTGCTGCAATGAACATGGAGTGCAGCTATCTCTTTGAGGTCTTGATTTCAAGTCATTTCGATAAACATCCCAGAAGTGGGATTGCTGGGTCATGTGATGGTTCTAACAGGAGGAAGTCCTGCAATAGGCGACTTGGATCAGCCTGGAGGGCACTGGGCTAAGTGAAACAGCCAGTTATGAAAAGACAAATACGGCACAATTCCACTTGTACAAGAGACCTAAAATAGTCAAGCTAATAGTATGAGAGAGTAGAATTGTGGTTCCCCAGGGCTGCGGGTTGGGGGGCAGGGAAATGGGGAGTTACCAGTCAACAGGCATAAAGTCTCAACTATGCAAGAATAACAGGTTCTGGAGATCTGCTGTGCACCTCAGTGCCTATAGTCAGCAGTACTGCAGTATGCACTTAAAATTGGTTAAGAAGGTAGATCTCATGTTAACTATTCTTACAGTAATAATAATAAGAAAAACAGTGATAGGCCAGAATTTATCACATGCTGTCAGTTGTATCCTTAGTGTGTGTGTGTGTGTGTGTGTGTTAAGGTGGGGCAATTAGAGACATTCCAGCCATTATCACTGTGATTGCACTGGAGGAATATATCACCAGAGGCCTTTACTCCAAAGCTACTAGAATACAGAGTACAAGAGGCCGGGGACCTTGCAAAAGCTCCGATATGGGAATGAAGGAATTAAATCACCAACTGAGGGATATACAAGGAGAGTTTGACAATAGAATCAGGGGCAATGTCAGAGTCAGCATGTACCTTCCTGCAGCGACATCACATAAAGTTTATTTAAACCAATGCCACTCCCCTTCAGGCTCTTTGCAGTTCTTGCTCTGAGACGGAGAATGAGCAGGTCATCTTTCCTATGCCCTGGACATTCGACAGCGAGAAACGGTTCCTTTGAAGCTTCAGACACAGAGGATAAAGAACGCCTAAGCTTCCCAGAGAGGGTTCTTGCAAAAGAAAAGAAATTCTACTCCACCTGCCAGCTGGGTCATAGTGTAGGATCCCTGCTTTGCTCTTCTCTAGGCAAGTACCCCTCCTTCACCCCTCCCTGCTTCCTGCCCCTCTTACAGCAAAGACACTTAACATGAGATCTACCCTCCTAACAAGTTTTTAAGAGCAAAATTCAGCATTGCTGACTATAGGCACCGTGGTGGACAGCAGCTCTCTGGAACAAATTCATCTTGCATAACTCAGACTTTACCCCAGTTTATGACTCCCTGATCCCTCCTCCCCCCAGCCCCATGTAACCACTGTTCTCCTCTCTAATTCTAGGAGTTGGACTATTTTAGATTGCTCGTATCAGTAGAATTGTGCAGTATTTGTCCTTCTGTGTCTGGCTTATTTCAATTAGCATAATGTCTTCCAGGTTCTTCCCCCGTGTTGAAAATCTCTATACGTTTCAGCTCATTGTCCCCCTTACAAGGCCATGGATGAATCTGAATCCAAACACAGAAGAGTTATGTTCTAGAATCACTTAGCAGAACATGTATACCCAAAAAATAGAAGGAAAAATATTTTCCACATGACCTAGAATACCTTTGCAAGTACAGAGAAAAAACAGAAAGTCAATTATTCTCTGGCAGTTTTTGAGCTTTTGGTAGAAGGTAGATTCTCCAAGATGGGAAAGAACAGAAAGTGTTTAGCTAAATGTCTGGTACATGCTCAGCACCCAATAAAGGTCAGCAATTTTTTTTTATCACCACTGCTCAGTTCCATACATGTTTTGTCCTCTATTGCAACTGTAGTTAGCATAAGTTTTTTCATTTATTTATTTTTATGAAAACTTCAAAAGTTGTCCCAAAGTTATGTGCCCATTGGATTGAAAAAAAAAAAAAAAGGTCGTGTTCAAAATACATTATTAGTTATTTCCTTGGCCCAAAATGCTAATGCCTCAGTGTTTCTAGGCTCTTGAACTCATTACTGTAGGTGCATCATTTTTGATAGAAAAAAATCAGTTGATTTTGTTCAAAGACACCAACAGGCACATTTGACATCAGTTCAGGTGCTCCCGCAACCCCCCTCAGAACAGACTTCTATCCTGCCTGCTCTCAATTACATTTATATCCCGTGCAAGGTTGTGCTCGAGTACGTGATCTCATCTGAACCTTAGGATGGTCTGGCAGGTACATTGTATCTCACCGTGAAGATCGGAAACCGACTTTGAGAGGCGGATGCACTTGCCTTTGTGATGCACATGTAACAGAGTGAGCCCTTGAATTCATGACCTGCGACTGCAGATTCAGGTCTGCTCGCATGGCCTCAGGCTGTCGTGAAATCTAATTTAGGTTTTCATCTTGGGACACTGCCTTTTGCTTATCATATTATGTAAAGTCATTTTACACTGTGCTATGAAAATCAGTTTAAAGTGTATTCATGTGCTTTTAAGTACTATTTACAGGCTCAGGCCATTTTTTCTATTACCTAGGAGCTAAATAATGAAAATGCAAATGCCCACAAGGACTTGATGAAGACTCTGGCATACTTATTGATTATAATTTAGTCTGGATGTTCACTATTCTACTGTCAGCTAATCAATAACAAGTGATTAAAATAACTGATTAAATGATAAACATGCCAGAGTTCTCAACCTTTTTATTGACTCATCTAGATTGAGTGTTTGGATTAGTCATAGTGTAGGAACCATTAAAACACTGGGACAGATTCTATCAGAAAATGTATGTAATGATAGATATGCATTTGTCCAAGAAGCAAGTCTAAAAATTTTGGAAAGCAGATTAAGGAAATCTTTTAGAGCAGGACCTCTGGAGTCGGGGAGTCCTGGGTTTGAGTCCAAGCTAAGCTCTCCCATTTACTGGTTGCATGTCTTTAGGCAAACTGTTTCACCCTTCTAAATCTCATTCATAAAATACAGATAATATCCCCTACCTGCAGTGTTTATTGTGGGGATTAAATGAGTAAATTCAAGTAGAGGGATTATAGCACTGGCTAGCATATGAAAATAATAGGAAGTCAATATTAACTACTATCATAGTAGTTATTAGTATCTATTTTGTGTCTCTAACTTAAGTTCCTTCATTCATGTCTTTAACTGTAAGAAGTAAAGGACTTATTCAGCTCATTGTGTCAGTATCATAGGCAGGGCAATAATGCAGAGAAAGCATTTCTCACTCAGTGGTTTGCACAGCCTAAGCACTCACTGACGATCAGGTTCTCTGTGGGACACCTGCTGTGTGTGCCCTTCCTCTGTCCTCTTGGCCTGTCATCTGCAGCCACTACTGGGCAACTCACTTCATATTGGAGCCACCAATGGCACTTCATCCATCTCAGTACAGCTGCACTGTGCATTTCTCACTTCTGGAGCCTGAATCTTCTGTGTGGCTGAGTTGAGGGATATATGTAAAAATCCTTTAGCAGTGGTACATGCACAAATCTGGAAATGAGAGGGAGTTAACACCCCAGGGGGAAGCTTGTCCAATGAATGATTGAAGCTGGTGGATAGATGCACGTTGCTTCCATCCCTCGGGTGGACATTGTAGCTGCATCTGACACAGCTCTTTGGGGTCTTTGCAAGACTGAGCCCCAGTTGCCCATGGCAGTGATCAGCTTGAAAGCACAGCCCTTCTCTCCTATGCTATTTCATTCCTTCTAATTCCCCAGTGCTGTTTCCTGGGGTCACTTCCCATATAACCTACCTGCACTCTAGGGCTGGTCTCCAGTTCTGCTCTCTGAGGGACTCAGAAGGTTATGTGGCTATAACCTTTTCATAATCTTAAGTGATGTTATAGCCCAGGGGTTGGCAAACTTCTTCTGTAAAAAGACAAATATTAAATGTTTGAGGCTTTGCGGGCTGTGTGGCTTCTGTTGCAACTATTCAACTCAACCATTAAAGCCTGAAAGCAGTTAGAGATAATAAGGTAAAATAAATGGATCTGTGACTGTGTTTCAAAGTCTTTATTTACACTTGGCAGGTCTAGGCTTGCAATGTAGATTCAACATATAACCTGGGGCATTTTTCCAGGCAGTTATGTTAAATAGTTATTACTTCTCATTTTCTACCCTAAAGATGCTTTTCTCAAAACATTTACAATAACCAAATATGTCCGAAGATTTCTCCTCCTTCTCCCTACCTGCGTTCCCAAGCAGGTTAACTATGCTGACTCTAGGAAGGGCTTGAGATGAATATGTGAGGACTTAGGGGTTAACAGGAGTGAGCATTCACTGAGTGCCTACCACATCCCAGCCTTGTACCAACTGCTCTTCTGTGCTAGCTCATCGATTTCTGGGAGAAACTGAAGTCAGAGAGGCTAGGCAACTTGCCTATATCCTCACAGCTAGTAATTCACATAGGGGAGATCAGAACCTAAACTCGCCTTTAAAGTATGCTACATTAGGATGACATGTAGTATATTTGTAAACCTAACAATTCTCTTCTATGGCATCACAAATTAATCTCAAGGTAAAGGGTCTAAACCGGGAGTCGAGAAAAAACTTATGGCTGTGTAAGGAAATAATATCTACCATACCCTGTCAAAACGTTTAATATGTTTGGAGTAAATGACCAATTCCACAACTTCAAAAATTTCTAAACTATGGTGTTGCTGTCACATAGAACATAGTCTTAGTTATGCTATAGTAATTTTTAAAATTTGATTTGTGTGGTTCATTGGGATTGGTCCAAGAGTGGAGTGGAGCATGAAACCTCATATAAATCATATATCCATACTAAGAATATATTTATAGTGGTTGACAGCTGTCATTGAAATAGCAGTTAATTAGAAAGGAAAACAAACTTCAAAAAAATAAGAACCACCAGAGGCCTGCTCTATAATTTAAGAGGGCTCAGCTTCTTCATATACATGTTATAATATACAAGTTCTTTAGAATAGTAAAAAAGATATATTTCCAGCTAAGCAACAAGAAGCTATTTTTTTGAACACTACAAATCCAAGCAGGTTTTAACACTATTTGACTAAAAAAAAAAAAAAAAAAAAAGATAGCAACAAAGAGGAAGGATCACAAATCTGAGCTGACAAGACATGATTATTGGATTCTAGTAGATGCTGCTTTCAATCCGCGTTGAACTGATGTACAGCCAGGCCAAAGATAATGCTCAACAAGAACAGCAGTCCGTAGTTAATCCTCGATGAACTTGGGGTTGCAGACATAGGACAGAGAGTCTAAGCCAAATGGAGACTGAAGTACAGTGCTCCTTTGATTTTTAACCTTTGGACTTTAAAGAGGAAGAAAGGTCAGTTACCAATTAAATGGCATTTGAGGTTAGATGTGAGCTGAGAATTTTAACAAACTCTCAATCTCAGAGTAAGAGCAAAATCGGTAGTTGGCAAGATTCAGTCACATTCTGACCAGAACAGAAGAAAAGGGGTTAAATATCTTTTCTTCTGTGTGTGGAGGGAAATAGAGATCGGGACAGGACAAACTGGTTTAAAGATTTATAGAAATATGAATTACTTTGCTTTGAGTAATAAGAAGATTTTGATATTGCCCTGTCTCTTAGAAATTATCCAGGAAATAATCTTTACCATTCCTAGATTGCATTTTAAGACTTAGTTTTGTGTTAAGATATCTAAAATCACTGTGAACCCATGTATTTATTCATGCATTTGTTCAATACACAGAAATCTTTAGTTTGCTGCCTTATCCTTGGAATAACTTAAAATTTTTTCTTTAGTGCCATATCCTCTTTGGTATACATACCCAGGTGGCATGGGCCCCACCACCATAGCCTGATTTCAAGAGTGTCCTGGTTTAGCTTAAGCCAATTAACATAGTCCATCTCCTTGGATACAAAGGGATATTCAAGAATGGGCATTCCATAGACAATTAAAAACAAGAAGAAGCCACGAGCTTCTTAAAAACAGTTTTCTTCCCTCCCATGGGAACAACTGGAGGATATCCTCTCCCCTCCCCCCGCCCCGATGGTGTGATATGAAGATGGGGGCCTGGAACCACTGTAGCCATCATGCTACCAAGAGAAGTCGCCGTGGCCTTGGTGACTCAGTGGGTTCAAATCACTAAATCAAGCCTTCCCCCAAGTCAGAGCACATTCTGGACTTTCAGTTTTGTGAGTTAAACAATAATGAATTCTCCTTATTGTCTAAGGCAGTTTCATTTGGGGTTTTTTGTCCCTTGTCTTTCAGGGTGGAAATACAATCTATTGTGTCAGGTTCAGGGAAACCAAAACAATATGACTACACTTTGCTTTCAGAAGACTCCCTGTGTCCTGGAACGATGACCTCTGAGCTATACGCTGAGGAAGACTTTCAGGAACTGGGGCACCAGAAGAAACTCACTGGGTTAGAGTTTGTAAAAGGGATGTTGTAAGAGGAAAAGAAAAGAAAGAAATATTGGGCTAAGTTACAGCAACAGATAACAAAAGCTTGTGCTATGCATAGGATAAAGAATGAACCAAAAGATCACCTGAAAACACAAAGTTTGATCTGAATGCAAATCAAACTAGTTTCTATGAAAAACACTTAAATAACCTGAAAGCTTGTGCAGAACAAAGTAACTCTGGGAAGTGTCTACAGCCTTTGAGAACAAAGAGCATGCTGTTTCTTCCTACAAATAACAGGGAAGAGGATGTTGTTCAGAATTCATCAGATTGGTGTCAGAGATGAGTTACCAAGCCAGCAACATCTGAGCAATCACCTGTGTCATCTTTATCCTTAAGAACAATATAAGTCATTAAAAATAGATTGCTTGCATTTTTGAACTCATAGCTCTATTCAATTACATTCCCCGTCACTGAAAAAGTGGCTGAGATGTTTAACCTTTCTTTCTCAAAAGAGTAAAAGCAGCCCCCTGGCATGACCAGGGAGGGTTCTTTTTACTTAAAAAAGAATTGAGATTTATGGTGCCGAGTTATGTAAAAGAAAAAGGAAAGTAAAAGTGTTTGTATTCTGGCTGTAAAGAAAGATATCTTGTGGATTTAGCTTTGGATATCTATGTACAAAATGGGAATTTGTGATGTGGAACAGTAAAACTCAAACTCTAATGTGCAAATTCTATGAGAATCTGTTGAAATGCAGTTCAGATTCAGAAGATTTAGGTGAGACCTTAGATCTGCATTTTTTACAAGATCCTCTGGTGATACTAATGCTTCTAGGTCCGTGGACCAACTTGGAGAAGCAAAGATGTCCAACAAAGAGCTGGGCTACCTAGGATTCAAGAGGTCTGGGTCCAGTTCCAGCTCCATCAGCAACCAGCTGTGAGTTCTTGCAAATATCACTTAAACTTTGAATGCTCCTTGGCTATAAAATGACAGTGTTGGATTTAGTCATGTCAAATTCCTGATGCATCTAATCCAACAGGAAAAGAGGCTCTATATATTACACATGGTGTTTTAAACATTCATCACACTTTTCCTTGTTCCTTTTCTTCACGGAAGGCGTCATCTACCATATCAGCGCCATGATTACTGTTGGCTATTCTGTCTTCATCACTTCCCTACATTCAATTAGTCATCAGTAGTTCTCATCTATTTTTTCCTAAATATTTCTAAATTCTTTGTTTGTTTCTACTTCCACTGGTACAATCAAAATTTAGGTAACCACCATCTTCCTCTTGATCACATATAACAGCCTCCTAAGTGGTTTTTACTGCTTCTCTTCCCCCTTCCAATCCATTCTTTATTCTTTTTTTTTTTTTCAGCAAATGGACATCTTTAATACAGAGCTTAGCAACTTTTTCTGCCTTCTTCTAGGCACAGTGTTTTCTTTACACTGTAGCACACCCCTCCTTCTATCCTCTCAGCCATGTGGTTAGGGGGTTCAACTTACCTTCTCACTCCAATATGGAATTCATACCTAATCATTTCCTGTCACTGTATGAAAGATTTCAGTGACTTCCCACTTTTTTTTGGCAAGGAGATGGACTGTAGTCTCTATTATGACATAGCCATGCATAATTTTACCCTCATGCACGCCTTTCTTCCCTTCTTGTTCTCACATTATACTCATACTGAATTCCTTTAGGTTCTTTAAAACTCTCATGCTCTTTCCCATCTGGACTTCTTCATAACTGTAGTTTCTTCAGTATGGCATATTCACTTTCCCTCCTCCATGCTCAATGAGCCCCACTGGTGAATTATTTTCCTGGGCCCAGCTAAAATGTCACTTCCTGATGCTTAAAGTTAAGTTAGTTTAGGACTGTGTGAAATAAAATGTGCTGGAAGTATTGTGCACTTGACCTGCTCAGTGACACACTTTAAAACATTTGTTTAATGTCTATTTTTCCCAGTAGACTAAGGACAGGTAAGTCATCTGCCTTAGGGCTGAATTGGAGAATATTTTCAACAGTTATTAACAGAATTCAAATTAAAAAATTATAGAGTTTATTCCAATTCATTGTTTTGATTTTTTCCAGTCCATTATTTTCCAAACCAATTTGGCTTTCATCATCTTTAATGTCCAAGTTCTACAGGCTATTGAGCAATTCCTGGGTACTTTGGTCTATCTGCCTCCAATTTCCCTTTAGGTCAATCTCTTCTTCACACCACTAGGCCCAATCATCTCACTCCCCTGCTTGACAGCTACTTAAGGGCTCTTTCTTTGTCTATGGAGTAATCCTCAAACTCATAGCCTTCATTCAAGTCCCTTCATAGTGTGTCCTAAGCAACCTGGGGGATACTGCACACTGCCCAGACAACTATCCTAATACCCAGCCAATGTCCAGTCCTGCATTCCCAGGTTTTAAGATACTATCTCTAATATGCCATTGTCCTAGAATATTTGTATATGCATAGCTCAAAATAAGTGCCATTTTGTTATTAGTCTTTTTTACACCCCCTGGGTTAAAAGTGTTCTTTTCCTCCTCTATATCCTCTTAGTAGGTCACCTGCCCCTTCATGCTGAAGGTTTAAAGGAGCCTGGTGATCCTTGTCCTCTTGTCCCAGTTCTAGCCATTGAAAAAGACACAAGAAGCAAAAAGGGATAATTAATAAATGAGGCTTAAAAGCTCATAAATGACATGTGATCCTAGATTATTAAACATGGCTTAGACCTAAGGGCTTCCTGTGTCCTCCACCCCTTCCCAAGGCTACATCCCATATGGGAAAATTGAGCCTACAGAGAAGATGTCTCTCTAGCCAGCCAATTGCAAAATTGTAGCTTCCTTCACAAAGTCATTTGAGAAAATGACTTAGAGAAGTACTGTTGCAATAGCAGTATGATGTGAACCACATGCATGGTTTCAAATTTTCTAGCAGTCACATAAAAATATAAAATGGCAACATTAATTTGAATACTATATTTTATTTAACCCAATACACTCTAAGCATTATCATCTCAGCATGCAATCAACATAGAAATTATTGATGAGACCTTTTGACTTCTTTTTTGTCATACTAAATCTGGTATTTTATACTTAAAAGATGTCTCAAGTGCTCAGTAGACACTATCTGGTAGTGAAATTTAGAGAAATACAGAGGCCACTATTGCCTTAATTTTTTTTTCTTATTTTGAACTAACTATAGACTCACAAGAAGTTTCAAATAAATGAAGACTAAGGTCCCATGAAATCTTCACTGTGCCCCCTAATGCTGATGCTATTTATAATTGTAGTTCAATAACAAAACCAGGAAACCTTAATGGTCCACCATGAACTTTTAAGGGCAGTGGGCTTTTCCTCCCTAAGCATCCAGATTTCTCCGAGATCATCAATGGATAAGCTCTTCTTTCTCCTCTGGGGATAAATGGCTAATAAGATGGAGAAATGAGCTAAAGATGCTCATTGCAATATTGTCTTTTTTAGAGAGTGGCTCAGATGTCATGTTCCATCCATGCAAGGAAGAATGTCTCCCGGTACCCACACCAGTGTGTCTTAACCTCTGCTCTATTGTAGCATTAATTATTTCTAATTCCACTCTCCCTGAAGAGATAATAAGATCCTGAGATGTAGGAAAATTTATTCTTCTCAATATCTTTCACACATGCATTGCTTTGCATAGAGTATTTATTGAGGTGGTTTCTTGAAATAATCCAATTGTTATGTGAAGAGCACTCATTATTCCTATTTTCAAGCTACTCAACTGTTGCTTGCCTAAGAGGGAAATGACATAACCTTCAGATAGGTTTGACAAATGGCTTTTCTCAGGCAAGAAAGATTTACAGGGCACACAGTAAATTAGCCAGTGGGGAATATTCTATCCATCTAGAGATACAAGCTTTTTTTCCTTTACTTGGTTTTAATTGGAATTAAGTCTTTGAGGACTTGTCACCTCTTCAGCCAATAGTTTCTATTGAGTTTAACATCTTTACCCTTTAAAAAGAGAAAAGCAAAGATGTAAGGACCTCCCAGGCAAAGTAGCCTGCACAATCACCTAGCTAATAATTAATGTATAGATGCAAACCATTGTCTTCTTCACTGTCCAATTTCTACAGTCCAGATGTATTGAATCAGCTCCAAGAGCTACTGACCTGAAGCAGATTAAAATCCAAATACCTCAGCTATGTGATTGGCTAAATTTCTTGGATCAGACCAGGCCGGGCACATGGCAGAGAAAACAAATGTATGTTGACTGACTTAATGGAGGATGTTCTCTCTCAGTGACACTCAAGTGTATGCAGGATCTAATGATAGATTGTCTGAGTCTGAAGGATATTGGGTAACTTATAGGGGAGCCATCAGAGCTCACTAGGAAATGTCACCAGCTGCTCAGTGTCACCAAGAAATGTTAGCAGCTGTTCGGTATCACCTGGCAACAGCCCTCCAGGGTCCTGTGGCAAAAAACCTGAGCATACATACCTCTTGGCAATCACTACTGCTTTCTTTCCTCTTATCTAGGAACACACTTGATTTCCCCCTTTTATGTATGCCTCCACGTCCAATTTAATGCCAAATCCTATTCATTTTGACTCTAAGACATCCCTAGATAGTGGGGTGGGGTGGGGGGAACACATCATTATTCAGTCCCAGACACTGTTCAGACTTTGCGTCCACTTTATCTTATTTAAATTCTATTGCATGCATGAATGAAAGCAGCAAGAATTCCCGATACAACTTAGGAGCACTCGGATCCAGCAATGTCAGGACATACCCCTCCTCCCCCAACTTCTCAGTCACATGTACCAAAACGGTTCCTCTCCTTTTTGAACTTATTTATGAAAGCAGTTTCCTCTAACTTGCTGCTGAAAGAGTTCTGACCACATCCAGAGCTGTGCTAGACCTGTCTTGGACAAGCTTATGAGAATGGAATGGGCTTATTTCTTCCCAGCTCTACTTTTCATAATGTTAGTTTGAAGTCAGGCATGCTGGGAATCTTTACACCATGGAAATCAGTAAGCTCAACAAATCAAGGCTCTTTTGTTTTCCTTTTCATCCTCCCTGGAGAGCTTAGACTTAAGCATTTGCCAGCATGCCACTGTGCATCTACAGCTATTCTCTGAATGGTTCAGGCAATGGGGTTCTCCCTGGTCTCCAAAACAACCTGATTCAACTGTGGGGCAGCTGTCACTGTTACAAATACTTAGTTTACAGTGTAGCTTCCGAGACCTGTCTCCTGAGACATTTCACTTTTTCATTCTCATTGTGCTCTCTGCAACCACACAGAGGTGGTTGATTGCTCTTCTACGTGATTAACCCCCAACATTTGAAGAACACTCTCGGTACACCATTCCCTCCCCTTCTCTTCATCTCCATATATTTAGAGGCTACATATTTTAAAATTTCTCCTTTCCCCCACTCTTCTTGGCTAGTCCCATGTTTTAAATGAAGCACTGTCATTTTTATGTATATTGAAATATGTTCTATATGGTAGGTACTCAACTGATGTGAATCTATAAAAAATTCTAGAAGACAAATGATCTTGATTATAAAAATTGAAAAATATCACTATTGAGATACATTTAGAACTTTTATACATAAATACATATTCACAGGCCAAAATAAATTTCTTCTTTATTTCACTTCAGAAAGAATCAGGCAGATGTCTCTCACTACATTCCTTCTCAGGGTTTGCTATGTCAAATACCTTACAGTATGTAAGGAAATGGAGATGGAGTTGTTAGAAGAATTGATCACTGGTATTAGCAAAATAACATCTTCCAATGGAAATCCCAGCCTTTTTTCCATTAACTCCCAGACTTTTCTTTTTGAAGAAATACATTTTTTTTCCTACACACACAAAACAATGGCTGTTATTGCCTTGGCTGGTGTGGCTCAGTGGACTGAGTGCCACACTGAGGAACAAAAGGTCACCGGTTCAATTCCCAGTCAGGATACATGCCTGGGCTGTGGGCCAGGTCCCCAGTAGGGGGCACACGAGAGGTAACCAATCCATGTTTCTCTTGCACAAAGATGTTCTCTCCCTCTCTTTCTCCCTCCTTTCCCCTCTTAAAAAAATAAATTAAAAATATTTTTTTAAATGGCTATTATTTAATGCCATTTAACTACTGTTCACCACCTGTTATGTCACCTTAGGCACCAGATGAGGAACTTTAGTGAAGGTTGTTCACTACTCTGGGTCTTATTTGCCCTATTGTCAAATTTATATAGTGTTATTCCAACAGCCCAAGGATTAACAATCTTTTATGAACTTTTCCTCATTTTCTTATTAAGATTTATGTTTAACAAATGATATCACTCTTTTTTATTCCACAATTTTCTGTGTGCTTATTCAGTCAGCAAATGTTTATTGAGGATATTGTATTAGAGAATCTTTGGGCTTCCAAGGTACAGGGATGAACAGGGTGAAAAAGCCTCTGCTCTCAGGGAGCTCATATGCGTGGGGAGGAGGCAAACAATGAAGAGAAATACAAACTGAATTGTGGATAAAGTCATGCCGTTTATAAAATTGAAAACAGTTTTATGCGGTAGGTAAGGGTGATTCTGGGTGGGGGTAGGGGTTTGACGGGTCAAGGAAGATGTCTCTAAAGAGGAGACTTTTGAACTGAGGCTTCAGTGGTGGCAAGGAGGCAGCCACACAAAGTCCTGGAGGAGAGGAGCGTCCCCAGCAGAGGAAAGAGCGATGGCAAAGGCCCTGATGCAGGAAGGAGGTGGGCTTTTCTGAAGAGAAGAAAGAAGGTCACTGTGGCTCTAGGGTATAATACAAAACGTGTCAGGGAAGGTTGTCAGGGGCCAGATCACAGACTCTGCGAACAAGAATAGAACCTTATTATAGTCTCAGGGCTGGGTAGTTTTAAGTAGGAGAGTAACATGATATTATTTATATTTTAAAAATATCACTCATGCTAGCTGAAGTATATAGATTGTCAGGATTGAGCACAGAGGAAAGGAAACAAGTTGCAAACAGCTCAAGAAGGAAATGCAGCATGTTGTTATGAGTAGAGACGACTATATTTTGAAGGGTGTATTTTGAAAGCTGAAGCCATAAGCCTTGAGGATGTATTGAGTGGAAGTATGAAGGGAAAGACAGAAATCAAGAATCAGTCCTTGGTTAAGGATTTTGCACCTAGACAGATGATGACATCCACCAAGATGTGAGTGCATTGGATGTAACTAGATGGAGAAGAAACTGGGTGTCAGGTGTCGGAAAAAGGGGATACAAAATCATTTAAGATAGGTTAGTGGGTGCAAAAGGACAACTCACTGGGCATTCAGAGAATGGATTTCAACCTGTAGGTGTGTTGATTATATGAGTGATCCCAGGCAGTCCCCCTGGCCATGCCCCGGCAAGTCTTAGATTTTTCATTCTTCATGTGAGTGGTCCAATCTAGGTGGTTTGCTTCTTCTCAGGTCTTCTCTGATCTACAGCAACACCCACTTCTCACAGCCCCACACTCACATCCCCGTTTTCCCACAGGAGGAGAAGTCCTTGTTCCCAATGTCAGGGCTGGGTCTTCCATGACCTTTCCTCTCCCTTCAACTTAATTATTTTGCCTTTTCCTGCCTTTGCCAAATGACAAACATAAACAAACAAACAACAGTATACACTCATTTATTCACTTTTCAAGTTGCTAAAGTCTATCTCCTTAAAGCACAGACTTGCACAGATGGCTTTTATTCAAGTTGTGTCTCACAGCTGGACAGTAGTGTTAGGAGCACGCATACGTGTGTAAGGGAGTCATATGGACTTTTTACTGTAGACCTCTCTCCACTGAAGGGTATTTTCTTGTGGTCAGATTTGTCCACATGAAAGACATTCGAGAACTGGCACAGGTAGCCATTTATAAAGGCAAAGGAAGGTAAAAATAAACAAAGTAAGAAAGATTAATGTGCCCACCTTTAGGAATAATGTGCTGTGTGCCTGAAAAAGAACCGAGTGCGGTTGTTTCCAATAATGCTTTCATTAATCAAAACCGGGAAGCCACTGCATAATGAGGCAAAGAAGTTAATGGATATTAGCATATTGCTATACTTTCTCCTTCGCTAGCACGAGTGGTTAAGCTCGGGGTCTGTACACGTGCCATTCTCTGTCCCAACATATTACAGCTGGGGGAAAAGAAATGACAACTACAGTGGCACCCAAAGGTGAGTGTGCGGACCACTCCTCAGCACGGAAAGAGGCTCCACAAATAAGAATTCCTCAGTTAGTACATGCAGAAAACTTTGCATTCAGTACACTGGTCTTGGAGATTAACAAAACACATTACAATGCTTCCCGGTAGAGAAACCTGTTTACTGTTGCTGAACCCAGAGTTTCTCAAATTACTTTGCTAACATTGTAACACTTTTCAATACACTTCTGAAAGGGAGAACTACTGTCTTTTTTTTTTTTTTTTTAACAGAATTTGTACAGATTCATTTCCTTCATTACTAGAATTGTCCAATACATGTCCACAAGGCTCACAACCACGGCCTTTCTGCTGCCTTTCTCTAGGCACAGTGCCTGGTCCAGAACTCAAGCCAAGTTGGCGGCAAAAATATGAACTCAATTTGAATTACATTCAGTCTAACATTCTGCCTGGTGGTGGTGAAGACTGTCCATCTCAGTTTCAGTCCAAGTGTAAGGGCATTTCCCAAGCAGCCCAGCTGATTGCTGATCCCCATCAGAAGTCTGTCTTCTAGAACATGCTTTGAATTTATTGAGAGGCTCAGCTTCAAGAAAATTCTATATATTTAACTCATGGTTTGAAACCCAGAGTTATTCTCTACTTGTTCAAAACCCAGTGTTTTTCAAGTTCATGGAATTTTCTCTGGTCTTCATTGCGATGAAGTGGGTTTTTTTTTTTTTTTGTTTGTTTGTTTGTTTAGGAGAAAAGCTACCACTTTAAAGTTTCCAGCTGCTTTCCTTGAACATGGCAAATTTCCTTAGAAAAGTTTTCTTTGTTCTTGGAAGAATATGACCAGTTCTTCTGAGATGAAGGTCAGAGGGAGAGGTCAGGAGTGTTGGTGGGAGCCCTCAGGGTAATACTGAGGGCATCTGAGCCTAACTGGAGAAGAAACAGGTGATCTACGACTTCCAGTGAGCCTTTTGAAAGGAGAAGGATGGAGACCAGCCACTTTTCTTTCCTAGAAGTTATAAGAACTTTTCTGGTAAGTTAAAATAATCCTAAAAAAGGTTTTCTTTCAAACAAATGGCCTCAAAAGGGAATTCATCAGGAGGAAAGGGAAATCTTGTACAGCAAGGAACAAGGCAGCTGGTCTGGGCAGAGAAGAGGGCAAGGTTAGGGACCGTGGCTGAACCGGTGAGCGTAACCCAAAGGCTCACAGGACAGGACACCGCAGGAAGGTCAGCACAGCATCCAGGCACATTATCTTGTGTGGGGCCAATTTCTGTAGCCATACTGTGTGACAGGAATGGGAGCACTTGCAAGGCAAACTCTGGAATCTTTCAGTAGAAAGATGAGGTTTCCAAATGCTTTTTGTCTGAGAACGACTGACCCATTTGGCTTCAGTGAGCCCCCAGGGAGCTGTAAAGTGGAAGCTAGAGAATGGGGGTGATTAAAAGGCTTTTAACAAGACATGTGACAATTTTGTATTTGTTCTCCCCCACCCCCGCCCTCAGCAGAATTGTCCTTAATACACTTCAGAATTCTGACCACTGGGGCCTGTACTCACAGATCCTATCCTTCTTTACATCATTCTAATTAAATAGTTAAATATTATATTTCCTATAAAAGAATGTGTTTTTTTTTGGGGGGGGAAGGGGTGCACATGAAAACGAGACATAGCACAAAGAGGAGGGTCAACTTCTTACTGAAAAATGTCCTTATTAGTAACAACGGGGGGAAATCTCCCAATTCCTCCCTCAATTATTTGATATAAAAACTTTTTTATTTAGCAAAGGAATAATCTATATCTGTCTTAGCCATTCTCTCCAATAGCCTGCAACAACCGGTGACTATGCTAGGTGGTTGGAAACTCCCCGCTGGGTGATAGGAGGGCAGGGAGCACAGCGGTATCAGGACGGCGCTCGCGGAGAAGGCGGAGGCAAGCCACCCACAGTGGGAAGGTGCTCACAGAATGGAGACTGCGCACCCACACACGGTTTTACTCTGTGCCAAGCGCTAGGCTAAGTGGTTTTTATTCTTTCATGTATCCATTCAGGAATTCGCGCAGCAAAACCATGAGAAGGTACTGTTACTAGCCCCTGTGTATGCACTGGTGAGGTGATACGGCCGCAAAGTAGCTGACCGGAGAATTTGAACACTGGACCATTTAAATCCAGAACTCCAACTGTACACTGGAGATCATAATAATAGTATCTGGTGCTAGAGGGTTTTTTTTTTGAAAGGATTAAAAATAAACTACATATATAAAGTTCTTAGCGCCCTGCCTGGAACAGAGTAAGCATTTAATGAAAGGGAGCTGCCGTAATCATCAATAGCATGCTCATCACCATCATCCCCATTTTTTTTTAAAGAGAACAAATCCATTTCATTTATTGACTTTTCAGTAAGTTTAAGCTTTTGGTGGGGACAGCATCACACGGATTCTGCAGGAAGGTTGCTTAGGGTTCAGCACCAGCCATGACACTGTGCCTAGGAACAGGAGTTCCTGTTCCCCAGGCTGCTCTCGTTCCGTTCGGTTTGCCACCAGGAGTCGCTGTGTGGTTCTTTGCTTGCACACGTAAACACGACTCTTGCCTAGACAGAATTCAGTTTCATCTCGAGTATGATCCCCTTTGATTTTAAGGAGACACCGCGTACAGCTGGCAAAAATGGCCATCGATGGCGGCCTTTGAGACATATTCGTCATTCTGGCGCCCTGTGCCCAGCAGGCCTCCACAGGCTCTAAGACGATGGGAAAGAGCTATCATCATTATTACTTAGGAGGAGTGTTAATAGAAAAGAATGATTACATGGTTCACCAAAACCTTTCTCCTCTTTGGAAAAGGACAACATCAACATATTTGTGAATAAATAATTCTCTAGGTAGTTCTGCATATACATAAATGGGGGAAAAGTCCAAAACTTTCCCAAGCTACCAAGCGGCAGCCCTGGTCTTTAAAACAAAGAAGCCTGGTACCAGAGCCTACCTCCCAAGTCAATCTGTGCCGTAACATCTCCCTCTTGCTCTTTTCTGTGCATCTCATAGTGTTTCCCTGCTCATATTTCTTCTCTTTCTCATGGACTTAGATAATCCACTGGGGCTGATGTATTATTTAAACTATGTTCTTGCCCTTTAAAAAATGATATATCATTTCTTATTTTTATCATTGCAAGTTTTACTTTATTGCTAGACTCCTGGACCTAGGATGAAATTTGCAGCTCCATCTAACTCATCCCTGTGGTCACTCCAGTTCTGGGAGCAGGACCTTGAAATAGGACAGGCTTTACTCATGAGCTTGCCAGTCAATCACCTCCAAATAATGTGCAGAACTTTTGAGATAGGCTATTGTACTTTTTGTTCTTTGACTTAGGAGAATAGAAGATGACATCTGAAAATGTCATGTATAACCAAGTTCTTCCTGGACACCTTAGTTATTTCTTTGGAGAGTGAAGGATCCATAGGACACCCAAAGAATTAATTATCTCCCATTTTCTTACTACCCAGTATGTTCCTCCACCTAAATGTGTGACTCTCCCTCCAATGCTTCCTATCAAAGCCAAAGGCCACCCTGTTACCAAGACAACAACCCTAACATGATCTTTGTTTCCCATATTTCTCTCCTCCTCCACCCACATCCAATCTAGCACCAGGCTCTACAGATTGTAGCTCCTATGCAACTATTGAATTATTTTCTTCATCTCTCCTACCATCAGCCAAGTCCAGGCCACTTTTACATATTGTCTGAATTGTGCCATAGCTTCCCGATGATCTCCCTGACTCCAGAATTTACCCTCACTAATGTTTCCCACACCTCTAAGCTAGAATTATTTTTCTAATATGATGATCTGATACAGTTATTTGTCTGCTCAAAGCTCTTCAGTGGCTCCCCACTGCCTCAGAAAAAAGGAACAAACTCTTAAGAAGTGTTCTATTTGATCCTGCTGTATAATAAACTACCCAAGGCCAGGATTTCACACAGCGCACAGTAGGGTGAGCTTGTTTCTGATCTACAACGTCTGAGATCTCATCTAGGAATACTCGAAGCCTGCGAGTAACTTGACTGCTGGGGGCCTATGTCATCCGAGGGAGAATACACTCCCATGTCTGGTGGCTGACTTTAGCTGTTGGCTGGACATCAGCCTGCAACTGCCCAAAATACTTACATATGGGCTCTCTTTGTGGTGTTTTTGCATGGACTATTTTTGGCTTCTTTACTGCATGGCGACTGACTTCAAAAGCAAATGTCCTCAGAATATAAGACAGAAATGTGTATAAACTAGTCTCAGAAATGAAAATATTCACCCAGGGTCAAGGGGAAGGAGCAGAGACTCCCCAATCTGAAGGACAAAATACGAGAAGGCCACACTGTAAAGAGCATGTGGGTTGGGAGACAGCGTTGCAGTTGTCTTTCAAAAAAACAATCGCCACAATTTACTCAAGGCTTTTCAGGATTTGATCCTTGCTCACATCTCTAGGGTGTTGCCCTTACATGTCTGGAACTCTGCTCTCCAGACATAGTGACCACGTTTCTCTAAATCTGCCATATTTACTCGCCTCTGATCTTGTTCACAAGACTACCTCCTTCCCATCACAACCTTCCACCCTCCCCACCTTTCCTGGCTAATCTCCTCCTGGATGGTTTTCCTTACTGCTGATCTCTCCTCCAAATCTGGGTTGTACCTCTTCTTACCATTTCCAGGTCACCCAACATAGTGCTTAGAGCATGGCAAATGATGAAGAAAGATATATTCAGTGAATAGATGTCTCTCTCAAGGTAGGGACTTATTAATATCCTGTTCATTGTGTGTATTATCCACTGAGACCGGTACAGTGCTGACCCAGTAGGTGCTCAAAAATGTTTGTTGAATGTACTGTGTTTTTTGGTGATCTATAGGGTTTTTGTTGTTGTTTAGGCAGAGCTAGGCAGAGCTGTCTGAAGAAGGCTTCTTGTGGGCCAGTGCTGTATCAACTGTTGCTAACAGAACTCTGCAGAGCTAAGTCATGAATCTATTGTGTTTGCCTCTCAAAGCTTCTTCCAAGTTGAATCTCTCCACCTCTCACTCAAAATGACACAGCTTCCACCTAAAGAAAAGAAGCTAAATTGGTTCCATAAGAACTTGTCAAGTGAAGAACATCCTAAAATTGCTGCCAGAAACTCCAGTAGGGCTTGAAAGGTAAAAATTTAAGGGCTTTCTTCTCTCAAGCTGGGTAACAGAGCTTCTTAGGCTTCCTATAAACATTGCTGTGGTAACTGACAGGTAATGAGCTGTTTATCACATGTACTCATGGTGCATAGCCACACAGTTTCAAGCAAGAGCCTGGAAGCATAAGGAAAATAAATCAATTTGCAGACTCATCCTAAAGTACATTTTTGGCAAGTCTTACCATTGTAAATCTTCTGGAGGAAACAAAATATTTACAGTATGGACATGAGATACTAAAAATAATCTTATTTCCAACTGTCCAGTAAACATTCCTTTCACTTTTCTCTTAAAAATAGATTTTGGGTTTAGAGATCCATCTTAAAATTTGAGCTGAGGAACTGATAGAAGAGACGGCAAAATGAAGAGATGGTAATAATAACAACACTAATGGGGAATTCACCTGTTAAGGAAATACACACAAAAAATAAAACAAATTGTCTTTCAGCTAGATGTCAGAATGACGAATTATTTTCTTTCAATTGCCTACCATGCTCCATAGTGCTAATATGAAAAAGAAATAGACCAGGTGGGTACTAAGAGAGAGCAAATTGCTTATTTTAGTTCTAATCTGTATCACTGGATTGGAAGAATACCAAAACCTATTGTGCATTTTATTCACATAATTTCTGAACATACTTGTATGTAATAACCTCCCACCTATATGTAATTATATCCTATTTATGTCTAATCAAAAGAGGCAGTTGGAAGAAAAACAAGTTCATAATGAGATCTGCAATAGAGATTAAGAAGTGCCTAATTAATATTTTTAAGAAGAAATGAATACTTTCTCAGTGCACACTTTATAATTATGTCATTTAAGTTTCTGGAGTCACATCTCTGTTTTGAAAAAACAAAACAAAACAAAACTAAAACACTTTGGAGTCATTGCCAGAGTATCTATTTTGTCTTGCTTAAAGGATCGTGCCAACAGATGTTTCCAGTACATGTAGACAGGACCTTAACTAGCGCAATATTTATTAAATGGTAATACATATCATAGATCAAATGAGTCTAAAGAGCATATTTTAAAAATTGTGCTAATGTGTTCAGCAAGGGGCCTGTGCTCCTTAATCACTTCCCTCCGGGAAGTCAAGCCTGGTGTCGTACATCAGCAAGGAGTGAGCTTGAAGAGACAAGCCATCGAGGCAGAGGCAGGAAACTCCTTTGTAAACTCTTAGAAGGAGTCAAGATTGGAAATCTTAGTGCGTAATGTGCCTCTCAACACACTCTAACATCCTGGGTTATTAGATTTTTTCGGAGGCACATGTAACAGAAGACAATAGGGACGTGGTTTCTGCCTCCTGAGTGGAACTTGAGAACTATTTGGGTGGTTAAAGCTGGGGCCACTCTTTTTCTTGCCATCATTTTACCCCAAATTTTCCAGTCCCATCCCTGGCCTTCAATGAGATAAGACTGCTCACTTGGGCTTTCTAGACACATCATCTGTGGGGAGAGGAAACAGTGGGCACCTGAAGCAATGCTAACAACTTAGAGCTTGGAAAAAGAGGACACACACACACACACAAACACACATAAACCACTATTACGCTGATCCTGACACAGCTCGCATTGGGAAGGGCAGATGCAACATAACTCCACATGGCTTCCCTTTACCCTTGCGTCTCTCAAAATTCATATGTTGCAGCACTAACTCCCAATATGACTGTATTTGGAGGTAGTGCCTACCAGGAAGGAAGTAATTATGGTTAAATGAGGTCATAAGGGTGGGTCCCTGACCCAATGGGATTAGAATCCTTGTAAGAAGAGACATCGGAGAGCTCAATGTCTCCTGGGGCATTCCCCATGCACACTCTTAGAAAAGGTCGCCTGAGCACAGGGAGAAGGTGACCATCAGAAGCTGAGAGGCCAGGAAGAGGGGTCTCATCAGAAACTGAACTGGCTGACGTCATGATCTTAGACATCCAGATTCCAGAACTGTGAGAAATAAATTTCTGTTGTTTAAGTCACCCTGTCTGTGGTCTGTTGGTATAGCAGCCCGAGCTGTAATGCAGCCCCAGATGTCTGATGGAGTCACAGCTGACAATGGCCCTGTCCACGTGTAAGGGATCTGTGGGATCTGAAAGCTCCAGTCTTATATCACTGCCCCTTCCTACTTAGGGTTCCATCACATTGCACTTTGGACTTAAGGTGAGTTTGTGGATGCTTAGCACTCCTTGTTCCCTAGCACCGGCACAACTGTGGTGGGCACCGGACACAGGAGGAGAGGAAAGCGGGGCCCGTGTCCAGCCTCCTTGAAGACTCTCTCTGCCTCCAGCTTTTTACCTCCAGGAAACCCATTTTCTGACAACTTCCCACCTAGGAATGTTCACCAGTGTCCATTGTGAGACCTGAAATGTGGATCATTTCTTACCCTTATTATAATTCCCACAATACTGTGTGCTGTTATTAACCTCATTCTTCCAGATGAGGCATCCAAGAAGCTCAGTCATCGCCCAAGATCACACCTCCAGATTCAGGATGTGAACCCAGGTTTTACTGACCACCAGGGGCATGCCTGTGATTCTAGTACAATAAATTCATTCCAAGTGCCCTGTGGGTGAAACTGTACAGAATATGGAACCAATCTGATGAACCTGATAACCAGACTCAAAGACTAGAACTGGTTTAATGAATTATCCACTCCAGCTATACACTTGAAGTTTATCAAATGTTGTCTAAGGATCTTCTCAGATTGGGAAGTGAGTTTTTGGCCTTATAGTTATATGTATGGGAAAACTTTTCTGCAATAAAAAAACCCTTTATACTTTTAAAATAGTATTAAAAGCTAATGATCACATTTGTAGGTTCTCCAAACGATGGAAAGGATCCAAAAGACAAAATTCCATATTTTGAAGCTAGTATGTTAAAACAAAACAAAAGCTAGGTATGGTTTATGGTATGAGGACTGTAGATATGTTTTTCTTTTTTCTTTTTTACAATTCTTCAATGGTATTGTCTTTGTGATAAAAAATTACTATAACATCTATTGAAAAACTTACCATTAAGTTGTAAATATTTAATGCACAGTTAGCTCATTTAATCCTTATAACAGTCTTGTGAGATAAATCCTATGGTTACCATCATTATTATGCAGAATGAGGAAACTGCGGCCTGAGAGTTTTATACTAGTAAGTAGCAGTGCTACGAGTTAGAGCCAGACAGCCTTTTCCCAGAGACCACACATGGACTCCTTCGATAAGCTGCTTTTTGAGTGGTTGAATCTCCTGAAAGACAAGAGGTCCAGACCATTGGCGTGTGGAGGCCTAAAATAGGGGAGGGAAGCAGGGAGGAGGGACAGAGCAGTTAAAGAGCTGGACAGAGACTCCGGATACTTGAGGACAAATCCCCTGGGTCTAGAAAAGGTGGCAGAAAAAGCTCTGCCCTGTGACAATCCTCTTTCTAAAGTAACACATCCTGCTCAATTAATTCCCAGTCCTAAAATAAATGAGTGGCTTTCCATCTTTACATCCTCAGCCGCAATAATCGTATTTCATGCTTTATTTCACCCAGTCTCTCATCAGAATTTACAAGGTAAATGCTTATAATGGGTATGCTTTAGCCTCATCACTGGCAACCTTACATAACAAATTATTTTATAGGTAATTCCCTCCAGAAAGGCCAATGTTTATAGCATTACAGTGGTTTGTAAACAGCAGAAACACAATGCGTTATCTAGAAAGCCAGGGTGTTTAATACTCAGGTAAAGCAACGTAGCCTGATATTTTATATTACTCTATTACCACTTCAAAAATGAAAATATAAGTAATATTCATTCTACTCAATGTGCAATAACAATAATTCCAATCTGTCCAAAGAGCACATCCCTGTTGTGTTCTGCAATGATTTCACTCAGGGTAATAAATTTTACCTAATCTGATGACAGCTCCTTTGGCAATATTGGCAAAGTCACTATTTGGTTTGTCTACAAAGAAAGCAAGTTCTTTTGTATTTATATCCAGATATGTATTCATATTTCCATTCTATCCACCTAACCATCCACCCTTCCACCCATCCACCCACCCATCCATCCAACCAACCATTCATCTTCCCCAGCTACGTGCTGATATCATGACTACTTGCTGAGCACCTGCACTGAGTGTAACTCAGTCAAAATCTGCTCATTTTTGTATCTTGTTATGGCACTTTTTCTTCTTTTGTTCCTAGTTCATCATTTTTTTCTAAGGTGCAGTCTGTGGACCATCTACCATCTCTGTGTTCTAGACCTACAATAATTATCTATTGTGGAGGGAGCAAAGCACTTCCCATAGTCACAGCCAAAATTCTTCCCACTCAGATAGTTTTGATACATCAATTAAAGTGGTAGAGGACCCTGCAGAGGTCGAGGTGTTTGGTGTGTATGTATGAGATGGAATAAAATAGTTCAGAAACTAGGGTTGAATTTACTGTTGAATTTACTGTTGTCCAATAGGAAGGCTCCTATTGGACTGTCTGTCTAGTAGGAGCCTTATGAGGACTGGATGAGAGGAAACAATAGCCAACTACCTGCCCTCGTCCTACACGGGGGCTGGATCCCAGAAGCACTGGGGTGCATAAATCCAGGATCAGCATTCCTCATGCCCAGAGGAGGAAATTTATCCAAGATCTTAACCTGGCTGGCAAAAAAGCCAAGGTGAGAGAGCAGGTCTCTCAGTGTTCAGTCTAGTGTTCTCCCAACCACATCTCACTGCATCTGTGGATGAGGCTTTACACTGTGGTGTGAGAGGCCATTTGCCTTTCGGATCTCTTTCTGGAAGCCAATTACGAAGAGTCCATTTTTCTCTGAATATGCCCTATGGAAGTGAGAGACCCCTACCAGATAGCCCCGTGACCTCAGGAACCGGCGCATCAGTCAGTTTTTGTGCCCTCCTGCACAGCTCGCATCAAGAAAGTCTCCACTCAAAGCCTTTGTCTCATGAAACTGTCACCTGTTATTCCTATAGTTGTTGCTGGTGTTGAAGTCATCACTGTCACCACACAGTGAACATTAATGTGTGCTAGACATGTCACATGTAAAGAATTCAATGGTAAAATAACATATATTATTACTTAACATGCACAGATTCAAATCTGTGCAGTTCCCTCCACAAGTTGTATAGGGAGAGACAGGACAAAAATCTGAGAGAGAATAAAAAATATATATATTAACTAATACTGGAAAATTTACCTGCCTACTCCCAAATATCTTTGCTGTTTGGCAGAAATGACTCATTCCATTAGATTCTTCTCTGTAAGTAAAACTTTTGGAAAATTGCACAGTGCCTAACACGAAGGACAGATACTAATTGGGCACTAACTTCATGCCAGGTATTCTGTAAAATGCTCACACACCGTCCCAACAGCCTTCCAAGCCAACTGATACCTTGCATAGCAAGAGTTCTCCAATCATACAACAGGGGAGCTTTTATATGACCATACCAGCTTTCATTTATGTAAGGATTTATGCTTTTCAGAGCACATCCACATCTGTAATCTTACTGAATGCAATTATGTTACCGAAAGGAAAATAATAGGAACTGTGGCTGTCTTCCTGAGAAGCATCTTTTCCTTTGGCGACTGTCTCCTTCCTCCTTTCATGTGGCCCACAGTGCCCATAAGCAGCTGCTCTCGTCTGCTGCAGGGTTAAGTATGCCACTGGCCTGGCCTCCCAGACCACAGAGAGATGCTTCTCCCTTATTGATAGTGAGTTAAGGCAAAAAGCTTGGAGTTACTGATGATCATATTCGTTATAACACAGAGGGAGTCAATAATGGAAGACTAATTAAAAAGGGTTAGAGTTTGGATCAGGTCAAAAGAAGGAGGGTTGTGAGATGGAGAGAAGACTGAGCTTGCTGTTAGCATGTCTAAATCCCTGGATCCAGCTATGCCTAAACGTCCGATCTCCCTTGGACTTCAATTACGGAAGCCAATGATTTTCTTAAGCTTTTGATCTAGGATGCTGTAACTTTCAACCAAAGAAATCATAACTGACAAACCTACAGGACAGGGAACGGAACTGGAATCCTTATCTCTTTTGACGTTTGGTTCAGTGCTCATTCTCCTAAACTCAGATGTCCAAGGAAATCTGGTACTTCAGAAATCCTGCAGAGAAGGCCTATCAGATGGGGTAGCAGAGCTGGAAATATCGTACTTTTCAACAGAAGAGAAAAAGTAAGTGTGGAACTCATCACTCAAATAGGAAAGGGCAGAGTGAAGAGAACTAAATAGTCAGCACAAAAAATACAAGTATACTCCCCCCCCCCCATTTTGCCAGTAGCTACCCTGAGAAAATGAAATTCAGCTGCCACCCACAGCTGATTCCAAGGTGACGACCCTTGTCGGGGAACTCACAGCTTCATTACTTAGGCAGAGCAATGAAAATGTGGAGGGCTTTACCTTTGTTTCCATCTTCACCACAGTTTTCTACACCCGGGCCTCTGACCTGGTTAGAATATGTTAATTCACAGAATCAGTCATTTCCCTTATCAGCCTCTCCAGGCAGCTGGCAAGAAGTATTTTCAGCTACAGACTTTGCAATCAGCCACTCAGACCTGCTGGCTTCCTGTGCCTGGACAGAGCTAATTAGTACTCAGCGCTTTTATGCATTATCTCTGGCTCCAGAACATCCCGTAAATGAGGGGCAGGCCTGTCTTCACCCCTAAGGGACAAGAAGAAACACTCAGATGCTTGGAGGTTAAACAACTTCCTAAAACTTCCTCCATCTCATTTCCACTTTTCTTTTAATGTCCCATTTTCCTGAGCTGCTTTAGCAGACTACATCAACCTGTGATGTTTTCTTTGTTGTGTAGATTTTTATATCATTTTCCTACCTCACCATTACTACATACAGTGCATCAACTGGTGGCTCGCTCCTTCCTTCCTTCCTTCCTTCCTTCCTTCCTTCCTTCCTTCCTTCCTTCCTTCCTCCCTCCCTCCCTCCCTCCCTTTTCTTCCTTTCTTCCACCCAGCCATTCAAATAGCATTTACTGAGTGCCTACTGTATGTCAAGCACAAGTGGGGATTCATAGAATCATACAGAAAAAAAAAATCTTAATTATACACTAGTTGGGAGAAAAAGACTAGAAAAGAAAAAAATTAACAAGATAATTACATATGATGAGAGTTATTGCAGTAATAAAATCAAATAATAATATTTGGACTGAATGGAGAATGAAGTAGTTAGAGATGGCTTCTCTGAGGAGGTGACACAGAAGCTCAGATAAGAGTCAACCAAGGAAAGATGTGGGCAGGGCCTCTCCCAGAAGGAGGGGCACAGGAAGTGCACAGGCCTGCATGTGGACAGGAGGCCTGTGCAAATGAGGAACGGAAGAAAGGGCAATGTGGCTGGAGCATAATGACCGAGGGGGAGGATGGCTTGACAACAGGTCAAAAAAGCACTCATTCTTTGAAATTTTTTCTGACTGCAGGGGAAGGTCAGTGGAAGGCTTTTACACCATCATGTAACAGGAACCAGTTCAAGTGGCTGCTAAGCGGAGAGCGGGCTGTGGGGCAGAAGACAGGCAGGACCTCAGCAGAGCACCCTCACTCCCATCCCAGGGCCTGTGCATGCCTGGTGCTGTACCGAGTGCACCACTGACGTTGCTCCTAGAGCCTCAAAAGGCATTCACTGTGTTGGAGCTCATGAATGAGGAGCTAGTAGGGAACTCCCTCAGTATCGTAAATAATATATGGCTAAGCTGGAATTGAAAACTCCATCCAAATAACCCCAAAGCCTTTGTGCTTAAATGCTTCATTTTTTGCATCATGCTATGCCATAGACCCTTGACCTTTACAGATTGAACAAAGTTTTGAGTAATTTTTAAAATTCTTATTGTCCCATGACATATTAATTTTAATTTTGTGGAAGCATCTACTTGTGTGCCCTGTAAGGGTGGTATGAGGCACTTAACGGACGAGTGGTTCTTTAGCCATGAATATGCAGTAACTCTTGTGGAATTTCTGTCTAGAAGCTAAGCATAAGAAATATTATTTTCTAGGGAACTGATTCAGAAGCAATTTTTTTCCTAGTACAAAGAGTTAAGAAGGCAAAGAGAACACTTACATTTTTCAAGTACAACTGCTTTTTAAAGGAGATTTATAGGCTATGAAAGTATTTGCAAATTAGGGGTTTCTGAATATCTACAGATAGACTCTGAATGCCCAGGGTTTATGATGTCTCATCATAAAGGTTTGGGAATACCCATCACCATGCTTTTTTGGCGAGCCCACCAGCTGGTGTTCTGTGCATCTCACCTCCCTGAAATTTATACATGAAAACCTAAATTCAATGATAGAATCCAGTAGCCATGAATTCCAACATGATATTAGATGAATTAAGCCATGCAAGCTTTTGTAATTACTTTCAAACCTGTTATCAAAATCCTGGAGGCATCAGAAAGCTCTGTTTTGGCATGATGCTTGGTGCCAGGGAATTACTCTCTCTCCAGTGATTTGCCATGATTCATGGAAATTCACTTATTTCTCACCACATGGGATCAGATCATGCATGTTAGCTGTGATCTGCAGAGTTCCAGGGGCTCACAGTGGCCCGGAAGACTCCTATACTTTCTTAAATGGCCAAAGTGTTTTCTCCCTTTCTATTTTTCCAGACACAAATTCTGTTAAATTGAGTACCAGACACAGAAATAAGAAGTTCTAATAGCATCTTCTTTTCCTTCTCATTAATTTATATGTGACCTCTTTCTGGTACACTTGTGAATAAACAGGAATTTAATGGGGTCAGAAAGGATCAAATGGATGGAGCTGTTACAAACCAAAATACTGCGGGCAGGTAAGGGGAAAGGACAAAAAGGAAAGAGGAAATGAATTACAGAAGGCCAGAGAAGGAGGAAGTACACAGGGGAGAACATTCATGGGGACACAGAGTATTATGGAAGCTACAAACACAAGTAGAAGAGGAAGGGGGACCTGGGCCAGAGAAAAGGGAGAGGCCAGAGGTGGGAACTGGCCCAGTGAATGGCGCCAACTCCCAGGGAGACTGCCAAGGGGTTCCAACCTGCAGCTCCATCTGTCTCCTCGGATTCTAGGGCAAACCTCATTAGTGTGAGGAGGCACCCCACAGCTTGGCCCCTGCCCCCGGGACCTCAGATTCCCATCTGGCAAGCTGAAATAAGTGTTTGCTCTGCCATAGGGTTTCAATTCTCGTAAACACTCTTTTTCTGCTAAGAAAAATGTACCTTTTTTCACTATTTATTAGCTTTTATCAGCTGTTCCATGCTATGTTATTCTAGCCTAAGGAGTAACACTAACTTGATTTTAAGTTGATTGCTGCAGAAGGTTAATAACTTAACTCCTTGTGTAATTAAACTCCAAATAGCAAATCCACATGCATCCTCAGTTGTCCTACCTGGCAGGTGGTCAACAACATGCACCAAACACTGGTTCCTTGGATGCTGGCCCTGGTGCTGAAGGGCTGGGGTTGCTCAGAAGGCCACAGGGTCATATGATTGATGAGATGATCTATTTCTTCCTGGAAGGAAATGGGAGAAGTTAGGGGGCCACTGCAAAGCTAGAGGTTTACCTTTCTAGAGTTTAAAAAAAAAAAACAAAACAAAACCCAAAACCCAAACCGAACAAAACTATATACAGGAACTACAAAGAAAGTGAAAATGTAACCGAACCTTTTAAAGAAGCATCCATGCACAGAACCTGGACTTCCTTGAGAGTATTAGAAGCTCTTTATGTGAGCTAACTTCTTACTTTCCCTCTGCGGCTTCCTCACCTCTCTCCACCTTCAGAGAAAGGAAAGGAATTATAGGGCCTTGCTTTGGATTAGGCTTCGGCTTAAGGGAATGTTGTGGCTGGTTTGATCTTGTAAAAAGATTAAAAACTTTCTCCAGAGCAGCAATAAGGCTGTTTCACTTTCCCATCATTTGCATGTTTACTGGAGCAGTACTTTTACTTTCCCTGAAGAACCTTCCCTTTGTGTTTATAACTTGGCTAACTGGTACAAGACGCCCAGCCTTTGGCCTGTCTTGGCTTTTGACATGCCTTCCTCAGTAGGCTTAATCATTTCTAGCTTTTGATTTAATGAGGATGTACAATTCTTCCTTTCACTTGATCATTTAGAGGCCATTATAGGGTTATTAATTGGCTTAACTCCAATATTACTGTGTCTCAGGCACACAGAGGCCTGAGGAGAGGGAGAGAGATGAGGGAAGGGCCTGTCAGTGGAGCAGGCAGAACACACTATGTTTATTAACGTTTCCTGTCTCATAATGGCATGGTTCCTGGGTTCCCAAAGTAATTACAATAGTAATGTCAAAGATCACTCACTGATCACAGGTCACCATGACAAATATAAGCGTAATGAAAACATTTGAAATATTGTGAGATTACCAAAACAGGACACAGAGACATGAAGTGAGCATACGCTGTTGGAAAAATGGCTCCAATAGACCTGCTTAAAGCAGGGTTGCCACAAACCTTCCCTATGTGAAAAACGCAATGTCTGCAAACCACAGTAAAGCAAGGTACAGTAAACCAAGGTATGCCTGTAGCTGTTTTCTGCAGGGGAGTCAGCAGGTCAGGCTTACCCCGCCATCGTTTGATGTTGCTAACCAAAGGCTTTTAAAGACATTTCAGCTAATTTAATTTTGTATGACTGTTAATTTTGCTCCCTGAACACATCTTGAATCTGGTCACATTCTTTCAGGTTAATGGCTGCCTCGGTGGTATTATTATTTCTGTCCTGGTCAAGTAGTTTCTCTGAATATAAAGGTCCCCAGTGGCAAATTCTCCACACAATTGTCAAATATTCCATTACAGTACACAAGGGGTATTTTTTTTATTTTGAATAAAAATACTCTTTCTTTTTTAAGTATATTTTATTGATTATGCTATTACAGTTGTCTCATTTCTCTTTCTTTTATTGCCCTTTGGTGAGTAACTTCAACTCCTTCTTGAGGTCTCAGCTCAATGTCGCCTTCCCCAGGGAAGACTGTTTGTCCCTTGTCAGGGACTTCACTGCACACTATCTCCTGCTTTTTGCATTTGAATCTTGTCTTCCAATATATACAATTTAACTTGGTGTTAAAGATTTTGAGCCAAAGTTATTTCTGAGTTGATTCTGAGCCTTTTATACATTCTGTAGATTGAGCTCCCTTTCATGCAGTCCCGCTGAAGCGTTGAAGGAACCACACGTTATAGTAACTAGAGAATTTAACATTTTTGACACTTGGGGCATAAGTGTATTGCTTATCAGTTCTGTACTTTTGGAAATTTAGATCCAATTCCTTTGAATTCATTCTTGGTAGCTTTTCAAATACAGTCATCATTGGAGTTTTGATGATTCTGAGTGCTTTCATGTGATCAGGCCGAGGCCCAAATCATCTTCATTCTGTGTATGGATATTTAAGAAGAAGTGAAAGCATCGTAGGATTCAGAAAGCTTTAGTTTGAAAAGACCTCATGGTAAGAAACAAAACCACACGATTTCACTTATATGTGGAATCGAAAGAACAATGTAAATGAGTGAAAAAAACAGAAACAGACGCATAGACACAGAGAACAGTCAGAGTGTTGTCAGGGCAGAAGGGGTTTGGGGGACTGGGTGAAAAAGGTGGAGGGATTGAGGAGTACAGGTTGGTAGTTACCAAATAGTCATGGGGATGGAAAGTGCAGCAGAGGGAATATACTCAGTAATATTGTAATAGTTGTATGGTGCCAGGTGGGGACTGGAGATATTGGAGGGGATGGATCACGTGTAAAGTAGATGATTGTCTAACCATGATGTTGTACACTTGAAACTGATATAAAATAACATTAAATGTAAACTGTACTTAAAAAATAAAATTTTTAGAAAAGGAAAGATCTGACAGTTTCAAAATTGGAGTTGTGGATAAACCTATGCAATGAAGCCTTCTAGAATATTTAGGTGAGATGGGAGAACTGGATTTGTTGAAGAACTTTGTATCTCTGCTCTTCACAATTAAAGATAGAGCTGAAGAACTAGCCACCTTAAAAATATCTTTTTTAATTTTAGCTTTCCTTAGGAGGACTGAAGATATCTGATTATTTCTGGATAATTTTTGTATTTTAGATTTACTTAATAAATGAAAATGGGCAGTATAGTACAGTTGAGCCCAAAGCATTTTTATTCTTTTTTTCTTGTTTGCACTTGTTTCGTAGAAAAAAGGGGGAAAGAAAAGGAAAGGTGTGCTCTAAATATGTTAGCATAAAGACTTAAAACTATATAGTGCATTATTTTTTTAAATGAGGTAAAATTCACATAACAAAATTAATTACTTTAAGGTGGATAAGTCAGCGAAACTTAGTACATGTACAATCTCATGCTAGTGTTACTTGTATCTAGTTCCAAAGCCTTTTTATCATCACAAAAGGAAAATGTGTACTCATTAAGCAGTCACTCCATTCCCCCCTCTCCCAACCACATTTCTGTCTCTATGGATTTACCTATTTAGGATACATCATATAAGGTAACAATCATACAGCATGAGACCTTTTGTGTCTGGCTTCTTCCACACAGTAGCATGTATCAGTACTTTATTCCTTTTTATGGCTGAAGAACATTCCATTGTATGTACACGCCACAATTTGTGTATCCATTCATCTGTTTACACTTTTTGGCTGTTGTGAATAGTACTATTCTAACATCGGTTTGCCAGTTTTGTTTGAACACCTGTTCTCAATTACTTTGGGGATATACCTAGGAGTGGAATTGCTAATCCCATGGTAATCCCATGTGTAAGATTTTGGTGATTCACCAAATTGTTTTCCATGGTGGTTTCACCATTTTACACTCCCACCAGAAATTGTGTGAAGGCACCATCATCTCCCTATCTTCACCAACACTAGTTTTACATTTTATTATAGTCTAATATGTGTGAAGTGGTATTTCATGGTGGTTTTATTTTTGTTTTTTTAAATGGCTAGTGATATTGAGCAAAATTTCATGTACTTGTTGGCCATTTGTATGTCTTCTTCAGTGAAATCTCTATTCAATTACTTTGCCCATTTCTCAAAAATGTGGGTTATCTTTTTGTTATTAAGTTGTAAGAGTTCTTTATATGTTCTGGATATTAGACCTTTATCATTCATCTATACACACATATACAAAAATCACACATTTATGTGTAATTTGCAAATATTTTGCCCGCTTTGCATTGTCTTTTCACTTTCTTGTGTCTTTTGATAAGTGTTTTTAATTTTGATGAAGTTCAATTTCTCTATTTCTTTTTTTGTGTGTGATTTGGGTGTCATATCTAGGTATCCATTGCTAAAACAAGGTTCATGGTCTAACCTTATTTCTTCTTCCAAGAATTTTATAATTTCAGCTTGCACGTTTTGGTTTTTAATCTCCTTGTACATTAACATTTGTATATAAAGTGAGGTATGAGTCTAACATCATCCTTTTCCGTGTATTGAGTTGTTGAAGCACTATTTGTTAGAGACTCTTTTTTCCCCATTGAATGACCTTGGTATGTTTGTCAAAAATCAATGGACTTTAAACGTAAAGGTCTAATGCATCCTTGTTCACTAATGTTTTTATATTCATAAACATTCCTTTGCTCTTGGATAATGGAAAGAAGATAGATTTCTTTTAATTTGCATATGCTGTTTTTGAAAATCAATACAACCTCTGCATTTTACTTGTTAGAATAAATACTGACATTCTTTACTATAATACATGTAACTGTTCTTTTGTTCCACCATTTATCCCTTTTATTATAAAATTGTGGCTTTTTCCATGGAAACCAAAGTTTAAGTCCACACTTGCTATCTTGGTTCTTAAATCTTACCAAAGGTCAAAGATGTGGTTACAACATCTGCCATGAATGCTAGCCTGTTATAAAACAGTTATTAAGATGGCTCTAGGAAATATCATTAAGATTGAATGTTTCAAGTATCTAGTATTTTATCAATTTTTAAACTTTTTGCTGAAATTGATATCTTTGATTACCATTTATATACTAGATTATTTCTATTATGTTAAGACAAAATAGATAATTTTCACCTTAGAGTGATACTAAGCACAAATAAGCATATATTTAATTTTTATTTTATAAAATGTGGTCTACAGACTCTCTTAATTCTAACTCTAAATATGTAAGGATTTGCAATCTAAACATACTGTACAAGCATAGAAATATTAATGAAATCTGTAAGAATTTCATTTACATTAAATGTAAATTTTCTGCATTTTTTTCAATTTTTATTGATATGACTGGCTAGATCCCTAACCACAGTTTTCTCCTCTGTGTGAACACACACACATACACACACATATATACATACAGGTATAAACATATACTAGTGAAGACTAACAAAGAAGCAAAAATTTACCAGGCAAATTTTTAAGTCTGAGTTGGCAAACTACAGCCTATGAGATAGGTCAGGTGGTGATGGATTAATTAAGATTTTGTTTATTAATCCTTTCATCTGCCCAATTTCTCACTTCAGACACTGTACTTTATAGTTCGAAAATATTCATTTAGTTCTTATAGTTTCCATTTCTGTTCTGGGTTTTCACATAATTTCTTTCAATCTACGCATATTTTCTGTTAGGTCTTTGAATTTATTTGGGATGACTCGAAATTCAAACTTGTTTTCCCTGTGGAGGGCAGCAGTTTAAACTGTTCAGCTTTTTCCATCTTCCGTCTGTTGCTTTACACGAAGAACTTCCCCAACTTCCTTGATTCATGAACAAATCAATGATCACTGAATGACGTGGGTGGAGTTTACTTATAGATTTGGTGAGTTCTGGGGCAACTTCCTTTCCAAAATGGCTGCCTTTATTTTCCACCTATTGAAATTGCACTGAATTTCATCATCTGACTCCTTAAAAGTGAGCCTCTTCAGATTTGGAGTGTTCAGATACCTGAGTATTACACCTCCCATACACTCTTGACCTTACTGTAGCTAAAGAAGGCCTAATATAAAGGCTTTTGCTTATTAGCAGACCCTCTGGCAAAAGTGGAGTCTTTCAGTGCAAAGTCACAGATTCCAACCCTGTAGGCCAGCGATTTTCAACCAGTGTACTGTAGCAGGCACACCAGTGTACCGCAAAAAATTTTAAAACATGCAATATCTGACTACTTAGTTGGGGGATGACCTCTTTTCCCTTAGATTGTCAAATAAAAAAATGACAACAGCCAACACTATGATAGCTATCTGGTATGAATGAATAAAAATTATACCTATGAATATTTTATTTGTCAGTTTGGCAAAAAAATTATTTTTGGTATGCTGCAAAATTTTAGTAATTAGTTTATGTGTGCCATGAGATGAAAAAAGTTCAAAATCTAGTCTGTGTTAAATGCAAATTAGGTAGAAACATCTGTATTTTCATCTGGGTAAAGTAAAAACTGCAATTATTTGCTTAATTTCAGTTTTTTTTTCTGGACTGTGGGACTCTTAATGGTGGAGGCAACATCTTATTGGCTTCTTTATTGCCAATGCATAGTGTGGAGCGGTCAACAAATACTCACTGAGTGAATGAATTTTGACAATTTGAATTTGGCTGCTAAATTGCAAGTTACTATCTAAGCAGGTATAAACTTAGGGATTTATTGATCAGCCCATTCTCTACACTGAAGCCCAATACTTCCTTAAAGAACTAAAGTAAGTGATTTCACAGACTGCTTATTAATATCTAGTCATTTCTGAATGCACTCAAGAGAAACTGTAATCTTATTTTCAAGGTCTAGAAAGTATAGCATGTTCTGCACATTTCCTCTCTCCTTAATCTCATTTCTTATGCCTCTCCTACTTTTTCATTATGCTCCAGCTCACTGGACTTCTGTTTCAAGAATCTATTCTTCCTAAGCTTATTGCTCACCCAGAGCTTTTCGGTTGCCCTTCACCTTGCCTAGAATGTTCTTCCCTCAACTTTTCACATAGCTGGATTCTCATTATTCAGATCTCAAAAAGCCTACAGTTAACTTTCCCCAGATATCCTTACTTCATATAGTACCTATGTGTAAGCACCTTTCTATCACACATAGACTCTGTCTCATGCATTACTTTATTTTTCATAGCATTACTACTTTGTGAAGCCATTTTGATTATTTGTTTTCTTCTTTATGGTCTCTCACATGATAATATATAATCTTCATGGGGCCAGGGATCTTATCTGCCTTCACTCCTGTAACTTCTGTGCCCATAACAGTGATTGCTGGGTACATAGAAAGAATTCAATAAATATTTGATGAAATAATACATTTAATCATAACAATCAAATCAAAGGTGATTGTAAATAACCTGAATTCAAAGTGGTCAGTTCACCATAGCAGAAGTAAAAGCAGTTATTTGGAATCAGGAGGTGCAACTGCTGTCCCTCTGGTCCTGCTTGGCCAGGAATTAAGTTGAGCCACAGAAATACAGCTGCCACACAAGATAAATAGCAAAGAGCCAGCCCAAGTTGTTTTATTGCTCTTTTGCTCTTTTTGAAGTAGAATTTATACATAAAAAATGAAAACTATTAATGTTCTCACACAGTCTGGCCATATTGATTTTTCTCTACAATTGCTCTCAGTCATTTTGGGCATTACTATTTACCAAATATTCATTTAGGGGCAGACATTGATCTCTATATCTATTGTAATCGTTTTTGTTCTTCATTTTTTATCCTGTTGCTCCAAACACACCCACATGAATGCATTTCATAGTTTTTACTGTAGGACCTGCCGCATCTCCCAGTGAAGACCTCTTCTCAGCACACTTCTCTGAAGATGGGATGGCCAGTGCAGAGTGCTGCTCAAGCCCCGTGCTGCTGTCCCAACTGTGGGTGAGACAGCATTCACCGCAAGGGCTCCAGCACCATCATGCAGGGGCAAGACGAGTACAGCATGCTGACTCTTTCTTCTACCTGCTTGGAAGGCCTTCAACTTCTGGAGAGACAGTGCCCTTCATATGGACTCCGAGAGCCAAGAGGGGACTTGTGAGCAATCTGTGGTTGGTTATCACAAAGAAGAGCACCAGGTTTTCACCATTTCCTCCAGCTCCCTTGTGGTGAAGGTCCTATCTCTGCATCTTTACCTCTTCTGGGCACCAGAGCTGTTTCCATACGTTCCACTATTTGTTTCTGCTGAGCGAGTGCCTTTGGTACCTCCATCCTCATGCTTGTGCCTAACAGTGCCACTATATATGCTGGCGTAGGTGAGGCTGAAGGGCTGATTTTCCCTCTTTGTGTCCTGTTTTGCCACATGGCCTCCAACAAAGAGGCCAGTGTCTTCCAAAGTTTCCTGGTGAGTGAGTTGCTTCAGATGTCACTCAAGTTTCCTGATCCTCATTTCTATTTAGATTTTTTTTTTTTTTGTGCACAAACCCATAGTAAGGTCTACATGCAAGTAACAGTTATGTAATAACTGCACTCCCTCTCTGATGTCTAAGTTGTCCTTACTGAACCATGTATTCAAAAGCAGCCACTAACATTTATAGAGCCCTAGCCATGTGCTTGGCACTGTGTGAAGTGCTTTATGTCTTTTATCTCAGCCAAATCCTCTCAGGCAGATATTATCATTATCTCCAGGAAGGTAAAAGGGAGTGTTGTCTGTTTTGTTCTCTGCTATTTCCACACCATCTGCAAAGAGTATGAAACAGAGCATTATGTAATGTTTGTTAGACAAATGAAGGAGAAAACTGAGGTATAGCAAGGTAAACTGACTTGCTCAATGATTTGGCAGTGTCAAGATTTGAATTTAGGTGCACCTGATGTCACCTAAAATTTCTGGAAGATTCCTTGGTCTCAGGCAGAGGTTTCTGTCTGATCCCTGCCCCAGACATGCCCATGTCTAGGTCTCCGCATAGAGTGGGAACCCGCTTCCTGTGAGGATAGGACCACACTCTGTGAGGAAAACTGACATGTTGATATGGAGTTAAATTCTTTTGAAAAATCAAATATTAAAACATGAGAAAACAGGTTTAACAATTCCTAATTCCTGTCTCTTTCCTTTCAGTCTAAGTTCCTCCATTATTGGCTTGGGCTAAAGAATTCTGTTTGACTTTTCTTCATCCCTGCCACCCAATCCTTCCATTCTCAATGACCAACTCAAAAAGGATCATGCTTCATGATCTTGATATCTAGGTGAGAAGTTAGCTCTCCCTTCTGAGCTCAGTGCTTACTTGTCCAAAGTTATTGTGAAGTTGCTGAATAAGTAACAGTATGTACATTAATTGGGTAGCTCCAATTGAGTAGAATTTATTGTGTCATTTGTTAATTGCATACAATGTTAAATTTCATTTGTACACATGTATTCTCTCTTCCCCTGGATCTTATGAACCTTTTTGACAGGCTCTGGGTCCCCTTTTGCTTCACACAGCACACAGGGCAGAGACTGCTCGTAGATACCCTTGCTAGTGACAACATCAATTGGCAGATCTAGTGATTAAAACTGAGCTGGCCCTTGGCAAAGGGCACTGATGTCTCGGGCATCACTGTGTTCACCTTAAGCTCCCTTGTGTTGATCTTCAAGGTCTACATAACTCAGAGCAAGTGTAATATTCCTGACTAGGGAGTTTTGCATATAAATGGTTTACTTCACTTGAGATTTTTATTTTTGGTGAAAATTTGAGGTGTTAGAAGGCTTTTCAAAGTTCCTGAGCGGTTTATACATGGCTGTGATTAGGTGTTTGGAGTAGAGAAAAGTCCAGACACTGTTTTCCTCCCTGGATGAGGATTTGGCCTTGCTTAGCTGATTGCTACTTAAGAACGGGAAATGCCTAGAATGAGCCAATACTCACTTAAGTGGAAGTACCAGACAGCTAATTTAAGCTCTCCTAAATGGTGCTATAACTCACCACAAATTGTTTTTTTTTTCCCAAGTCCAGCATGACCTTGCTCCGCAAGGAGTGCCGTCAGCATCTAACCTTCCACTGAGGAGCCCCGAGCCCAGGGATGACTAAGGTAGAATATGCCACCTCTACATGTGCTGCTGAGTTTCCATGTTCTTGTTAGACTCAACATTAATTACACTATTTGTGCATTTCTACAGACTTTTCCAATCAATCAATATGTATCTGAAATGCTCAGGAGGATCACTTACTGGTGCAAATCTGAAAAGAAGCATCATCTGTTAACTCTTTGATTAATTATCTGCTTAATTTAAATCAATCCATTCCCTTTCATATTTTCAATAACAATATACAATTCTTTGGCCCTCAGTTATCTGAATGATTCCCTACTTTTTTGAGATTGTTTTCTGTTTTGGACGCAGTAAAAAATGGGGGGTGATATCCCACCCCCCAATTCCTATAGGATGTGACCTTAACTGGTGCTGTGTATCTATGAGGACGTTTTGAAGCTACAATTCGTGGCTGCTGGCGCAGACATTAATCTGAAACTGTACCACCTCAAGACATCGTTGTTGGCACATCAATGACAGCTCTGAGCAAACAGACTCAGAGGTAGACCAAAATGTGTCAGCCTATGCAGATCACCCCAGACAGGACCCAGAAGAGGAAACACAATTAAAAAATAAATGACAAATGCAAAAGTACACAAAGATGTTAAAGAAAAAGCCCATCTTCAGGCCTCATCAGAATGCTGGATAATTAGCCTTCCAAGCATTCAGTCCATGGCTGTCTTATAGAACAAACAAACAAACAAAAAACAAAAACAGCACTTACAACCTGTCCTGAACCATATATATTTACTGAAATGTACTACAGTTTACAAACATGTTTTGCATATACTATTTGATTTGATCTTCCCAACCAACATGTAAAGCTAGCAGGATTATACCTGGGTCATACTGTGGAAATGGAAACAATGAAGCTCTGTACTGAGATCGTGGTTTGAGTTCTGGCTCTGCCGGAGACCCCTTCTAGTTATTCTGGGAGGACAAGTCACCCAATCTCAGTGAGCTACAGCTTCTTTGTCTATTAAATGAGGACAACAAATCGATAGTTGTGAAGAATAAATGAGGTGAGGTGTGCAAAATGCTGATGAAGCATAAAGTTTGGCACGTAGTATGTGACCTGATATTATTGGCATTTCAAGGTTATGAAGCTAATAAATCACACAGCCAGACCCAAGACATCAATCCTTATTGAGAAGTAAATAGTTTAGATATTGAAACTCAGTATAATATTATCTGCCAATTTACCCTTGACAACGTTCTGAAATCGATGTCCATGACTTTCACTACCAGGACAATGCTATAGCTAGCACCTCGGGCTTTCTGTTGCATTTGATATTCTCATAAATATCAAATTAGGGATGATTCTTTCTAACAAAAATCCTGTGTGATCAGGGTAGATGGTATACCAACTTTCCAGACAGATTAGGAAAGTGAGTCCAGACCCATCAGCTTCTCTGTCCACAGCACTCAGTGACTCAGTGATAGGATTGGATGTTACTTCCCTGCAGGGAAGTCATTTGCATTCTACTTTTTAAGGAAATTTCAAGTTCATCCCCCTCTAGTCATCCAGGTCAAAGCCCTGGACCAGCTACATTTCTCCCCTTTGGCTCCTTCAATAGTCAGTGAGGTGGACTCCCTGTTTTCACACTTTGTCCCCTACAATTTGTCATGCTGCAAAGTGACCACCTTTAAAGTTACATGATATCATGTCTCTTTCTTCCAATAACCTCCCATGCTTTCAGTTCAGAGTTACACATTCTCACTGTGACCCTGAAGACCCAGCATAACCTGGCTCTTGAGGTCCTTTCCTCTTAGTCTCAAGCTAGTCACCTGCTCACTTAACAAGCTCCAGGCACACTGGCTGACTTGAGCTCTGTTGAACTCAGCAAGGTCTTTCCCTTCTCAGGGTCTCTGCAAATGCCATTCCCTCCCCCAGAAATTTATGTTCCCCCAGCACCAGTTGCATATCCTCCTTGATAGGGCTGGTTCTTCCCAACCTTGGTATAAAGGTCCCCTTCACAGAGTGACTGCTCTGAGCCCCCTGACAGTAGTAGGCCTCTCAGGGTTATTCTCTCACACTGCCTCCTTAACATTTACCATAATTTATAGCATTTTGTCTGTATTCATTATTTGTTGTCATGCCTCCCCATGATATTGAAAGTTCCTTGAGTGCAAGATCAGGTTTGTTTTGTTCATCAATGTATCTCCAGCACTTACAACAGCACCTTCCTCTGTAGATCATGAACATGTATTTACTGTGTGAACGAATAAGTTAACACATGCTTGTTGGTTGCTGAGCTACACAGTGCCAGGTCCCAAAGAGGAGACAGGTGCCACCATGCCTTTAGGAGTCCTTGGTTGGATGTCTACGTCTTAACACAGAGCCAATTTCCAACTAGGGTCCCATAGGCTGGCCTCAGACTTTCCCAAATCACCCCTAAGCCCTGGAGTGGACCCGGAGGGGCAGCTGAAAGTCCCAAACCATTAGCTTTCAACTGGTCCTGCTAGTAGCCTCTCCATTCACCTCCACAAATATTATTGATTCCTATGAGTGCAAGGAAGTGAAGAGGTTGCCCTGAATCTGGCTCAGGCTGCAGGTGGGGGCAAGGAGGTGAGTAGCAGGTCTGAGGTGTATCCTTCTTCCCCCTCAACTGCTGCCTCACCCCCCACTTTCAACATGAGGATTAGAGCAGCCATGCTCTTAGCGCTTTATAAAGTGCCACTTCTGGTTTAATTTTTCTCCTTGATCTTTTTCTTTCACACAAAGGAATCTCCTTAAGTGACATTTGAAAACAATTATTTAAATGGACCTCATTTTATAAACAAGGAGGTGGTTCTCGATCTAAAAGGCTGAATCTAACATCTAAGAGTTTTGGGGAAACTTTTAACAAATTCCAATCCTCATGCTGCATCCCAGACTAATGAAATCAGACTCTTTGGAAGTGGGACCCGGACATGAGAATATGATCAGAAATAACAAACGCTTGTCGAGATGAGTTATAACAGCAAAGAGACTTTGTCTGTGACCCTTCATCTCGTTAGTGACCGTGGCTTTGGAGGCAATGTGAAAAATGGCAATGAAACTAAGAAATGGTATTTTAACTGGCTTAAAGGTCCTTTTTTTCCCCAAGGTAATATTTTAAACATTGGAAAAGGGGTAATTTTCATTTGTCAGTGGAAAAGCTCTCTGAGAACTGATTTCTAGAAAAAGAAAATACTGGCTAGGCTCACCAATTTGTTGCATAATTGGAGATGACAGTTAACCTCTTTCTTTGCAGGCAACGTTAAGTTTTCTCAGGCTTGATAATGGAGATGGCATGTTGCATAGGGTAGAGTCCCTCACGCTGATTTCAGATTCAGGAGGAATGTCACTTCGCCCTGCTGTCAATCAGTAGTATGTGGCAGATTTCAGCCTGGGGACTGTGTTCCTCAGTGAGGCTGTATCAAAGGCATGTTTGTAGGGTGATAAACAATACACAGGTTTCCTTCTAAAATTGTCCATCTTTAGAGTGAGGACAAGACTGGTCACACATGAGATGCTGTAAGATTCAAATGTGAAAAATGTATATAAAGGGCTTAAACATAATGCTTGGCTAGGATCATGCTCACTAAATGGTACAGGCCATTCTCACTCTTAAAACTGTGCTGATTTTCTGATCCTTACTAATAATTTCAAAGCCAAGAGGTCTGAAAATACCTCTTTAGCACACTAAGAATTCCTCTAGGCCATTTCTAGCACCCAGAGCACTGTGGGGTGAACCCAATTCTTACACAGAAATTGTCACCATAGGCTCACATGTTTAAGTTGATTTAAATGAGTGAATGTGAAGAAGGAAATAAAATTCAGGAATCCTCCTGATTTGTTAGTTGGTTGAGATTATAATGGGCACACCAATTTTCAGGTGCTTAGGAGGAAAGTACTAGAAATTTAAAGACATCATTCCTCTTCTGTCAGTATTAAAAAATTCTTGCTGATTCTTCTTTGGCAATGTCAAAACTTTCACTGAAGTAAAAAAGTGAGGAGTTGGGGGTATTTCCCATTTAGGAGAGATAATATAAAGAAGGACAACTCAGGCCCATTTTAAAATTACAGATAATAGAACCCCATCATTACTCCTCAGGGGTTAGCATTAGACGGAAAGCACGAGGAGCGAGGACACGACGGTAAAGTTATTTAACAGCATTTAACCACCTCTCTGCCTGGGCATATATATAGAAAGGCATACATTTAAATGTCTAAATAATGAAAGAAAGTATATTAGGCCAATACTTCAACAACAGAGCAACAATTAAATTGTGTTATCTGCACAGTGGTACATCATGAGGAAAACAGAGTTAAAATCAGTGGAGAAAGTGTTTCCTTGAATCTGGACTGTTTCACTGTGCGATTGGGATACTGAACTCACCATGGTGAGTTTTAGATCAGGAGCTTGAGGTTTGAGTCCTGCGGTGGCCTGAATTCTCCTACTGATTCACTTCTAAGCAGGTACCCATCTATCTCACACCTCTGCAGTCTGCTCCCCATCTTTCTCTCTCTGTCCCCTGCCAACAATGAGATCCTGGGTGTGGGTAGGAGAACACAGGCAGAGTCTTTCAGACAATGCTGAGGGGGTCTGCCAAACCACAACGGTCCCTTTAACTGCCCCTTCATTGACGCAGGTTCCCAATGGCCATGATATATAATGTGACCCCATTGTTCTTTGGTCAGAAGTGGAAACTTCATCCAAGTGGAATCATGGTCTCTTTCACAGGAATTTGGGATGAGGTACATTGAAGAGAAAAAAGAAAGGTGGGGGAAGAGGTAAGAAGGGTACGATGGCTCCTTCTCATCATTCAGGTCTCCATTCACATGTCCATCACTGTAAAGCCTTCCTGACCATCCAAGTTGAAGTCACTGTTACCCTTCAGGCACTTTCTACACAACAGCCACCTGTCTGACCTCCTTTGAGTCACGTTTTAATATGTGGAATGATCTTCTTCTTGTTTGTGTGTTTTATTACTTATCTGTTCCCTCCGATGATAACTGTGTAGGCAGGGACTTTGGTTTCCTGGTCTCTAAGCCTTTGGAGCCTAGAACAGTGCCTGATACACATAGACACTTTTTTTTTTTAATGGACACTTAAATGTTGGATGAGTTCATGAAAAGGACAACAGATGTGATTTTTTTAAAGTGTCAGAAGCCACAAACCAGTATCTCTCTGTCCATTTGGGATAACTCTATCTGATGTTACAGAGATAATTAAAATGTAAAAGTGAAATTCCTCCCAAGTCCCCTCTCCCCCCAAATCATGCTCCCCTTCTTTATTCACTCAGGAACAAACAGCACTCACGGTATAAGAAGCAACTTCTAGAATAATTTAACTCAAGCCTCTAATGACTTACAAGCATCATTTTCTGCCATTTTCCTTCCTAAATTTCATAGACAAAAGGAAACATGACTTAACTTTTCAATTCTGGGCAACAAAAAGAGTCTAGAGAAGAAAAAGAAATCATTCATCTCCAATTAAATTTTGCAAGCGCTTGGCGTCCTTTGCTAAGTAACCGAGATTTAACATAGTTAAATGCTCCCCTGGAGGGTACAAACCAGCTACGTTGTAGAGAGCTCATCATTCATCATTTAAACTCACATTTTTTGAGACCTACCAACTACTCTGTACTTGGGGAACTATTCCAAGTAGGTTATACAGAAAAGAACAAATATGTTTTTCTTGCAGGAGCTGATTCTAGTCATCATTGTGGATGAGCATAGTCACAAAAGAACACAGGGTTGAATGCATAACAAAAACACAGATCATAAGAGGGGGCCATGGCCAAGGGCTCATGGTTGGGGGTAGGCTAGCATGTATTTGTACAACTGCCATCATGCCTTCAAACAGTGATTACGTAGCAGGCCCTGGGGAATAAATCAGAATTGGTCTCAAGGAGCTTATTATTTAATGAAAGGACTGAGGAGTAATGGGATAAATAATTACAAATGTGATAAATGCTATGATAGAAAAGAACAAGGCAAAGAATGAGCAAAATATCTTGGGGGACCTACTTTAAGTGGGAGGCAGGTACAAAGGGGTCTTGAAAGGCTTATCTTTGAGATGAATCTTAAGCAAAGGAATAACATGGTCAAGAAGGGGGTGGGGAGGATGTAGGCAGTTGAGACATGTGTGTGAACTCCGTAGAGATGGAATCACCTTGGTGTGTTAGGGGAAAAGGGAGAAAATCATATGGCTGGAATAAAGAGAACAGCATCGCCTGAGGTGAGTTTAGAAATGCAGGCTGATCCGATAAAGCTTTGCAGAATATCGTAGAGAGTTTGTTTAGTTGGGTAAGATTGAACATTAAGCAGCTATATCATTGCTTCCTTTTTCTTTAGATCTCAATGAACAGCTAGTGACCAAGCACAGTGCTGGGCACTGCTTCCTGCAAGTTGAAGTGCGTGGACCTAACCTGAGGGCTGCTGAAATGGACTGTTGCTACTCATTGATAAGGAAGGCTGGGGGCCTGGCCCAGAGCACAGCGCCTTCACTGCCAAGCCCACTTCCCATCTGTGTCTTGTGAAAAGAATTCACAAATATGAATAGCCTCATCTTTTCTTTGCTCATTATTAGTAGGAGAATATTCAAAAAGGGGGAAAATGCCTTCATCGGAAGAAACTTCTTTCATCTAGTTATAACTAGATAATATTTTATATCTGCTTCTGAGGCATCCCAAACGGAGGCCCTTTATTATTAGTTTTGCCAGTTACGCCAAGTCTGCCACATGCCAAATGCTTTGGAAAATCTCACCAATGGCCATGGCTGCTGTGGTGTTCGGAAATTCCAAGCGGTGATAAGATGTCAGGAGTCCCATCTGCTCCTTGGAAGAGGCTAAAATGCTCCTTGAGAGGTAGGAAGTGTGAAGAAGACTCGGCAGCTTTTCCTTAACACCCTGAGAGTGAGGAGGACAAATTCTAAAATTTTCTATACCAGCCATTTCCTCTTTGGCCTGGAATGTTTTATTTTAAAGGGCCAAAAGAGCAAAACATGATTTAGATTTGTCCAGCCTCCTAGAATTTTCAATCTTCTTTTTAATAATTTATTTTATTATTATTTTTTAAATTGGGGTGTAATTGAGATATAACATTATAGTAATTTCAGGTGTACAACGCAATGGCTCAATATTTGAATATATTACAAAATAATCATTGCAGTAATTCTAGTCAACATCCATTATTGTACACAGTTACAAATTTTTTTTTCTTGTGGTGAGAACTTTTATAATTTATTCTTAGCAACTTTCAAATACGCAGTATGGTACTACTAACTATAGCCACCATGTCGTACCCTACGTCTCCATGACATTTATTTTAAAACTGGAAATTTTGATGTCTTTCACCCATTTTGCTTTCCTCTGCCCCCATCTCTTACTCCCTGCCTCTGGTAACCACCAATCTGTTGTCTGTGTTTGTAAGCTCGGTTTTGTGTGTGTGTGTGTGTCTGTGTATGTGTGTGTATTTTGGTGTTTGTTTTGAAGATTCCACCTATAAAGGAGATCCTGTGGTATTTGCCTTTCTCTGTCTGATCTCACTTAGCATCATGCCCTCGAGGCCTGTCCCCATTGTCCTAAATGGCAGCCTGCTAGAATCTTTGCAGCTTTTCCAACTTTCATACGCATGCAAGGATCTTATAAAGATGCAGATTTTGCTTTAGGAAGTTCCATGTGGGGCCTGACCTTCTGCATTTCTGACAAGCTCCTATGGATGCAGGAGGACCATGAGCTGAAATTTCTAAGAAGCTTTCTAATCTATTTGAGAAGTAAGGTGATGCATGAGAGTTGAGGCCTATTGCTAAGATATCTTTCTCCTCAGTATGTGGATAGTTTCTGACTTCAGAGTCTCAGAGCCCTGATGCCCCCATGAGTGACTTTCTCTTGTGTGTTTTTACTTCTTGCTTGCTTGGTGGAAATGCAAATACTCGATGAACTAAATATATTAAAGTTCACCAAATTCTGTTGCATCTACTTCCTAAAATCTCTTATCACAGCCTGTTAATTTTCTTTGCCCTTTGTCATGCCCTCATCATTAGTTCTCCCTGCATCACTCTGAGAACAACTTAACTTGACATTTTGCCTCTAGGGTCCATTACGGCTTTTAGTACAGGAGTCAAGGTTATTTTTCTAAAGGGCAAATCGTATGTTATGACCCATCCTAAAATCCTTCCATGGCTCCATGTTGTCTTTAGGATAAAATTTAAGAGGATCCTAACAGGCATTTTCCCTGTTAGTTTGAAATTATAGTAAGGCCCAAAGTTGAGGGTAAAAGGCACTCATTTTCTTACATCCTAAATCCAAATAGCTACTAGGAGAGCTTAACAGAATATAGACATAAATAGATAAAGGAATTTTAAATAGGGAATTGGCCTTAAGCAATTGTGGAGGCCAGTTAAACAGGAAGACTGTTGTCTCTGCATTTGACAGGAAGGGAAGATGACCACAAAAACTGGGGGACAAGAAGAGCAAGCTGGCACCATGAGCTCCAGCAGGGTCTCCACAAGATGGACTGATACCCTTCAATTTTTGTCTCTGATGTCAGTGACAATGATGCTCTATAGAAGCTAGGGTCTGTTACCACAAAACCAAACACATGCATACCTTGCCTAGATGTCAAAGGAGCTAAAAAATGATCCAGGGGAAGGCAGAGCAGACTCAGGGCCAGCTCCTGCTTCAGGAAAACAACGTGATTCAGCAGAACAGCAAATACGTGCCTGAGCTAAATAATGAGCACTTCTTCTCCACTCTCCCAACTGCCCACGGATCCTCTCTTGGAGATGGTCAAGAAAGTGAACACTGAAAAATGTAGTTCAGTATTGACAAATTGCATTTTTGTCATATTATAAAGGTGGACATATTACAAAATCATTGCAATGGGTTTTTTTAAAATTATATTTTATTGATTATGCTATTACAGTTGTCCCATTTTCCCCTTCATTACCCTCCACCCTGCACACCCCCTCCCACCCACATTCCCCCCTTTAGTTCATGCCCATGTGTCATAAGTTCTTTAGCTTCTACATTTCCCACACTATTCTTGCCCTCCCCCTGTCTATTTTCTACCTACCATCTATGCTACTTGTTCT